>SRMA01026505.1:307563-440234 GCA_007224835.1 Danionella cerebrum | reverse complement strand
CATTGTTTGTTTACAATAAAAGGTGTATTTATATAGCACATTTCATACACAATGGCAATTCAAAGTGCTTTACAAAGGAGAAATTTAAATGTGTTTTAATTATGTTGGATTAAGTTATTGTGCACTTTTTTAATGTATATATGATTTTATGGTACAGTGGTGTTTTTTTTTGCAAATGTTCAATTGTTGAAAATGTTCAAATTTCATGCACTTTATGTGCAACAGCAGTATTTGCACTCTAAACATTTTTTTTTTTATTTATGCACAGTATATGCCGCAGCAGTATTTGCACTGTAAACCTTTTTTGTTTATATAAAGTGTGAGTGAATTTAAACTTTATGGCTATGCTGTGGTTCCTTTGCGTGTGTGCGTGCATGCGGGGGGCCTCCATGTACATTTTGCTTGGGGCCCCCAAATTCCTTCAAACAGCCCTGCTCACAACGCCACGAATATTTTACAAGACAAAAAAATCAAACATTGATTTTACCATCCACACGTAATGTTTGTGAGGTTATGTGATCATTTATTTAAGTAAAAAAAAATTATTCTGATAAAGATGCAAAATTAATCATCAGTGTATTGGTAAAATTCTGCACACCTATTAGCTATCTTTTAGCAATTGTGTAGAGTACTTTTTAAATGTAAAATGATACAAGATATCTTTAGTGCTTTAGTTTAATACATTTCACTTATAAACAACAATCTCATAAATATAACTTAATCTACTGTCATCCTATTTGTTAGGCTGTGCTTCCTCAAAAAGCTATAATCTTTACTGTGCTGTCCCTTTAGTGGTGACAGCTGGAAAGCAGCTGGGTAACATGGATGGTCCTGGGCAAAGCATAAATGATCTTGTCCTCCATTCCAAAATGTCACGATTAACAATCTTCTTATGATGAAAACAAACCTGATTTTAGATCTGCCACAGATAAGACAACTGCTGTAAATATGTCATGAACAGTTCCATTCAAAAGTGAAGTAAATGATTTATTAACATAAATATCAAAACTCACAGTGCAAAATACACATGAATTACAAACATGTTCTTTATGTAAACTTTATGGTGCTCAATTGCCACTTTTACCAAGTTAAATAACAGATGAAAGACTTCCATCGTACACAAGTAAGGTTTAGATTGAGGTTAATGCATTTAACCTCTCTTGAAAATTCTCTTTGCCTCAACACCTTCATAGCTGTAGACCTGTAAGCAAACAGACAAAGGTAAATTCAGATGACGTCAGATAAAGCCTTACTCTATATTATATTTGTTTCATTGAAATACAGTGGTACCCTGAGATAGGAATGCTTTGAATTACGAAATGTTCAAGATACGAAAGGTCTTGCGGAAATTTTTTTGCTTTGAGATTTTGAGAACACCAACAGTTCTGCTCTATTATCCACTTGTTAAGTCTGAAGTCGTGCTGCGCTTCCGGGTCCTGGCGCTCCATTGCAGAAAGTGCGCTTTAAGGGGCTGACACGCCTAAAAATACTTTAAATCAGTTTTAAATCAAGCTAAACATCATGTATAAATTATAAATGTACTATAACAAATGTTAGAGTCAAGGTGTCATAAAAAGACACAATGTGTCTTCAGATTGTTAAATTTAGATTGTTCTGGTCAAAGGAGCAGAAGGCAAAAGAGGGGGTAACTCTACCTAAAGTGGGTCACTGGATAGAAAGATTAGCTCTGCAAAATATACTCTGAAGTCTGAATGGTCAAAGTGGGGCTACGAGCAGTTGTTGAACTCATGACTGACTGAATTCTCTCTATAAATTTGAGGAGCAGAGAATTCTGGGTAAAATTACAAGCAGACTTTATGGCTCTGTAGCAGAAATGGACTAGATAGAAGAGTCACTGCGAAAGTAGTTAGACCATAAGTTGCTTCTTGGCATGATCTCTGTAACCTGCTGCAGTGTTTATCTGAGAAATTTTATCAAGAACTGTATCTAACCTGAACAAGTTCATCACCAACAATATTCCTGGTGGTGGTCAGCACTTTTCCGTTGTCCTTCCGTGTGAATGTCCCCTTGAGTGTGTCTCCCTCCATGACCCAGGCCCCCTGCAGACAGAAAAACTGCAATTAGAGACATCCGTTCTTCTTTACTTCTCACTTCTTGTGTAAAGAGTGTCATCCCAATAAGATATTGTTCTCTGCTAGTTAACTTTGTTCAGTTACATGGGTTAAGGTAAACAACGCCACACTTAATAACTTTAAGGTGTGCTTGCATCATCGTTCAGCAGTGCTGGACCTTTGCACATAAAAAGTAAACATTACAAAAGTGTGTAAAGCAAACTTTAGTTTTTCTTTTAGGCTTTCAACGTTTAAAGTCTGATCTTTGTGGAAGTTAACACATCTTAAATAGACATGCTTAAATAAAATGCATCAAGAGAAAGGCATGAATTTTTTGTAAAGCGCAGCATCCATTGGAGAATTCTGCTGTGAAACTCTTTGAGTAGATTAGAAACGCTGCATGTGTGCTAGAAAAACATTGGATAAATGTTTCAATAAAAGGTCTGCAATCTTACAGTGAGTTCGGTGCCGTCTGCCAGAGAATAGTCAAAGGTGACTCCCAGAGTAAAGTTGATCTCCAGTGTGCGGAAGGTGCTGCTTTCCTTCACCTGGAACTTATCTCCAGTCTGCTCCAGTGTGATCTTCAGGTTGTCATGAGAAGCTAGCTTTCGTTTCACCATGTTGACACCTGTAGAAATCAGGCAGGACACAAACCTCTTACCATCACTTATAGAAAAGCTATAGTCATGATCTTTTATATTTTAAGGGATTTGAAAAATGAAAGCGGGTGTGTCAACTATTCATTTAAAAGGCCACCTACCCATTTCTTCCATGAACTTCTCATAGTTCTCATTGCGGTCAACTTTCCAGGTACCATTGAAGGCCATTTTGGCAGACAGCTGGGAAACTGATGGTGGCCTAACTTTACCTCACTCCAGCCTTTTATACTAGCCTTATCAGAGAATTATCTTCATGCTGATGTGGCCGAGTAAAGCTCACCCAGAATAAATCTCCCCCTCCCTCCAGGCATACATCACACATTTCCCAGCATGCTTTGCTTCTTCATTGTGCAAAGCAGCAGAGATTTCAAGTGGCCAGAACAAGAACTCAGTTGTGTGGGATGGTCAAACATTCACACGCTCAAGCGCCTCTGTTGTTCGCTCACAAAGTCCTGCTTTTGTTGAACTGTTTGCTGTATAAAGCAGGGTGTGTCTGGCGCACTACAGAGTGGCTTGGCTGCAGGAGCTGCTATGAGACTAAAAGTGTCTATGCCATGAAATATATACGTTATATTTGAAATATGCGTATAGTGTATACTTTGAACAATCATTATCTTTACCATCACATGAAAACATACAATAAACATTTTCAAGCTGTGGCTCTGATGTTATTTAGTGACCCCTAAAAACACAGGAGTTTATTAAAGAACAACAATACAGCTGGAGATCTCAAAGGGATGCAAAAAAAAGCAAACAAAAAAAAGCTCAATGAATTTATTCTGTATCTGCTCCAATACATTCTTCGTGCATGTCTTATGATTAATCTGGCCTTGTAGCAAACTGTTTATTCCCAAACTGTAAGCCACTTTGGATAAAAGTGTCTGCTAGATTCATAAATGCCAATTTTATTTATTAATTTGAACAAATATCTAATATGTACAGCAAAGTGTAACTAAAATATTTGCTTTTATTACACTGAACATGGCTCGAAAACGAATGAAAAATGCTGATTGATGAGTCCTGGTGGTCTGTGAATTGCAGAAATTGTGATGGGTGCATCTTGCAGTGTGGAAGTTTCACCTGGAGACTCTGGACAAGATAAAGCAATATCAGACCTGAGATGTGATAATCTCTGATAATGGTTTATTTCTTCATGACTTCATCTCTAATCTAGGATCAGAGTAATAAAAGAAGACCTCCGGAGACCTTTGGTATCAGCCCCACGCAGACCTTTGGTATGGTCCCACTTGTCTTTCAGATAACAGGAGATCCCGTGTAAAGTCTATTAAACTTGAATAAAGTTCTATTAAAATCATTACATGAAAAAAAATAGTTTCACTAATTTAATTCGGATCACTTTGAACTTAAAAAATGTATGTATGCAGAATATGTTATGATCTATTTTATTGAAACAATAAGTATAATTACATGGACCCCTTTTATGATTCTAGAGGGGTCTCTCGGTGCCAGTGTCTGAACTTTTGACTCTTGGTGACTAAACAATTTCCTATCCACCTACTGGTGGCTTGCAGAACAGGATTTAATTAATTAATCAATTCAAAATTATTTTGTTTCCTTCTAAATTCTATTAATGGGCATGTTTCACCACACTGTTAATTAAATCAACCAACTTCCCCCTCTCACAAAATTAACAGAACCGGATCTGGAACCGTAGAGCGGGGAGTTTAATGTCTGAATATATTGGATAAAACAAACTGTAATAGTCACATTATCAGTGTAGATCCTTTCATCTACAAAATGGACAAAATGGTCGGTGAGTGTTTCAGAGTCGTAGAAGTCACACGGTAAACCACTTTTAATTTAGCTTTGTACTTGTGATAAAACTTCAGCACTTTTATTTTTTGTTCAATTGTGAGCTCAAGTTATGGATGTAGAAACTACCGACAGCACGTATTTTTGAGCTGGATTTATAACTTTTTTGATGTAGCTAGCCTAATTCATAGCTTTATAAACTTGTGCTAGCTAAGCTTTTTAGATGAAAAAAAAATATTAATAAATCAGGCTTGGTCACCATTCTGTTGGGACGATGTATGCTCAAAAAAGTTTAAGAAACACTACTTTAACTGCTTCTTGAAGAAGGCACAGTAAGATAGAACAACTCTGAAGTCTGAGAGACCCCACTTTCCAGTGTATTATGACTTTGTAAAGTTTCTGGTTACATTTTTCAAGTTTACTGGGGGTCTGCAGAACACAAATGTGTCAGGAAATTGAATAAGTCTGGTCCCAGGTATCTTATGCCCCTGATTGAGAGGTTCCCGCCTTAGCGGAATGGACCATTGAGGAATTGTTTCAAGAGTGGTCAGTTACAAAGCCAAACTTTGTTGGGCCAATGCTGTCAGATTATTGTTTATGTACACCACCAGTTTATGTACAAAACAAAATCCAAAAATAAATCAATAAACAAGGAAAGTATTGAAAATACAACAAAAGAAAATGTGGCATGACGGCCAAAAGGTAAGAGCAAGTTCAGGTTGCAGAGGGCTATAGAGTTTGTGAGCCAAGGCTGGCTGGGGTAAGTTTCCAGGGTATCTGGTGCAGTCTTTCAGTGTTACGTTAAAGTGCCGGTCAAGCCGAAGCAAAGGTGAACGGAAGTGGCTTAAGGTAGCGTCTTCTTTATGGCGCGACCAGGATATCGGGGTCTACCAATGACGGATAATTCAAACTACATTCATTTTCAAACCCGCTTATTCCCTTTCTGAAATAAGTGAGCCTCGAACCGACAACCTTCTAGCTGGAAGGACACAGTGCTACCCACTGCGCAACCGTGCCGCCCCAAAGAATATAATCTCTCAAATACACAAACTCGTTAAATAATAAATATTTCCATTACTAACAATGTCCTTTCTCTCCACAGAGATTACTGGAATACCACTCCATACTCAACTCCAGGATTAGTTGAGCCTGGTCATGTGACTCTGTGTTAAATTGCTCATATACATATTAAACAGGGGTCATAAACATAGCAGACAGGGGTCTGCTCTTTCACAAGTCCACTCACCTGATCTCCTTGTTTCTCTCCTCTGAAAATTGTTAAACAAAGATTTACAATTTTTTTTATGTGCAGAAACATAAAGCTTAGTGTGGTGGTGCAGGGGGTTTCCTGGGTGGAGTTTGCGTGTTCTACTCATGCTTGAAGCTGGGAATGTTTTTATTCTTTCTAATGGTGTTTCATTGACATTCTTAACTGATTTCAGAACGTTCAATGGACGTTCTACTCAAGTTCTAAACACTGATGATTGCATAAAGAACAGTCACAGGCCCTGCTCCGTCATACCATCACAAACTCCTGCCGTCCTACGTCCCCTCCAGATGCCTCAGTTTAGGAAATGTACATCCTCTAGGGGTCCCATCTCAAAGCAGCAAAAAAAATCTTTCATCAGGACTTTCTCCTTCACAGTTCCTGGCTGGTGGAATTCTCTTACCATCCCAATCCGGAATCCCAGTCTCTTTAAAAAGCAACTCAAAACTCCACTTACTAAGTTCACTAACTAATAATTACATATTAAAACACAACAAAACGTTTGAAGCACCGAATGTATTTTCAGCATAAACGCTTTCTTTTGATTAATTCGACACTGTAACAAACTGGTTATGTTTACTCCCGAACTGTAAGTTGCTTTGGATAAAAGCGTTTGCTAAATACATAAATGTAAATTGAACTGGGCTGCAATATGCCTTTACTAAGAAGTGGCTTCAGTCGGGTCACTTGCCTCTTGAATCTTCTCTCCACTATGCAACACTGTATCTTTGGCAGCTTGGTTCTTGATCTCCCCCCTGGTCATTTCCTGTCAGTCAGTTTAAACACAAAAAATGTGGAAACTCCACATTTTAAAGCAAAAATGCAATAGAGGACAATCAAACATACCAGCAAATGAAAAATTTATATTCCAAAAAAATATACTATTGACTTGCAACCAGTCCAGGATTCGGCAGCGGGTAAAATAAGACCCAAATGACCCCAAGCAATGTTTTGAATAGTATCAGAAATCTAATATGAATCTACATCATTCATTTGCCTGCTTTTTGGTATTTTGAAACCTACTGTAATAAATGTGTAGCATTTCAAATCCACTCTTCATAACAATGAGTTATTAATTTGTTATTTTAACAATATCTTTATTACCTTAAAAAATGAAGTTTCTGCTTTATAATCTATAAACTATTGAATTCTGGGTAAGTCTCCATGACACTACACAATATACAACATGTCAACAATCTTCTCGTTTCCTCATAGTTTGGACACAGTGTTTGTACGCAGTTTTAATTTGTTTATGACAATACAATTTCTTACAGAACTTGGCAGTTACCTCAAAACAATAAAACCACAAACCTAGAAGGTAACTTGTATAAAGTAATCATTAACAAAATAAATGTGTAATCTTCAAATAAAAATAGATTTATCTGTGGTTGGACATTGAGGTCAGTACTACAGAACAGTTCCATTCACACTCAATAAACTTTCTTACAGCTAGTTATAATTTAGCACCACGGGAAGCAGCCATTCAAAATCAAAAGGAACTCAACCTTTTTCATTCAGAAAAGAAACTGAACGGATTTACCTATACTTGTAACAAATTAATATGCATGGCTTACACTTTGAGATCTTGTGATTTAGCAATATTAAAGTTTTGATACAATATTTGGTAAAAAAAAAATATTTGACAAAAATGTTCTTATCAATTACCAGAATGCAGGGTATGTAAGAACTCTTTCCCTTTTACACTTGTCTATGTCTAATTATGTTGGCTTGCTTGCAAAGCTCGAGTAAGCTCAGTCTTGTTGATACTTGCACTGTTTTCTTAACTAAAAACTTTTACACACACATTTTATATGTACATTGTAGAGATTTTTGTCCTCTTTCAGTTGGTGTTGTTTACATTTTTAAAAAACATACGGTTTTTACTCCAGGTGGCCTAAACCACAAGGAGTACACATGATTGCTCCATTCACCTCTATTCAAAAATCCTTGCAGATGCTGTTTAAAAACTCAATCAAAGGCTATTTCTAACTCGCCATAAATCATTCAAACTTTATCACAATCTTTACACCTTCAGTTCTTCTTTCGTAATCCTTATTTGTTTGAGGCATGGTAATCGGATTCTCTCCAGCAGATATGGCATCGTTTAAAAAGCTGGCCGTTTGCAGCAGGTGCAACTGATTACAAATAAGTAGGTCTTCATTGACTTTCAATGGCCGGTTGAAATGAATGGAGCATGAAACCCATGGATCCTATTGTGAACTAGCTTCTGTAATTGATTGACACTGGAAAGCCATACTAGCATTAAGGAAGCAAATCACTTATCCAGCCAATCATTGCTTGTGATTTAACATAAATTCATTAAGCCACACCCACTTTTTGACATAACTTTCGATGTCAAATATCTTCTAAACGGAACACAGTAGAGACATGGGGGTTGCTTTATATTATTATAAATGGAAAGTAGATTACAACATCATGTAACTGACTCCTCCATAGCAACCAAATTGTTTATCATAGCAACTAAATTGCCATATCTCTACCTTAGCTTAGGAAAATGTTAGAGACTCATCATGTTAGACAGAGATACTGAGAAAAAATTGCCTTAAAAAAATTTACTTTTTACTTACTTTAACACTTTAAACATTACTTACATCAGCCATATTGATTTGTGTTGCATATGTGTCACTTGAATAAAAACAATTCAAGTTTTGATTGTACATTTACGGTAGTTTATTTAATGTATATGCAGAAAAACTTAAGGGGTTTGTTTAAGGGGCACTCGACACGCATTTCATACAGTATTTTTACATTTCGAAAGGACAGCAATACTTTATTTTTCATCACGACATACACACCAAGTTTTCTTTATTTTATATTTATAAAATTTTTTTGTAATAAAATGCACTAAAAAGCTTTACATAGTAACATGGACTTCCTGTTAGTAGATCTATTTATGGAATAAAATTACCTTTAAAAAGTACTCAGTTTTCCACTATTCATTTATTCACCCAGCAACTACAGAACTCATCCATAAACTTAACAAAATGTCATACATGTACGTCATAGTTCGCCCATCAAACATACGTTTCGGTTGTGTACCTTGTGAGATCCTATGGGAGGTGCTCATCATGATGGGGTTTGTGATCTAAAATAGGTTGTTACTGTTATGGTGAGGATTCTTAGCTATAACCAAGTGCTGGAAGGGATCCTACATTATAAAAAGTGGGACTGGGAAAAGTAACATATAGTGTTTAAACATAAAAAAGAGGTAAATGTTATGTTTAGAATAGAATACTATATAAATTTCCAAAGAAGAGACACTGAACATTATTTTATGCACAATCTACAGTGCTATTATTAATGGAACTCTAACCCTTAATATTGATTAAATGACAAAAATTTGCCCAATTATGAAAAATTGCAAATTCATAATGAATACTGACACGCGCGCACACGCACACATTATATAAACCAATAATGGTTCAAATGAACACTAGAGGATATAGCTTGTGTTTGCATAGTTGACATCATTAAGGACAGCTATTTAATGTCACTGTAAAATATTGAAGAATTATGCTTGTATCAGAAATAATTGGCACTTGAAGTCCAGGGGTCAGTGAAGAACATTCTTAAGATGGTGAGAGGGGAAGAATATGCTGATCTTGAGGAAAACTGAAGACAATGAAAGAGTGACAAGAAGATTGTGGTTCCTCTATTAGGCCTTACGAGACAGAAACCACACTTTCATGGGCTCTTTCTTCCCTTTCATGCTCACAGGCCCCCTGTACTCCAGATGAAACTGAGCATCAGCATTCTCTCCTGATTGCAAACACCTGAGACAAAGACAAGAATTATTTTCAGAACAATGCATGTTTTATTCTCCACATGCCACAGACTGGGTAAGTTTGTCTTTAACTTAATTGTTGCGTCAAATCTGGTATCTTCCAAATCACGATTGATTAGTTCCGGCAGAACTAATTTTAGCATCATTTGCGCCTAGCTGTATAAATAGAGCGATGCACGTGGATCACTGGTTGTGTTCATCAGGGGTAAAAAATGCCAAAACAGTGGTTCTTTCAACTAAAATCATCAGAAAAAAAGATCGCTATACGGGGAACACTTAAACATGCTCTGAGATGACAGCCGGTAAGACAACATCCTTTTATACCTCTGGAAGTGCTGTGTTGTCCAAAAGGAGAGACTAAGATACATGGACTTCACGTCACTTATTTGTTAAAATGGATATTTTTAAATGATGATCATTTACTCTGAAAGAATGTAAATGTAATTAAATATTAAATTATAATGGTTTATAAATAACCTGTCTTTTGAAATTAGATTTGAGGCTTGAATTCCTTCTGATCATGTGTTTGATCTTTTAAAGGTTTTTCACCTACTACTACTTTGCTGCTACGCTACTACTGTCACAGCTACTGCTAAAGCTGATACTACTACAGCTACTACGCTACGCTACTACTCTGCTACAAAGCTACTGCCACAGCTACTCTACTACTGCCATAGCTACTGCTAAAGCTGCAACTACAACTGGCTACTGTTGCTAAAGCTGCTACCACCACTACTACTTCTACTGCTAGTACTACTATACCTACTGTTACTACTACTTTTTAAAGAGCAAAAATAAAAGGAGTGAAGCACTTCTTGGCTTGAGTGGAATCCTTCAGTTATTTGGGGAAGTGTTCAAGTCCCTTTTCAAGTGTGGGATACCGAAACTAAATACATTTGACAATTCTTCAAAAACAGCAAGATCGTGTTATTTGTGCAATTCGCCTCCTTTAGTACAGTCGTAAATTACAGGCATTAGGACAAGACTTTCGTTTATGATCCTGACTTCCATTTTTACCTCTTAGCCCTTAACCTTAAAGACACGTGTAGCATCAACCCACACTTCAAATGAGGGATAAGATGGCTGCCAATGGGACCAGAATGACAAAAAAATGGTATGTCAACAGAAATTATGTGCTATTATTAATAACAATAACGTCTAGGTTACTTCCATAACCCCCCGTTCCTTGAAGGAGGGAATGGAGACTATGGGAACGATCTAAGAAAGCATTCAGAGTTCTCCAACATCTCCAACGGGCAATGAGCACCTAATTATGCAAGTGTAAGTGATTAATTCATTAACCAGGTGGGTATTTAACCACAGCAGGAGCTCGTTTTCATAGATTTTTTGGAAGCGAAGGTCCAGAAGATCATAACGTTTTAACTATTTACTGCAATATATTATTAAATAGTGTGGCCTTCCAGTTAGAAGGTTGTTAGTTCGAGGCTCACCAGTGACCTTTCTGGAAGGAGTTTGCATGTTCTCCCTGTGCTTGCGTGGTTTTCCTCCGGGTACTTCGGTTTCCCCCACAATTCCAAAAACATGCGATTAGGTTAATTGAATAATCAAAATTCCCCTTAGGAGGGAGTGTGCGATGCCCTGCAATGGATTGGGGACCTGTCCACCTGTCCCACCCACCCCACACAAAGCCTCTTCAGCCTACTGCCATCAGGGAGAAGACTGCGCAGTCTTCAAGCCAGGACCAGCAGACTGAAGAACAGCTTCTGCCACCAGGCAATCCGGAAGCTGAACTCATTTGGGTCTCTGCCCCACTCCCTCCTTCCAGCTACACATCCCCCCGGAACCTGACCTCATCCCGTTCCGACCCCTCCTACCCTACCTCACCGGACACTGCACCAGTCACTTTACTTTAATCACCCAGCATTAGAGGTACTGGACTTATCACCTCACTCCAGGAACACTATAGCCACTTTATGACTAATTGTCTTACACTATTACATTACCTAGTCTCTACCTCATGTTCTGCACTACTCATTGTTGTGTCTGTAGTTCTTATTATTTCTTCTTTACTTACTTTATGTTACGTGTGATTTATTATGTTCTTGTAACTTGTGTATGCACCAAGGCCCTGAGGGTAATGCAATTAAATTTCTCTGTATGTATGCACTGTACATGTGGCAGAATTGACAATAAACACACTTGAATGAATGAATATTATTAAATAGCTGCATGTAATCAATACATGATGACAAATTGTTAAGTAACATCGAGCAGCACATATATTTACAATGTTATCTAATTTGTGAAATAAAAATGCTTTTCATAATTAGTAAGAATACAAATGTTCAAATAGATTTGTGCTGAATTTTGTGGTCAAAACCTTTTCGTCTCATAATGCAGCTTGACTTTTAATAAGAGCTAGTTTCTGTTTTACTCCCAATGGGTCATTTTTAGTGCTCACAAGTACAGGGTTCTCAAGATTTGGTAGCACTTCTTGGTAGAATTTCAGTAATGACACAAATAAAAGATAATTGATCAATTGTATTTGGAAATGTAAATAACATTAGCATTAATAACAGGGGTTATGTTTCAAACTATTGACTAATGTGTTGCTTTCAATGCTATTTATTTTGTTCTTGCCATTTAATGACTAAAAATAAACTATAGAAAGTATAAAATGAAAATAAACAATTGAAATTAAACACAATACAGTTTTGAAATCAAATAAAGTGCAACTTTAACATTTCAATCACGTCCGAGTCAAAACAAGTTAAAAAAAAGGAATTTTAGGTTGGAATTTTTAGAATAGCAGAATTTCTGTGAGAGAGAATCTGAACATTTATCATCTGTTTCTCGTTCTCAATCTCTCCTTCGCATCCGCTTTGTTTTCACTAGCCACATGCGACTGTTATTGCTGTTTTTGTCCGACTGTTAGTGACTGAAGAGTGCTAAAGAATGGTCCAAGGTAGATACTACAGAAAACAGTAAGGAACAGGGGTCCCCCACAGCTGGATGTGCCAGACGTGTAGGTTCCATAAGTCCTGAAACCCTCTTCCTGAGTGAGGAGCTCTCGCCTCAGGAGGATCGATCAAGGAGGAAAAGGACCATGCTCAGTGCACAGTGGCGCAACATGTTCATCTTCCCAGACCTTGCAGAGAACCTGTGCTAGAAGGATCACTGGAGTTTATTCAGCAGTATGTTAGGGAAAATCCAGATTTGTGGGAGGCTTTCCTCATTTTTTCTAATACGTGTTTTTTGGAAGTCATGATTTGCGGGATCATCGAGAGTTCTGTACACCCACGTAGCATATGCACCATATATCCACCCACTGAGTTTTGTGCAGATACTTCGCTCCTATGCGACATAACTTGCATACTTAATCAAAACCCACATAGGGCATAACGGAGACAGAGGACTTTTTGTGAAAGATTACAAAAAAATTCAATTATTGACCCCGAAGGGTCTGGGGGCCTGTCCTCTCAGTATGTTGTAGAGGGGCCTCCAAAAAGCCAGCATGATGAATTTAGGGTCCCTCTGAGCTTCGGGGCCCGATGGGCAGGTAGAGACGCGCACCATAGAAAACCATTAATTTCGGTCATGCTTTATGGACATGAGCAGAAAGGGGCATAAAAGTTAAAATAAAAGAAAGTTTCTTTTAATGATTAAAAAGGTTGAAAAAAAACTCTCTAAAATTGAGTCATTGAGTGTAAGGTGCTCGTGGTGTGGGTTCCGTCGCTCACAGCTAGCCGAACCTGGTATCAAAAGTTACAATTCCATTTCAGTTTGTATAAAAACATTGAAAAATAAGGCTTAAAAGGGACCTAGAGGAGGTTGTAAATGTCAGTTGCCTCAATGAGGGCTCTATTTAATCAGTAGGACCAAAAGATAATAGATCTAGTGGTGTTTGGTTAAGGTTTCAGGATGATACGACACAAGCATGTGCATTAGCATCAATGCAATGACATGTCTGTTATGCACAGGGCCCTAGAGGAGATTCTGAATGTCACATTTTCCTTCTTGAGGGCTTTATTTAATCAGTAGGACCAAAAGATAATTAATTTGGAGTTTGCTGGTGTTTAGCGAAGCTCTCAGGCTGATGGGACACAAGCAGGTGCATTAGCCTCAATGCAATGACATGCACAGGGCCTTAGAGGAGGTTGTGGATATCCCATTTATCTCAATAAAGGCTTGATTTAATCAGTAAGTTTTGAGGATAATGAATCAAAAGTTTTGTGGTGTTTGGTGAAGCCTTCAGGCTGACAGGACACGAGCACATGCATTACCATCAATGCAATAACATGTATGGTATGCACAGGGCCCTAGAGGAGGTTGTGGATGTTACAGCAACCTCCTTGAGGGATATATTTAATCAGTAGGACCTCAAGATAATAATCTTGAGTTAGGTGGTGTTTGGTAAAGCTTTTAGGCTTTTAAGCCCTAACTATTGTATCATTCTACGTGAACGCATTGAAATACGATATGAGATGGGGCCCGGGGGCCCTCTTATGGGTGCCAGCTAGGTGATTGAGGGCTTAAAGGTTGCAGCTCAATGCCCTGCTAATATTTCTGGAGTTTGGTGAGGATCCATAGAAGCACTGATTTTCTTTGAATGTTTGAAACTCATGCAGGTCAAAAGGTCAATATGAGCTTTTCAGAATATGAGGAGGTCTAGGAGAGATTCTGAAGGTCACAAAGGACTGAACATTGGATTAGCCTATACAAATGCATAGAGACTGAATAGGGGGAGGGGCTCTATGAGGACTCATTTTTCTCGGCATTCAAAATCTTGTGATTTGAGATATTTGGTTAAACTTTGAGCCATGTATGGGCCCCACCATTGCTTTGGCTTATACCAATGAATTGACAGGGTTTGAGGAGGGGGGTGTGGGGCATGAGGTTGTGATGGTCTCTGCTACCACATTGAGGACCGGGATTTTAAGTAAGTAAGTAGGCTTTAATTGTCATTTCAACCATATACAGTGCAGTACACAGAACAACGTTTCCCCAGGACCAAGGTGCTACTTTCCCCAGGATCAAGGTGCTGGATTTTGCGGTTAAAGCCCATAAGGTAGCATTTGAGGTTGTGTGGGATTTTTTTAAAAAGCAAATCTTATTCCCCATCTTGGGGAGAGCCAAAGTCTATGGCTAGAGTTTTGTAGAGATATGTTAAAGTCAGGTAGGAAAATTGCCAAAAAGTGTTCGGCACCTTTAACAGTGGTTCCATGCATCCCCATCTATGGACGGGGTCTAGATTTAGCTAAAAAGTCATTGTACATGGGAGGAATCATGGTTTGTGGACATGACCACTCAAGCCCACCCTGACCACTCAGGGACCACTGACCCAAAAACCCCATTCAAAGTCAACACACGTGGGAAAAACCATGGTTTGTCGATGTGCTCTCGATCCATTTGTGACCACTAGGAGACACTTGACCCATAATCCCCTTCACGGGTCAATACCCTACTACCCCCATTTAGTGCGCCACCTGGTGGATCAGTGTTGAATGGAGGCTGAAAATGCAATTCTTTGACCGTTTGCCATAGGCGCTCAGGGCCAGCCCTCGGTGAATCAGGGGCACCCCCTCTCTGCTATGGCTGGACTTAACTTCCACTTCCCTAATGGGTACCAGGGCGTCTGACCAGAAAGGAGCTAAGGACATGAAGTACAGCTTCCTGCAATTAGGGTTGTCCTGAGAATTGAACAGGTTCATCTGTGCATTGCTGAACTTCTCCCATATCTGCTAGGGGATTGAGTCGCCATTCTTCTGGTATGGGCGTGAAACTAGACAGCACATCCGTGATCTGGTTGTTCACGATCAGCTGAGTAAGCTTTCATCATCAAGGCAGATGAAGGGGAGGAGCTCGAATTCCAACAAAGCATCTACACTTTCGGTGTAGTGAGCCCTCAGCAGCAGAGGGCATGGGACAATACATGCTAGGCTAATGGCCTTAACCAACTAGTGGGCCTGCCTCTGCTTAAAGACATGCTGTCAGTACTGCTCCTCTCTAAAACAGAAAAAGAGCTGCTTTGAACTATGCATTTTATAAGTGCAACAAAGTGATGGAACTCTTACTGGGCAATATAAACTTTGGGTTTGATCTGCTGCCTTTTAGGGTTCAGTGATGACAACATAATATTTCTCCAATTTTTAACCTTGTGTATAAAATATGCAGTCCAAATAACAAATGTAAGCACTGCTTTTCCCATGTAAAGATGCTAGCATTAAGAAATAACATAATCCTGTTTTATTTCACAGATGGGATAGTTTTCTCACCTGTAGGTGTACTCAGACACATTAATCTTTCCCTTCTCTCCAGTGGTTTCAGTACGACTTGTGAGGTTGACCGTGTTTCCAAATAGACAGTAACGGGGCATTCTCTGACCTATGACCCCTGTGACCACTTCTCCTGTGTGGATTCCAATTGTGATCTGTTCCAAAACACAAAAGTTAAGTGATCAAGGTGGAAAGTGTCCAAAAATATCACATAACACAATTAAAGGGAGATGGCATGCTTGCTTATGCAAGCAGTAATAATTAGAGTTGTTCCTATTCCGATACCAGTATCGAAAATGCTGCCGATACCACAAAAAAATCTGGCATCGGTATCGGCGAGTATTTGAGTCCACGTATCGATCCGATACCATTTTCATAAACATCACCTAGTTATGCCCGCTAGCTTTGCTTATCGCTGCAAAGCGGAAATCAATTCTTCTTCGCTGGTGCTGCTCAGAATGCAAACACAGGAAGTTGTGTCGTGTTGCCACAAGCAACCAAGGAGAAGGACAAGCCGCGCCAGATGCAACAAACATTGGAAGCTTCATTCAAACAAAGAGAAAAGTTTACACAAGACAGCCAACAAGCAATAAAGATAACCGACAGGACTATCGAGTTTATTGTTGATTGAACATTTGGAGCCCCGGTACAGTTTGGCTGGTCGCAAATATATCTCCAAAACAGCGCTCCCTAAGCTATAGGAGACAGTCTGGAGCTGCGACTAGAATCCCGCGGTCTTTACTGAGTTTAACAGTACGCTGGGTCTTTTACTCTTCAAAGTGCAGTGCTGCAGGCTAAAGAGTTTCGCGGCTTGCACGCGTCCATGCCTGAATCAATCGAGGAAGGTGAATGTTTCTAAATCCCGTGTTCATGTTATTTTGTGCGACAACACAAGCAACATGAAAAAAGCCATGAAAAACAGATTAGCTCCTCCACCTCGTCTGTAGCGGAAGTGATCCCTTCAGTTACAGTTCTAAAACGGCTACTTGCTCGGGAGAGCCAGGAGGACACTGGTATAAAAACAATGAAAAACACTCTTCTTGAGGCCGTCAAGAAACGATTCACAACCATTGAGGAAGAGCCCTTGTATGCAGTTGCAACTCTCTTGTATCCACATTTCAAAGATAGGGTATGTCTATGAAAATTTTTTTCATGTCCATATTGATTATTGTCATTGCCATATTGAGTATATCTGAAGCACAGCATAAAATAATTTATTTTAAATTATAAAACGCATAAAATGTCAATTGATACAGGGCTAGTAGTATCTACAGCTGTATATACAGATACACACCCAGGTATCGGATCGGTACTCGGTCGATACCTTGAGCCCAAGTATTGGGATCGGTATCGGGAGGGGAAAAATGATATCGGAACATCTCTAGTAATTATAAACCTGTGATTAGGATGCCCATAAGGATCATAGCTTAGATGTGTTGCATCCAGATTGTGGGTAGTGTGTCCAATTTTTTGTTTAATTTAAAAAAAAAATAATGTTTAAGTTGTTAAAAGTAAAAGCCATTAGTTTAATTTCTTACTTACAAAAAGGCCGTCCCTAAGGTCAAGCCAACACTAAACTTGAAAAGGTTAGCTCCAAAGGTCGTAGAAGCATATATGGGCACTCCTAATATCTAGATAAGAACCCTAATATCTACAGGGAGGTTGCATAATACTAGAGAGCGTAGCCATCCTTGGTTAGACAGCAAAGTGACTCAGAAGGAGGGCACCCCTTGACCCATAGGGAATGGTCAGAAAGTGTTTGGGAAGATGAGCTCTACCCGGCTCTGCCATGGCCAAAGGATGACCTACCCATTGCCCCCATGAGAAAAAGGAATTCAGAGGTAGGCAGCTTGATTCGCAAGAGTCAGAAAGAAAGCATGATCCATAAGGTATTCTATAAAAAGAATCACTGAATTAGGCTTGGCTGGAGACCAAGAGGTGTCTGGGCTAGCACCGAGAACACCAGAGTGCAGGTAAGCAACCTTTCAATCTTCCAACGGTAGCAATAAAGTTAGAGAATCTCTGGTTCGCTCCAAGGAAAAGATATCTTACCATGATCTTTTTCAGCCTCACCTTGGTACCAAGTGGTTCGGTTGTTCCTGCCCATTTTTAAGCCTCCTAAACAGCTGTTTCCATTTCAGTTCTTCTGTTAAGTCTGGTATGCGTCATATTTTTATAAATAAGAAACAAATATGTCATCCCAGATGTGAATAGGATCCAGAAAAATAACCTGTGCAAGTTAACTTGGCCTCATTTTAGTGGCAAAGCGGTAAACCCATTCAGAAGAGCGTATAATAAAACCCATCTTATAAAAAACATCACTTCTAATATTAACATGACAATGAAAGAAAGTTTCAAATGTCGTTTACGCTTTTAAAAGATTGTGCAACTATGTGTGCCAGAACAGAGCACAATGTTGAAAATAAAGATAATGTGGGTGTATTATTAAACTCTGAATTAAAGATGATCTGATGGTGTCTCCCACCACCAAGCTGTGATTACATCTGCGTATGTGTGTCTGTTAGTGTGAAAGTGTCTGCTGCATCTCATTTAGAGGCTCTTAGGGTTCCAGCAACGTCTGCAACATTTACACATAAAATAACAAATATGAGTCATCTGGTTAAATAGAAGACTCTGCCAGACTCTTTTACAGCACACACCCTCGAGATGCATTCCACAGCTATTCTTAGAAAACATAAAGCATTCTTAATGCACTGGGGATTATGCTTAATTAAAGTGTTTTATAAGGGACAGCATAGTGGGTGGGCATTCGTGCGACCCATCTGCAGAGTATCCAAAATATGCAGAAATTAATGTGATAGTTTAATTTCTGCTCAGAGGAATATTCTTAAACATGTCCAAACATTCTGGATTTATTGTTTGTATAAGTTAGTGGTAAACAGTGAAAGCTATGTTTGTGCCTTAAGTTAAATACATACAGTTTATGCTATATGTTTGGCCTCAAAAGGAATATCTTACATCCAAATCTTTGGCTATTTAACATGTTAGAAGCCGTTTCTGTAAGTAAGTAAAACTAAATTATTTGTCCATTAAAATAAAAGCATGGAAATGTTATTCAAATTCTGAAAATCCTCACTTGCACAGCAAATGTGTGCACGCACACACATAAAATATGTGTATTATTGTAGAGGGCAGCTCTGGGCACAATTTTGCTAGTACTGTAACCTGAAATAATGAAATTCATTTACCCATGATAAAAACAGTTGTGGGGCAGTGCAGAGACATTTGGATGGGCAGGTGCTCAAAGTGAAGAAGGGGAGGCACAAATTTGAAACACCATACAAAACATACAGGTTTTTACAGGATGTACATTCAATATGCACAAAGCAATATTTCAAGCTGCACATTTATTTTGGATCTATAAATATATTGTATTGAAATCACCTTTAGACACCTTTAGGCTATTTAACCATGGCCACTCTTCCTGGAGTAATTTTTGTCTTAAGCAAATTACAGTGGTACCCCGAGATAAGAATGCTTCGAGTTACGAAATGTTCGAGATACAGAACTTCTAGCGGGAAAGTTTTTGCTTCGAGATGCGAAGAAAAATTTGAGATACGAACAACCACAAGCAGATCTGCTCTGTAACCCACTTGTTTAGTCTGCCGTCGCTTCTGGGTCCTGGCGCTCCTATCTCCTAGTGCAAAAAGGGTCTAATACCCTTCAAAACACATTAAATCAGTTTTAAATCTGAAACATTATGTATAGATTACCAATAATGTGCTTTAGCAAATGTTAGAGTCAAGGTGTCGTTAAAGAAAGAAAGAGTGAGAAACGTGCGGAAGGGCTGTGCCAGTTTAGTGCCTAGAAAGAGGCAACTCCTGGAGCTGCAAGCATTCCTGAAAGATCTTCTGCCTCGCCCTGACCCCATCACTTAGCATGCACTATCCGTCACCGTTCACAGCATGTGCAACACAGCTTCCACCATTGCAAGAGAACAAGCAATGGACTGTTTTCACTGCGGTGCACCAGGCCATTAGGCAAAAGACTGTCCTGCACCCATCTTACAAAAAGCCAGCGGGAAACGGGGAGGGAGCCAATGCATGAGGGAACTCTTAGCCCCATTCCATACTAACCCTCACAATGAACCAGTGGTCGGTAGCTCTAGGTGGGACCAAGTCACTACTTTGCAAGTCAAGCCAGGTGCCAAGCCACGACAGGGCAAGTCCGAGTCAGGTCAAAAGTCGCAAAATTTTAATTTCATGTCTTTTACAAAAAAATAAAATACAAACAAGCAATAATAGATTACATTGACATGCATAAGTGTGTTTCATTTGTAAAAGTTTTAATGTGTGTTTTTTTAGAACCAATGGCTGACAGGACGCTACGACAGTGTTGTTTTGCGCATGCTCAACCAAACAACATGCATCTGATCTTTAATTCAGGGGGATTAACATTAACAGATTAGTTTTCAAAAACAAATAAACTTGACAATGTTTTATGCTTTTTTTTCATAGTGAATCGTATAGCACCGCTACTTTTTGTTCCGAAACAATATATAGCTTTTAAAACAATAAATAAATGTTTTTGTCCACTGCACTCCCTTCCATTTCTTTTATAAGGTCCGTTAGATACGTCACTTCTGACCGAAGTAACCGTTTCGTAGGTCTTTCTCTCTCTTACTCTCTCTCTCACACACAAACATACACGAGCACGCGCTCTTGCTCTCTCTGACAGAACGAAATGCAAATGTGAATAATCTTTCCTAATAAAGTCTTTCTGAGTCATTGGGGTTCGAGTCCAAGTCAAGTCACGAGTCTTTGGGGTTCAAATCCTAGTCAAGTCGCGAGTCTTTGGGGTTCAAGTCCGAGTCAAGTCGCGAGTCTTTGAGGTTCAAGTCCAAGACAAAGGACCCAACTGCAGCAATACATGGTGGGAGGAAGGACAAGTGCTAGAGGTCAAAGCTGTGACCAACTGGTCATAAACCAACAAGTGGTCTTCCCCATGAGATCCATGACAGAATATGGCACAACGAACCAGGTGGGGATGAAGGGAGCCTTGGGCATTAATAGGGCCTAGGTATGTCATGCATCATTAGACCAGGCTTGAGTTGTATGCTGTTTTGTCAGCAGATTGAGCCTAGGGATCCCCTACCCTCTTTGAGGCCAAGGTGGTCAGGAAGCAGTCTTGAGCTCCACTGAATCTAAGGGTTTTAAGTGCTCATGGGGAGACCTATTGGACTGTGGACACATCTCAAGACTTTACCAGATAGGGCCTTGAAGGTCAGAGCTTTCACCAAGACCACCTGGAACACTGCTCTCAGCTTCAAACTGTTTAATTGTCAAGAGGCCTGTATTGGCCCAGGTACCAGGGCCTTTAACAACCGCATACCTCACCCCACCTTGGTTTGGAAGAACTGCAGAATCACCACACGCTCAGAAGAGGTCTGAGAGTTCTGGCACAGAGGAACTGGAACTCTGGAGCTATCATGTCATATGTCTCAGGAGCTTCTGGAAACCTTCAGAACAACTATCTGTCAAGTAGACCCTGCCCTTAGGGCAGTCAGCAAAGCCCAGGGATGCTCACACAGGGGTGTGCCTGCATCTGCACCAGGTTCAGCTCCAGGCCAGGAAAAGGGTGACCTAAGAAAAACTCAGGGCTCCTTTCTAGGTTTTTTGTAGGCAGAGCTGCAGGCAAAATCATTGGGGATGTTTGAGTCAACTTCCTAAGGGACTAAATCTAAATGAACCAGGCAGATGAGTTGCTGCCTGGTTCAAACATAGGTGGTGTTCCTGGACCACTAAGGTGGACATTGTGTGCCCCAGGGCTCTTAAGGCAACATTTCCCAGTCCTAGAGCAGAGGGTCAAGGGTGGAGCCGAGCAGTGCATCCATTGCATCCACCAACCACTCCTCATGCTGAACTGGAAGCATGTTATGCTAGAAGGGAGAATGAAAAGCCTCTGTAGGGTTGCACCCTGTAGTTGAGCATGCACTGGAGCGAAGTCTTGCTATGCATCTGCTCTGTCCCCAGAAACTGGTATGTTTGAGTGCCAGAAGCCCACAACTGTACATTAAAGAGAAAAACCACCGCACCACAGACAAGTTACAAATTGAACAATGCTCTTTGTCTTAAAAAAGACATTTGTTAAGAGCAGACGATCAAAGGTAAGACTGACAGAATGCAGAATAAAGGACTCCTGGCCAGTTAAACTTAATCGAATTCTGGACTTCTGTCGCCGCACCGAGCTGCTAATGTCATCGCTGATAAGTTCCTGTGACAACTTTTAACATCACATAGTGGATGCTCCAAAAGAAATGGAAACAATGACATCACAACACCTGACTTTTATCAGGTGCTTATGTTGATTTGTCACTATAAAGTGGTTTGTTAGCCCGTTAAATGTTGAATGAACAATGTTCAACACGTGTGTGAGAAGAACAAAGTAAGGTGTGTATGAAAGTGGTTCATGTAATTGAAAAATGTTGTTATAATGCAATTTTACGTCTATGGTGACTTGATTTTGATGGAAATGTGCATATGTGTGTTACAGATGAAAGACTGCTACTGTTGTTTATTTGTTATTTTTTATTGTTCATTCATGTTTATAGGAGTGGTTATTGGAGAATAAGTGAATTTCTCAGAGTAACAGGAAAAAAACTTTTTATTTGGGAATGCTGATTTGAGTTTGCATGTTCTCCCGGTGCTTGCATGGGTTTCCTTCGGGTACTCTGGTTTCCCCCACTATCCAAAAAACATGCGGTTAGTTTAATTGAATAATCTAAATTCCCCTTAGGTGTGAATGTGTGCGACCTGTCCAGGGTGTAGCCCCGCCTCTCGCTCAATGTGCACTTCTGAATATAGGCACCAGCAGGGAACATGTGACCCCAAAGAGGAATATGAATGAATACATTAGCAGTAACCAGATAAGAATGATGTTAAATACCTGTGCTATAAACACATCCTCAAACACAGCTTTTTTTGTTGACATTTTGGAATGCTAAATGTTTCTGGTTACCTGTACAGGCTCCTCATCCACTTTGACCTGTCCAGCGATCTCCATCATGTCAAGAGCCAGGTGGCTGATGGACTTGGCATGGTGGGTGCAGGGCTCTGGAAGACCACTCACTGTCATGTACTTATCACCCACAGTCTCCACCTTAAACACATCGTGACCCACACACACAAGTACATTACAGGAGAAAAATATTTAGATATTTACCAAAGATATGAAAAATTAATCTGTGAAATTTTATTAATAATAAACCTGGTTTCACAAATTCTATAACTTTGCTCATTTTTTTTATACTGCAGCAAAGCATTTTATGTAAGTTTATGCAATATAATTTATGTTTCTATATATACTATTATATTGTAATATACTAGTATATACCCCATCATGGTCATGCTGCCCTCCAGAAGGGGTTAAACAGGGACTGTCCCCTTCATCCCTCTAGGTCCAAGCTCCCGTAAGTCCTCCTTTCACCCCCAGTTGAAGGAGAATCGATTGGCCATGATCTGCTATTAAGCTATTACTATTACTAATTACTAAAGCTTTTACAGTGGTACAACAAGACACAAAATCCGAAGAAAAATTCAAGATACAAACAACTACAAGCTGTTCTGCTGTATTTTCAGCTTGACGTCATGACGTCACGCTGCGCTTCCGGGTTCTTGCGCTCATGTCTCCCAGTGCAAAAAGGGTCTGATTCGCTTCAAAACACTTCAACAACACAGAGAAACATTATGTATAGATTACTAATAATGTACTATAACAAATGTTAGAATCAAGGTGTCGTTAAAGAAATAACGTTTATAACGTGGAAAGTACTGTTCTGTAGCACAACTTAGAGAAACCCTGTGACACATTCTCCGAAGCATCTCTCCGTCTGTCTGCGCTTGTGCTTAAACTGTGTTTTGTCAGTAATCTGTGAAATATCTCGAGAAAGTTAACTTTCATATGTAGTGCCGTAATGTTTTCTGCCATTCGTTCCACCTCCTCCGACACATCGCTTCACTCAAGGTAAGGTTTCACATTTGTGTACATATTACATATTTTGCTTGTGTTTTATTCAGTTTTATTATCATTTATTACATTAACAATGTGTAGATTTAAGGATTGAAGAAACGTTACTTGATTTTTTTCATCTACTTATACTGTTGTTTCTGAGAGCCGTTGCACGGATTAGGCGTTTTACATGTAAAACTTGCTTCGACATATGAAATGTTCGAGATCCGAGTGGTATCTCGGGATACACTTGCGGGGTTAAACATCCTTTTGGACTCATTTGTAGATTAGATTAGGCAGATGCAAAATGTACATGCATGTGTGTGTGGTCAAAACTTTAAGCGTGTAATTACAATTCGTTGATTAATTCACTTTTTTCTTAATTTGAAAACATTGCAGTCAAATGAAATACATGAGCTCTCTCTCACACTAGCATTTTTTTTCTCTTTTCTTCTAACCTAAACTCCTTCATGTCCTAAATTACACAGAACCCTACATTTCAACTAATGGTTACATAAACATTGAGAGTAGCTTTATAAATCACAATACTGTAACATTAAGTCCACATTTCACACAAAAAGCTTGTTTTAGGAAATCTCAGGTTTCTTTATAATGCACATGGAAAATCACCATTGTACCTTTGTATGAATCTCAAAGAGATTACATAACATCTCTACAACAGTTCTTGAGAGAGAGCCCGGCCTCCCTGAGACCTTTGAACCACAGATACGCCTGGCTTTAAGTAAATATTACTTTTTTTGGCTAGCCGGCCTTGAAATTCTACCCACAGGTTTTGTTTGGATAGTAACGACACATGAAGTGCATTCTTGTCTGTATGCCTAGGATGTAAATCACAGACACACTCTCATGTCCTTGTTTTTAAGAGGGCATTGTACAAGATGTGCTGCTGAAGAAGAACAGACTGTGCAGAACTAAAAGTTAATCCAGAAGTTAGCTAAGTTACAGATTAAACAAAATAAAAATTTGTTTACATTTTGTTCAAGATTTACATATTTTTCTTTAAAGTAAAATAAATATGTAAAGACACTGTTTTTGAAATGAGGCCTCAATATTTTCAAACATAAATAGAAGACAATTGACCGTATCCTCAATGATATCAAAGGGGGTGCCATTGCATTCCTTTGTTATCTAAAAATGTGTTTTTGATATCTTCAAGCAATATGAGAAGTAGATCAATTTGTTAAGAAAAGAAAAACTTACTCTGATGTTACAATGTGACTGCTGGAATATAATCCTGGATTGTACAATTTATACTCAGTAAGAGGAGGAGCGTAAACTGGCGTAATATGTACCCCTGCAAAATTAAATGTATGTGTTGACCTCACTCCATATAATATATATTATGCCACGTCTGATTGGCTGGTAGGTGTTGATTAAATTTACATAACCATGAAGGCCTCTCCGGTACAGTTTGTTCCATTTTAATAACAGACTGTCATTACTGGTAACCACATGAAAATGTGCTAGAAAATGAAGAGATTGAATGGGATTTTAACTAAAAATAGAGACTATATTATTCAAAATAAAACAATTTCATGACCCGTTTGACGCAATTGACACTTCACTCACCTTGTAGACATAAGGGTTCTTGCGAGAATCAGTGAGAATGTCAAATCTGGTGTAGATGTCATTGAGCAGGTTGACGATTTTGATGGCTCCCTCTGCAGAAGCATGCTTGCTGCAGAATGCATTGAACCCAACAATCCCACTAAAAAGTATGGTCACATTGTCGTATCGTTTTGCAGGCACAGGTCGCTTATGCCGCAGCTCATTGGCCACAGATGGAGGCAGGACTGAATACAGTAACCTGAAAGAAAAGAAGCATCATTTAACATCACTGTAACATACATTCATATCAATGTTGATGAAAAAAAGTTGTTTAACACTTTGCTCTTCAGCTGTTTACTTGCTTGCAAAAAGGGATATACAGACATGATATGCCACTGTTTGACTCCCTTCAGCTGACCATGAAATCATTTCATTATATTAGACACCGTACATCCCCTCGAGGTTGAGTACTAATTGTCGAAAATGATATTTGGGTAGAGCGGCTGTCAGTTTAAATATTAAGCTATCTGCTCTGTTCTCATTTAATGCATCTAGAGGAAAACACAAATATTAACCAGTCTAGCTTTCAAACATACTCACATCAACTCTTGGGGATCTTTCCAAATAGACACAACAGAGAATCCACTGATGACATGCAATCTTTCTATTTTATCATTTTAATTCATATAGGATTTCTGATTGAGTTCATTCATTTCATCTGAGGTAAAGTTTCTAAAATCATTTTCCTGCATGGCAATCACCTAAATTTTTTCTTGCCTTTTCAAAAGATGTAAATGTCATTTGACCAAAATTGTAAAAAATATACTGACATTATAACTTCAGATAAAAAATGTAGTAATTACTCTTCAACAATGTAGTTTAAATCTGAGGTTTGTTATTGAAGGCGTAGCACCTTGCAGTACCCGGGCTCTCCATGATAGCTCCTAGCCTTCATGCTCTGCTTCAACCATCTCTCTGTTCTGAGTACATCACCTCCATTGCTGTACTCTACCTCAACTTCTGCTACTCACCTCAACAGCAGTTGACTACTTCAAGGTCTTTATGGGTTCTCTGGTTTCTGGCAGTTCCCTGTTGTTGGCTTTAGAGTGGCTGTGACATGCCTGGTACCATTCCTTTTAAGGGACATTAAAATTCTGTATTTTGTTTATAAATAAACTTTATATAAAGTTCCTGATCCGTCTTTTCTCCAGACCACCGTGACAGAAAATCTGGACAGAAGTTCTCCAGCCAAGAGCAGTAAACTGATTGCCTTAAAGTATGTTGGCTAATGTTCCTTCCTCAAACTCAGGTAGTCAAATGTCAATACCACAGCATTATGCTGGTGAGGAAGAGGGTTGCAGTAGATTCCTGTTGCGTCATTCTAAATTGGCATAATTTCATGGTTACCAATTCATATAAAATATTTAAGGATTATTTCAGCACAGTGACACCACAGCTGTAAAAACGACCTGTTGCCCAATGCCAGGCAAAAATTACCCACTGTTTATACCTGAACATTCAGAAAAGGAGACTTACGTAGAAAAAAAATGTTGTTCTTTCATTCAGGTCCACATCATTTAATTCTGTCCATTTTAAATAAAACATGAATAGTTATGCAAAGCCACAATCTTTTCTACACTAGATCCCAGAAGTCCCCACAACCTCATCTGCATGAAAGACATTATTATTTATATTAAAAGATTTTTTATTTATATAAAGTGTGAATGAATTTAATCTGTATGGTTATGCTGTGGTTCCTTTATGTGAGTGCGGGGGGCCTCCATGTCCATTTTGCTTGGGGCCCCCAAATTCCTTTGAACGGCCCTACACTGAAATGGACTCCTGAAGCCCAATCTGCCTTAGAAACCCTGGAAACTACCTTCACAACAGTCCCAGTTTTAGAACACCTGAATCCAGCAAAAACCTTTTCCTGTAGAGGAAGACGTCTCCATCTCTCGGATAGGGGTGTCCCAAATGGCTGACTTGGTCTCCATTCTCAGAACTCAGAGATAAATTGGCATATAAATTTTTATTGTTATCAACAGTGAACTAATCGTATTCTGATCTAAAACTTCATCTGGCAACAGACCACTGGACCATTAGCTCCTTTTCAACCTTGGACTGAAGAATCTTCCATGCAGGAGGGCCGCAGAAGGCCCTGTGCGCACTAATACATAAACAAAAGAAGAAGTCCCAGAAAAGGGCTCAGGGACTGATGACACTACAAATCAAAAGCGATTGGAGCAGAATTCCTCTCAGTGGTAAATATCCAGTTATATCAATGTTTTGCCACTTCGACAAATTTTGTAAGCGTGACAACATTTTTCCTCAAATGTATGTAGGTGCACATTTGGAAAATGCTCAATACCAGTAGTTTGGCGCTAAGAGTTGGAGGTGCTTTGTTTTAAAAACATAAATGGATGACGCTACAGTGGTAAGAGGAGTGTAGTGTAGTTTGTGCTTAAGATACAGTTGGAAGAAAGAACTAATTTCAGCGTCTCAGAGTCAACTCTTAGTATTAAAGTCTTGATGCACAGAGCACTTTAACATTTAAAAAACTCAAAACACATGTGATATAGGCCCTTTAATCAGTGGCAGTTCTACATGGAACAGCACCCTGGGCGAGACTTACTCGTGGAAAATGTTTGTCTTTTAAACTATCTATCTACACATATGTAGTTTACACAGGCTATTTACGGAGGCCAAATTTAATACAAACAATGGAAATAAATAATAACTGTACTTGTAACAGTTTTGTTGCAAAGAATCATTTTGTGGTGAAATTTAACTAGATCTTGTGTTGTGAAAACTGCTGAAAAAAAAACTATAGAACCCTACCCAAAAGTAATAGAAATCTAATGGATGTACTGGTTATAATGGAAATTGAATTGGTTATAATGGAAATTGTATTGGTTTTTATGGCAAGTATAACAGTGTCTGCTGCTATGTGACCAAAACACACTAAAGTAAGGAATTTTGTAATAGTTTAATTTGAAAAAAAGTTAATGGTTGTAAATATATATAATAGAAACCATTAGAATTTCTCTGATAGTTTGTATATTGCTTTGATTGTGTGTTTTTTTTTAGTTAACGTTATACCACATAATGACATGCACACCTTAATCATACAGAGAGAACATTGTTTCATACCTTTATCTTTTGCACGTTTCTCCTCATCTTCTTTTCTTTTTATCCTAAATTGTGAACCTGACTTCTCTCCATTGCTGTGTTTACTTTGTGATTGACAATCAACATATTCCCCATCCCACGATGCTGTCACTCACGACCAGAGGTCAAGACTAAACCAGTTCACCTCCACATCCTCATCATAATCGATTGTATTACCTATTTATTTTAATTTGCATTTTACACAATAAACAATATTATGAATGAAATGTGTGTGTTATTTGTAAGAAAGTCAGTTGTCACTGATATAGTTTATTTCCCCCCTCCTTCTCCGCTTCATTTGGAAGAGGTGAATTGTCCCCTGCGTCCCCCTACTCTCCCTTCTCCTCTCCTCTTCTCTCGCTCTTCTGTACGCCTCAGCAGCAGGGGCGGCAGCGACACAGGTATCATAATAAAAAAAAACGCTTAGCGACACAGATGTTTTTCCCCCACAAGTTCATGTGCTGCCCCCCACGTGACATAAAAAAATGCCGCCCCAGGTGGCTGCCCCGTTCGCCCGTGCCTAAAACCGCCACTGCCTTTAATAGTGATCTAATATAATATACAAATTTCACTTTTAAGAGTAAAATGTTATCAATTATATTCTATAAAAAACAACACATTTTTGAGTTAATGATACCATCTTAACATGGTATTTTTCTCAAGATTGTCATACCGTCAGAATCTCACACTGACCCATGCCTGACCCAACCATAAGGATACAGAATGAGACTTGGTTTTGGGATTTAACAAGTTGATCAAGATTTATGTACCAACCATAAAGGTGAAAACGCAGTCTAACAGAAAAGTCTTCTGACTAAAAACAGTAAATACAGATACGTACTCTCTTCAGACAAGAGGTAGATGCAGTGGGTGAGTACTTTCAACTCAAAGCAATCTGCCCAAGATGTGAAGCAGAAAAAGAAATATAACCACCTTGCCAAAACAGGAGTGCAGAGTGAATACAATGATTGCATAAACAGCACAGAAAGCAAACCAACCAGGCTCTTGATTAGGCCAAACGAAGTAGAGTATCTATGAGGGGGCTAACAGCAAGAGTGAAAACAGAGAGAAAACAACTGAGAGAAACAAACAATATCAAGATGAACTCGCATCATTCTTATTGGGTTGTTGTCCCTGAGTGAATGTAATATCTAATAATTTTTTATATATGAATGCAAGTAAATCCCATGAATGGCATAAATACTATTCGGCCTTAATTTGTCACATCAGTTAGGATATGAATGGGTGAATTATGTGAACAGAACAAGAGACTTTACAAAATGGAGATAATTTCATTAAACCTGATGGCCCTTACGTAAAAAGATTTTCAAAACACAATGTTCCAGCATCAAGGGTCATCCAAAGCTATAAGCTGTATAGTTATAAGCAGCTTTGTCAAGGTAATAAAAGGCATTGTTTTACAATACAACAGAGACAATTAACTTTATTATTTCACCAAGATGAGATTGAAAAAGACTCTTGTCAGGGCAAGTTTGAGCACAGTAACAAAACGCAAGGTAGTTATACTGCATCAATAAGGTCAAAGAATTCAAAGTTCTACTGGGGTTTCAAGACGTTCTGTTCAAACTCTTTTGAAGAAGCACAAAAGAAACAGGCAACATTAAAGTGATCACAGTGGTCATACAAAAGAATTTTACTGCAGCAGATAAAAGACACATCGAGCACACTTCAAAATCAGTAGATGTCCAGCAGTGGCCACAGTTCAGAACTGGCAAATATTTTATTTTTCTGGAAAGGTCTGGCAGGAAGGCCTCTTTGTGGAAGAGTTGCAGCCAAAAAGCCATACCTCTGATGTGAGAACAAGACCATGGGACTCAAGAATGTACGAAAACATAGGAAGGGGGTGCAGTGAGATGTTCAGGTGCTCTGGACTAATGAGTCAAAATATTTGCTGGTAATTGAATGCAGCGGGGGCAGCACGGTGGGGCACTGTGGCCTTCCAGTTAGGAGGTTGTCGGATCGAGGCTTGCAGTTGACCTTCCTCGAAGGAGTTTGCATGTTCTCCCTGTACTTGCATGGGTTTCCCCCACAATCCCAAAAACATATGGTTAGGTTAATTGAAAAATCGAAATTCCCCTTAGGTGTGAATGTGTGAGTGAATGTTGCCCTGCGATGGACTGGACCTGTCCTGGGTGTACACCCGCCTCACTGGGAAGAGTGCCACCAAGCAGCTGTTTTGCGTCCTACTCACGCCTTCAAAAGAGTCAGGTTTTATTGGCCGAAATGGCAGCGCGAAACCCTTTCATTCAAGGCGCACTGTCGTACGAAGCTTCGGATTGAAAATTTGGATCGTTGTGGGCCTGGTGCAGACATGGTACGACTAGGATCTGGCAGAGCGAAAGAGGGAGCTCATAGAAGAATCTGGAGAACACTCAGGAGACATTTTTTGGCAGCAGGCTGTGGAGGGCAGGTTCATTGCCAATAACCGCTGGAGGACCAGACGTAGGGAACACTAGGGTTGATGATAATTGCGGGTGGATGGTGAGGTAGGCTTTGCAGGACTGTCTGAGAAAGTGGGGTTGACTTGGTTTGCATATGGGTCATATTCTAATGGTGCGCTGATGGCAAGACCTAACAACTCCTCCCAAAATTTATGAAACAAAATATCTCTTAGGGACCAGGTCGTGTGTTCGGGGAGGAAGCAGACCCAACAGAAAGGTTAGAGCACTGCGGCTCTACATAGTTCAAACCCTGTTAGTTCGTAAGTCAGAGAAGTTTTATAGGCCGTCAGCTGGGAAACGCCTTCTCCAAGCAAAGACTGACACAATGGTTTTTTACAAAATATTAGATTTTTATTTGTACTTTGATTTTCTGTTTAGCTGTTCATACCTTACATACATTTCAGACCACCATAGCATTGGCTACTGTAAAAAAAACAATGTGTCTTTCCGGTGTTTAGTGAAAGAAATATTTTGAAGTACTGACCTGTCTGTCTTCTTCTTCTCATCCTCCAGTGCTCGAAGTGTGTGCTGCAGACGGTCAGTCAGGATTTCCAGCTCCTGGGTCAGCTTGTACTCCTCTCGAAACTGCTCACCCAGTAATACCAGATCACGGGTGGCATCATGAAGTGGAATATCGCTCAGGTAAAGACCTCTTCTTGTCAGGTCATCCAGATTCATAACGCTGACATTTCCAAAGAAAAAGATTTTCATCAGTTAAGATGTCAAAATCTCTAGGGACAAAAACGGCTTCTTTAAAGTCTATCGATTCTATTTTTACCATATGTCTTCTGACAGGTTTATCAACATCATGACACAGAGACTGTTGTACTTTTGAAAAAAAAAGATCAAAAGAGGATGCAATGAAAATGCGTGGACAAAGAAAACTCTTATGGTGTCAAAACCCAGTATTGGTTCGATGGTTTTTTTTTTTTTACAGGAAGTGGACACATGACACATGGACATGTGAAAAGGCACTAGCTGAATTAAAAAAAAATCTTTCAGTAAAATGTGTCATTTGATAGTTTTACTGAACAGCTTGATTTTCACTCTGGCTCCAGCAGACAGCATTTGAACGTGAAAGGTAAAACTGGTAGCATTGGAGCACCATTAAACTCAAACGACGCCTTTTAGGTCACCGCGCATGAACATCCATACAACAGAGCCAAGTGCTACAAAACTTTAGCAAGCTACCGAAATATTCTCCAATTTATTTCTTTTAAGTATCAGAGTAAGGTAATGACAGGAACGTGCAGTGGTACCCCGAGATACAAATGCTTCGTGTTATGAAACTTTCGAGATACGAAAGGTTTCGCAGGAATTTTTTTGCTTTGATAGGAATTTTTTTGCTTTTTCTTCCTCAAGATAGGAAGAAAAAATTGAGATACGAACAACCACAAGCTGTTCTGCTGTTTTACCCGCTTGTTTGTCTGACGTTGTGCTGCACACAGGGTCCTGGCGCTCCTATCTCCCAGTGCAAAAAGGGGCTGATACGCTTCAAATTTATAACGTGGAAAGTGCTGTTCTGTAACGAAATCCTGTGACAAGCTCTCAGAAGCATCTCTCCATCCACTGCTCGGTATTCTCTACGCTTGTGCTTTGTGGTGTCAGTAATTCAGGAAATATTTTGAGAAAGTTAGCTTTCATACATAGTGCCTTAATCAGTCACTCAAGGATTTCACGGGACTTTGTTGTGATTGTTGCGGCCTAAAACGCCAGAATTTGCGGCAGCTTTTTGAAAATGTTTCTCAACAGCATTGCATTACTTTATGATTTCACAAACATGTTATTAATTTTTTACGTGTTCTTTCCTTTTATTATCTCCTATTTATTATCTCTATTATCTTATACCCTCGCGGCTTTCTGCTCGCTTTGATCACATGCAGATCTGACAGCAGACAACTGCTTCTTCCTCAGGAGGCTGCAGCGCAGGTCAACTAAGAAAAAAATCATGTTGTCCCCGGCGCCACGGCTACATCTATGTAGGAGAAACACTGGAATAAATGATTGATGAAACTACCGTGTAAAAGCATGAAAAATAGTTTTATTAACTGCCCCTCTCAAACTCGCTAGCACTATCACCTTTGCCCATGGAAATACTGCCTGACAACTGACAAAAGCAAACCGCCACAGACCTAGTTTTACAAACGTTATGAAGTTTTGTTGTTTACCTAGTTCCTTTCGCTGCTTGTGATGGATTTGCGAGAAACAGCTTCGATGATAGTCACCTGCCGTGTCGGCTCTTGTACGGACATGCTTCTGGCATGTTTTGCTGTAGAGAAGTGTCGGTCAATCAAGGTTTTTTTTGTGTTCCATGACAATGTTGCACACAGAGTAAAAGAGTTTCCCTCCACTTTCATGGAGAACATTAGAGAATTGCTTTAAACGGTCTTTCGCAGTGATATTTGTAGATGAGTATGATGTATTTGCGCTCATGCCTTCTTTTTCTGATAAGGAAGTCCTGTGTGAAAATAATGCTGCGTACAGTGACGGACCAAAATATTGGCTGAATAAGCAGTAAAGTCGCGGTGAGTAGATGAAATTGCAAGGCCGCAAATAAATCGCGGAGATTGGTTCAATTTGCGTGAATTGGCGCGTCACAACATCAGGAGTTTCTGGAGGGACTGCGTAATGTTTTCTGCCATCCGTTACACCTGCTCCGACACACTCTCAAGGTAAGGTTTCACATTTGTGCACATATTACGTATTTTGCTTGTGTTTTATTATCATTTATTACATTAAAAATGTGTAGATTTGACAATTGAAGAAACGTTACATGATTTTTGGCTGGTTTTCCATTTTTATCAGCTTATACTTTTTGTTCCTAAGAGCTGTTGCATGGATTAGACATTTTACATGTAAAACTGGCTTTGAGATACGAAATGGTCGAGATACGAAAGCCACCCTGGAATGGATTAATTTCGAATCACCGGGTACCACTGTACTTGTTTGTACATGTAATGTGCAATATGTTTTCTTGTAGATAAGCAAGCGACACCAGCATATGAAGAATTCTCAAAATAATTATAAATAAACATGTTTTATGCTACTATTTTTATATTTTTGATTTAGTTTGGCATTTTTATTATTGGTAGATCCTTTTGACATTTAGCTGTAGGCATCCCAGTCTTAAAGTAATATTTTCATCTCATTACATTTAACAGTATTTTCAATATAATAAAGGAAATGGTTGTTGATATACCTTGGTGAGCACAAAAAAAGGATGTTTTCAGTCTCAGGTAGAGAGATCATCTGTCCCTTCAATCTAAGACAGCTGATCTCCGTTCCAGTAAGTTCATCTTCGCTCTCTGCCATCTCTACATTGAGCAGACCCTCCTACGTCAAAACAAAACACATCATGAGTCGTGTACTTTCATGGCAAACTCATACCTCTCCAATAACTTTACACCTTTAGAGTAGTCTTGATTGTTTCATAATTGCAACTGACTCAAATACAGTGAAATATACAAAATGACCTCATGAAACCAATACACATGATGGATGCCTTTAACTTTGAATACAGCATGCATTTCACGCTGTGGTATTGTTTCGATAAGCTTCTGAAATGACACAACATTTATCTCCATCTAGTATTTCATTATTCTTTCCCCAAGATCTTTCATTGATGATGGTAGAGTTCTTGCGCTGCACAAAACCTTCTCTAGCACATCCTAAAGATTCTCAATGGGGCAAAGGTCTGGACTCTGTGGTGGTCAATCCATGTATGTCTCGTGCTCCCTGAACTACTCTTTCACAATCTGAGCTAATGAATCCTGGCCCTGTCATCTGTCCCCTGCCACCCTGTCATTATTATAATACGGCTGTGTCATCAGTGGTTAAGAAATGCATTGCTGGAATTACCGGCCATTCAGTTTATTCAGGAACTAAACTGACCTCATTCTCTGAGCACTTCCGGTTGCTTAACTTGACCCGAGCAACTACATCAGCCCCAGATCATAGCACTGTCCCCACAGGCTTGTACAATAGGAAGTAGGCATGATGGATTCATCTGCCAATCTTTTCCCCCGATACTCCCATCCCTCTGGAACAGAGTCAATCTGGACGCATCAATCACATGACCTTCTTCCATTGCTTCAGAGTCTGATCTTAACACTCCTTAGCGAACTTCTAGTTAATCTCTCTGATTGGTGGTGTCTGCATCTCCTTAGATGTTTTCTCTGCTTGATTGGAAACTTCCCAAACAGAAAAACATCTTGTCCACGTCCACGGGATGAAATCACTGGTCGAAAGATAATCGACCATGCAGTAACTACATAATAGGAGGCCCGTACCTATTTGCTTAGGTAAATTCCCCTTTTTGGCCAGGCAATATATAAAGTTCCAGATAAAAACATTTATTTTAAAATTATTGTGTTTTTTTTTCACTTTGTTGTGTAGAAAGCCTCGTTTGAGTTGTTTGTTGGCTCAACTTGCGTGTCTTTATGTTAGGGAAAATGCTGAGTGAGGGTTTCAATGAATAAGTGACTTAAAACATGGAATAAAATGTTACAAAAGAAACATTTTTTTTGTAACTTGACTGAATTACAAATTAAGAATCTGGCAGAATTCTTACAAAATGACAGAAAAATACTGAAATATATATTTATACTCTATTTTTGCATAAAAAAATGCAGAGTAAAGCAGTACAGTTTCTTTTCAGACATTGTGTAATCTGGTTTGGGCAGACAGACCTTACTCCGCAGCACAAAGACAGTGTTGATGTGAGACATGATGCCATGGAAACTGAAGTCTATGTGCGGCCGGACCAGAGAGAAGACCGAGGAAAGGTTACACACGCCAGGCTGCAGCTGGAACATCACACACATTCTACTTCTCATTTCTGACAAACAACACATTTTAAATACAAACTTTTGAGTGGACCAGAAGAGACAAACCTGTGGCAGAACTCTAAAGATGGCATTTCCACACTGTGTGAGCATGAGATCCTTGTCAAACATCAGGTGGAAGGGGAAAGCCTTGCAGAACGTGTATGGACTGATTCGTGTTTCTTGAGTGCCGTTCTCCTCAAACCCATCCAAGTCTTCATAAAACGCCTCTTCCTCTGAGTCTTTCTCCTCTATCAAGAACTTAATGTGGTCACATTCTTCACTCTTCTGCTGAATGACCTGAAGCACCACCACAAATAACACTTTTAGATTCTCTTGTGCAGAATGACATTTCCAGACATTACACACGAAGCCTGTAAAACAAACTACTTAACAGAAAAAAGAAGCGCAAAGAGTTTGGTAGCCTAAAAATAAGCATTAAACCAAAGGCCAACATGAGTGCGTTTTGTCTACATGTTCTAAGACGTAAGTTGTTATATACAAGAAAGGCCTTTCCCAGTTTTATTTTGATATTTGGCGCTGATATTATTTAAACTGTCTCTTGAATTCGTCAGATAGAAACTGCTTTGTTATTTGCAAATATTGTATGCAATATTCCAGTTCTGCACATAAATCTAATTTGCATCATTGGATGGAAACATGGCGATGGGTAGCAAAACTGATGACCAACAATGGCTCTCTCTGACACACCCAGCAATGTGGTTAACCTGTGCTTCTCCCTTCACACAATTAAATTAAGATGTCCTTTTATGAGATGTTCCTAATCCAGATAAGCTGTAGCTGGAGATTTTCATGCCACACAGGAATCTCTAACTCTGCCCCCTCATCCTACAGGTCCTTCTCAAAAAAATTAGCATATTGTGATAAAGTTCCTTATTTTCTGTAATGTACAGATAAATATAAACATTCATTTATTTTAGATTAATTTTCACACAACTGAAGTAGTTCAAGCCTTTTATTGTGTTAATATTGAGGATTTTGGCATACGCTCATGAAAACACAAAATCAAAAAAAAATTGCATATTTCTTCCGAAAAATAAAATAAAAGTGTTTTTGAAACGAAAAAAGAACCTTCAAATAATTATGTTCAGTTATGCACTCAATACTTGGTCGGGAATCCTTTTGCAGAAATGACAGCTTCAATGCGGCGTGGCATGGAGCCAATCAGCCGGTGGCACTGCTGAGGTATTACGGAGGACCAGGATGCTTCGATAGCCTCCTTAAGCTCATCAGAGTGTTGGGTCTTGCATCTCTCAACTTTCTCTTCACAAAATCCCACAGATTCTCTATGGGGTTCAGGTCAGGAGAGTTGGCAGGCCAATTGAGCACCAGTAATACCATGGTCAGTAAACCAGTGGTTTTGGCACCGTGAGCAGGTGCCAGGTCGTGCTGAAAAATTAACTTCAGGCATTTTGGCATTTCCCTCTACCCAGTCTTCAGACTCTGACACTTTGATTTCTAAATGACATGCAAAATTTGAGCAACAGTCCAGTGCTGCTTCTCTGTAGCCCAGGTTAGGCGCTTCTGCCACTGTTTTTGGTTCAAAAGTGGCTTTCTCTGGGGAATGCGGCACATGTAGCCCATTTTCTGCACAAGCCTGTACCAGATGGCTCTGGATGTTTCTACTCCAGACTCAGTCCCCTGCTTCAACAGGTCTCCCAATGTCTGGAATCGGTCCTTAACTTTCCACCGAGGTGCTTTGATACAGCACTCTGGGAACAGATTATTCGTTGGTTGAGGGGGTCAGTGACGGCCTTCTGGACACCAGTCTTACATATGATTGCGGTTTTGAGTAATGAACCAGACTGAGAGTTTTTAAAAGCCTCAGGAATCTTTGGCTGGTGTTTAGAGTTCATTTGTTGATTCAGGTGATTAGGTTTATAGCACGTTTAGAGAACCTTTTCATGATATGGTAATTTTTTGAGACAAGAATTTTTGGGGTTTTCATGAGCTGTATGCCAAAATCATCAACATTAATACAATAAAAGGCTTGAACTACTTCAGTTGTTTGTGATGAATCAGTACATCAGAAATGTTTACCAGCACATTAAAGAAAATAATACAATTTATCACAATATGCTCATTTTTTGAGAAGGACCTGTAGTATGCTTAAATTTGAGATGATTTGGCGCGACCAGTACAACAGACCTTGGAACTCTGAGAAAGGGAAGCTCAACTGGATAAACACTGTTTGAAGGAAATGGGGGAGTGGCAGATAAATGTAATCAGTGCAACGAGAGGCCGGTGTTTTCTAAACTGATATTTTGTAATGTGAGGTTCAACATAGTTGTGTAGATGGAAACAATTTTGGAGTCTTCTGATTGGCCAAATTGACGGTGAGCTTAGAATCATACAGCCTGATATTGGAATGGTATGTTCTTTACTGTGCTTCATTCTGTGTTTTATTTCCTTCGAAGATACAATTTTAAAATGGTTTAAAAATTACATTGGAGTTTCAATAATCTGAAGATTTTTATCAATGGTCTAATGCTTCATATTAACCCTCATTGAACAACTGGTGTCTAGTTGACATTGTGATTCTTCTGTTATGCACTCAAGAGTGTCTGAGTGGATTTTCATTAAATGTGGAAATTCTGAGACAAATGCGATTGGCATTTGTGATTTTTACACATCTCTCTCCTTTTTCTAGGAAGATACATCCTTATTTTTCCTGTGGCCATCATATCATGCAGCAGAATGCAAAAAAGCTGTTGTGTTTTCTCTCAGCTTGAAGTTGAGCCCATTTCACTGACGTCAAGCTTCTATCTCTTTGCCCTGCCATCACCATGGCAACCATAGCTAACTTTTTTTCAGTGAGTCAGGTGTTGCGTTTTGAGGGTCTGGCAATTGGACTCGCTCATTTTCACACTAGGCCCAGATGGCTAGAGAGGGAGGGGGGGGGGATGAAAAGAGCAATCTGCAGTCTGCTGTCTGAGTGATGATAAGCTCTTATTTACTGAGTGAGATTTATTTTGAAAAAAAAAAGGTAAAAACTGAAGCATGATGACAAAAGGGAAGCCAAGGGGAGTTCTTCATAATGCTGTTTATCGATTAAACCCTTTCAAATAGAAAGATAATAAACCTAGCTTTGATCCATCTAAATTGGGCAAGGGCTGGTTTACCAATGTTGGAAAAGTCACAAATATCAAAATCACCAGATTTTTTTTAAATTTCCAATCTGAGGAAAGGATGGGGTACTCGAGACCGGTTTTGAACTATGGCAATGTGCTTAGAATCAAAAGGTGCTTCTCTCGATTATTTCAAGCGGAGGAAGCATGGAGACCAATAAAGATCTGGAGGTGCTTTATCAACAGTGTACATTGTGCTATCACAGTCATTGCCAACACCATCGGCAACTATGCCCTGCCATGGACTGGCGACCTGTCCAGGGTGTAGCCCTGTCTCTCGCACGAAGTTGAGACCTGATCTTGGTAGGGATTAGCTGTGCAAGAAGATAAATGAATGAATAAATTAATTAATTAATTAGGGTTCACCAATCTAATATAACGTCCACAGAAGGAAGCTACCATGAAGGACTTGCAACTATTATTACTCTGTTCACTGGGTGGAACGAAGAGTTCTAGTGAAGACCAAAGTCTCAAAGAGAACGGTGCACCAAACCAAACATCTCTTCACACTATTTCCACAGTCACTGCCACCAAGCACCAAGAGAAAAACTCAATACACTGATTGCCCTCAAAGCCACAAGACACCCACATTTCTTGTGGGATGGGTCCTAACATGAATATCTACATTACATGTGCATCTTTAAGGCTAACTGCATCCAATAACCAGTTTGCCAGCCTTTTGTTGGAAACAGATGTTGGAGGCTTAAAAAAAAACACAACAAAAATCTGTTCAGAGCCAGGCCTTGAATTAAGCAGGATGTGCATACATCCAGGTTCGAATTCAAGGGAAACGAGTGTGGTCAGAAACACTTAAATGTGGTCAGACCACTTAAAAGACAGACATTTCAGCTTCATTGATTCTGAGTCTCAATGGATGTCCCTGTAGTCCCATAAAGACAAATGAGAAGTCCCCTGAGGATGCTAGAAAACACCCCACAGACAAGTAATATAACAATAAGACTGACATTAATACACACACGCATACAAATGCCCGAGCTTCAGTCAGATTCAGCTATGCTACAGAAGCCCCAGGAGCGTCTGAAAATGTTATAGAAGGATCTCTTGGAACTTGCATGCAATCTTGAGAGAGAAAAGCAATCCCACACACAATGAGTCTAATTTCTGACCAAGATAATAGGTCAGGCACTGCCAAAAGATTTCACTGGCAAAACTGCCCTGAAAATCACAGTCTTCATCATGGAGCCTAATGCTACTATCACAAAAGAAGTGTGTTTGCACCCACATTCCTTATTTCTACCGAACAGGGTGTGTGATATGCAAATAAACTCTTTCTTTGGCTCTTTCACAAGCACTTTATTTGGTTCTTTGCAGTGGTTGGAATGTGATTGGTCTGCTCAAAAATGTAAGAGTACAAGTGAAAGGGGGCAGCAGTTATGAATTCCTGAATTACGTGGAATTGAACACGTTGTGTGCACTACGAGCCTGTCCACAAAACAAGTCACTAAATTCTAAAAGGATGCTCAATTATCTACTCTATAGTTGCACTGATGTCCTAAATTTTTATTTTATTTTTTTAACATTTGCTACATATTGATTGATCATTAACCCAGAGAAACATTAAGGTTCATCAGGATCGCTGCTGGTCAAATGGGTGCCCCCCAAAATGTGCCCATCACTCAATTTCCCAAGTTCAGGATGGAATAACTCATAAATGCTACAGTAAAAACAGAATATTTGGTTTCTGATAGTCAATAATACTTACTATAATGATGTAATGAGTTTTTTAAATGAGCGATAGAACCTCAAACCTCATCTAAACGTGTCATCTAATCATCCTGGGGTTGATTTCATAATAGTTTCCTGTCACAGTCCTACTGATATTCTGGGATTTTGTGCTTTTCTCCTTAATTGATTTCCTATCTCCCCTCCCCCAGGTTTTCCCTTGTCATTATTGTTGCCACCTGTTGCTTGTTTATTTTTACTATTTAAACCCCTGTTTTCTTGCGTTTGTCACTAGTTCATTTCACTCTGTATGATAAGTTTCTATGTTTGGTTGGACAATATCTTACGCTCTTGTTCCTTCAGGATTCCCAGCATTATTGTTTTTTGTTCCTTGGACTGGAAGTTCCTAGCCGTGCCTTCGCCTAGCTGTGTTCAACACTTCAGTGGACTATTTTCTGTTCCTGTTTTTACTAGAAGACTTTTCAGTTGGATTTCCTTTTGTAACTTTTCACCTGCGTACCAAAGGCAGTATTTTGTGTTTTTTTGTTCCTTTGCCAATCCATATTAAAGACATTTAAATTCAGTTAAGTGCTTTTGGATCCAATTTGCTAACCACCCTCGAGATCGTGACAGATGAACTAGTCAATATGGATCCAGCACAGCAATCCACTATCTGTTCTGCTCTTGAACAACAGGGAGCACTGTTGGGTTGACATGATAAGGACTTGTCAGAGGCCAGTCAGATCATGTCTAGTTTGGCTACACAAGTGTCTGACCTGCGGAAGCAGTTGGAGCTAGTTCAGTTGGAACAGAGATCTAATTCCCAGTCTGGATCAACCTCTGAACCCAGAGTTAATAATCCGCCTTGCTACTCTGGGGAACCTTCACAGTGTCGATTTCCTTGTACAATGTGAGGTTGTTTTTTCCCTCCAACCCACCTCATATGCCTTGGAATCAGCGAAGGTGGCTTATGTACTCTCCCTTCTATTGGGAAAGGCTCGCAGCTGGGGGGTGGCATTGTGGGAAGCCAAATCACCCCTTTGCACTGACTTTAAACTCTTCAAGGAAGAGATGATCAAAGTATTTGATCGCTCGGTTCGTGGCCTGGAGGCTTCAAGAACCTTAGCTGCCTTATGCCAGGATCATCGTTCTGTGACTGATTATTTGATCGAGTTTCGAACCTTGGCAGCCTCCTCTAAGTGGAATGAGCCTGCCCTATTTGCTCGTTTTTTAGAAGGTCTGGATCCTGTTCTCAAAGATGAATTATATGCTCAAGAGTTACCATCAGAATTGGACTCCCTAGTGGACCTTGCACTGCGCCTGGAGAAACGATGTGTGCTACGATCCCGCATCCAACTTCCCATGACAGCTCCTTCAGGGATTACTACGCCGCCTCATCTGGGATCTTCTAATCCAGGAGCTTCGGGTGAGGAACCCATGGTTCTTGGCCGTACTCGTCTTTCAAAGGAGGAACGAGAACGGCGGATTAGACTTCACCTGTGCCTCTACTGTGGTGGTACCGGACACCTTCTCGCCCTCTATCCAGTAAAAGGGGGGGCTCGCCAATAAGCCGGGGACTTTTGGCGAGCACTTCATTCACTTCCCCTGACCTGCAGACTTCACGAACAATTCTCCCTATCACGCTACTTTTCGAAGGTTCGTCTCTCTCCAGCTCTGCCTTGTTAGACTCTGGGGCTGAACAGAACTTTATTGACTTGAGTTTTGCACAGTCTAATAAGATACCTTTGATTACCTTGTCTGATCACATCTCTATTTCTTCCCTGGAAGGTCGAGTAATGGCTAAGGTACAATTTATTACTGCTCCTGTTTGTTTAGTCACCTCAGGTAATCACCGAGAAGTTATAACATTTTTAGCCATTGAATCTTTACTTAATTCTGTTGTCTTGGGTCATCCCTGGCTTGTCAAACATTCTCCTCAGGTTGACTGGGTTAACAATCATATACTCTCTTGGGCTACTCCTTGTTACTCTTCTTGTCTCACTTCTGCAATTTCTACTGGTTCTCATTTTGTTGTTGAAGATTCAGATTCAGTCGATATTACAGGAGTACCTGAAGTTTATCAAGATCTACGTGATGTTTTCAGTAAATCACGAGCTACTTCACTTCCCCCTCATAGACCCTATAATTGTGCTATAGACCTTCTTCCTGGCTCCTTTCCCCCTAAGGGACGCCTTTATTCTCTTTCTTCTCCTGAGCGACATGCCTTAGAAAAGTATTTGTCAGAGGCTCTTGCGGCTGGGACCATTGTACAATCATCTTCTCCCGCCGGTGCAGGATTTTTTTTTGTTGAAAAGAAGGATGGTTCCTTACGCCCCTGCATTGACTATAGGGGTCTTAACAGGGTCACTATTAAGAACCACTATCCCCTCCCCTTGATGGCCTCCGCTTTTGAGATCTTACAAGGAGCTACCATCTTTACTAAACTCGACCTTAGAAATGCCTATCATTTGGTACGCATCCGGGAGGGAGATGAGTGGAAGACCGCCTTCAACACGCCCCTCGGACATTTTGAGTACAAGGTTCTTCCTTTTGGATTAGCTAACGCTCCTGCAGTGTTCCAATGTTTAGTTAATGATGTGCTGAGAGACATGCTAAACATTTTTGTTTTTGTTTATTTAGATGACATTTTAATTTTCTCTCCTGACCTTCAGACCCACATTCATCATGTCCGCTGTGTGCTTCAACGCTTATTAGAGAATCGGCTGTATGTTAAGGCTGAAAAATGTTCCTTTCATGCCCAGTCTGTTACTTTTCTTGGTTACGTCATCAAAGCAGGGGAGATTGGTATGGACTCCTCTAAAGTCAAGGCGGTGGAGGATTGGCCAGTTCCTACTTCCCGTACGGCTCTTCAGCGTTTCCTGGGGTTTGCCAATTTTTATAGGCGATTTATTCGCAACTTCAGTCAGGTGGCCGCCCCCCTCACCGCCTTAACTTCGTCCAAATCTAATTTTTTTTGGTCTGATTGTGCTCAGAAGGCTTTTGATCTGCTCAAGAGACGTTTCACTTCGGCACCAATTTTAATTACTCCTAATCCATCGAGACAATTTATTGTTGAGGTCGATGCATCTGACGTTGGTGTTGGTGCCATTCTCTCACAACGCTCTGACGCTGATAGTAAGGTGCATCCTTGTGCATTTTTCTCTCACCGTCTTTCTGCCGCTGAACGTAACTACGACATTGGCAATCGTGAGTTACTTGCTGTTCGTCTGGCATTGGAGGAGTGGCGGCAGTGGTTGGAGGGATCTGCCATGCCTTTTGTAGTTTGGACAGATCACCGTAATTTAGAATATATCCGCACTGCCTAAAGACTGAACGCAAGACAGGCACGTTGGGCCTTATTTTTTAGTCGTTTTGATTTCACAATCTCTTTCCGCCCAGGTTCTAAAAATGTCAAGCCTGATGCCCTGTCCCGGCAGTTTGTCTTATCTGAAGATACGGTGGTTCCTGATAACATCCTACCCGCACACATGGTTGTTGGCAATATCTCATGGGGTATCGAGCAGAGAGTCACTGATGCCCTTGCACTTGTTACCCCTCCTGCCCAGTGCCCTAAGAACAGGCTGTTTGTAGTTGAGACACTGCGTAATGCCGTCATACGTTGGGGTCACTCCTCTAAACTTTTTGCTCACCCGGGAGTTAGAAGAACTGTCGCTGCCATCAGTCAAAGGTTTTGGTGGCCCAATATGTCACGTGAGGTTCGGAAGTTTGTCCAGTCATGTTCAGTTTGTGCCCAAAGTAAAGGTGCTAATTCTCCTCCCAGTGGTCTTCTCCAGCCTCTACCTATCCCCTCGAGACCATGGTCCCATGTTGCACTGGATTTTGTTACAGGCCTTCCTGAGTCTAAGGGTAACACTGTTATTTTAACTGTTATCGACAGATTCTCTAAGGCCGTTCATTTTGTTCCGTTTCCCAAACTCCCCACTGCTTTGGAAACAGCACACGCTGTTTTTAATAACGTTTTTAGGATTCATGGACTACCTGTTAACATAGTTTCGGACCGTGGTACCCAGTTTACTTCGCAGGTGTGGAGGGAGTTTTGCAAACAGATTGGTGCCTCTGCTAACCTTTCCTCAGGATTTCACCCTCAAAGCAACGGCCAAGCAGAGCGAGCCAATCAAGACCTTGGTCGCACCTTGCGTTGCTTGGTTGCTCATAATCCCTCCACCTGGTGTGAATGCTTGCCTTGGGCCGAATATGCCATAAATTCTCTGCCATCCTCTGCCACTGGAGTGTCCCCATTCGCAGCTTGTTTGGGTTATGAACCTCCCTTGTTTCTAGGTCAGGAGAAGAATGTTTCCTGTCCATCAGTACGGGCTTTCGTCAGACGTGTGCAGCGTACCTGGAGGCTGGTCAGAGAAGCCTTGTGCAAGACGCGCATACGCACCTGCCGTGCTGCTAATCGGCACCGAACTAAGGCACCCCGATACATCTGTGGGCAGAGAGTTTGGCTCTCTACTCTTGATTTACCCCCCTACATTTCCTCTCGTAAACTCTCACCTCGCTTTATTGGTCCTTTTTCTGTTGATAAGGTTGTTAGCCCTACCGCTGTGCGTCTCCACCTACCCTCCCACCTTTCTCGCATCCACCCCGTATTCCATGTCTCTCGGATCAAGCCTTTTATTCCCTCCACTCATCGCTCTTCTTCTTCTGCCCTTGTCAACAATGATTCCGTTTTCAAGGTCAGAAGACTATTAGATGTTAGACGGCGTGGGCGAGGTTATCAGTTCTATGTTGACTGGGAGGGGTTTGGTCCTGGGGATAGAAGTTGGGTTCCCTCTCGGGACATCCTTGATAAGAATCTTATTGAGGATTTTTTCCGTAGACATCCATCACGCCGTTAGCAAGCGCCATGAGGCGCTCATTAAGGGGTGGGTACTGTCACAGTCCTACTGATATTCTGGGATTTTGTGCTTTTCTCCTTAATTGATCTCCTATCTCCCCTCCCCCAGGTTTTCCCTTGTCATTATTGTTGCCACCTGTTGCTTGTTTATTTTACTATTTAAACCCCTGTTTTCTTGCGTTTGTCACTAGTTCATCTCACTCTGTATGATAAGTTTCTATGTTTGGTTGGACAATCTCTTACACTCTTGTTCCTTCAGGATTCCCAGCATTATTGTTTTTTTATGTTCCTCGGACTGGAAGTTCCTAACCGTGCCTTCGCCTAGCTGTGTTCTACACTTCAGTGGACTATTTTCTGTTCCTGTTTTTACTAGAAGACTTCTCAGTTGGATTTCCTTTTGTAACTTTTAACCTGCGTACCAAAGGCAGTATTTTGTGTTTTTTGTTCCTTTGCCAATCCATATTAAAGACATTTAAATTCAGTTAAGTGCTTTTGGATCCAATTTGCTAACCACCCTCGAGATCGTGACACAACCATACTATAGAGTTTAAATGCGTCCTATTCAATGTTTTAGGAACAAATAAAATATTTATTTAAAATTGTATTGTGTTTTTTTTTACATAACATTAACCACTTTTTTAAAATAATATTAATTTATTGATACCTATGCTAAATCCATAATTAATAATAAATCTTAAATAATTTAGTTAGTTGATTTATTTAAATGTTCATTTATTTACTACGAACAAGTCATTCATATTACCTTATTTATGGATCTATATTTAGTTGGTAATTTATCTATCCATGTACTAACTATCCATAGACTGTCTGTAAGTTAATTATTTATTTTTAATTTTATAAATAATTGTTTCTTTATTTCTACTTGCTATTTTCATCCTGCATAAGGTTAAATTTTGTAAAATAATATTTAATTATTGCATGTAATGTTAGAATCATAATTCTTTTCATATATGAATTAATCAGTTCAGTTACTGATTCTTCTATTTATTTATTAATTTCAAAATGTATAGACACATTTTTTCATCTTCTAAATGATAATTGCAGCTACAGTCTGAAAACAAACGATGATGTTTTGAATGATGTGCATATCTGCTCTACAACAGCAGTGAATCACAGCACACCTTCAGCGTCAGTGCATTATTTCTCAGCTGTTATTTGTGATGTATTTATAGTGTGTGAAAAGCTGCGCAGGAACATGAACATCCGGCTCTCACCTATCTCAAAGCTGCCATCAATGACTCCTATCAAGTAACTGGGGATGTCGAAGCGCCTCTCCAGCTGAGTTATTGTGCTCTTCATGTAGCTCCCGGACAAAGCCTTGGAGAAGTAGGCGAAGGACAAGGCCACCAGGAACATCTGTACCCAAAATAAAAGAAGGAAAGAGAGAGAGGGGACACGATTAGCTGGTTCAGATGCTACGTGCAAAGTGCTGAGAACAAGCAGCAACTCGAAATGATGAGCATCGTTTACAGATTCATTTCAGATAATCAGCAGAGGAAAAGAACTCAAACAGCATGGAGATTACAGCGGTTTCCTCATTACCATTTTCTCCTCGTTAACCTAGGTTTGGACTTCATTGATAAGAATTTAAAATTGAGAGAGATACAGATATGACAAACAGACCAGTGCAGTGCTTCTGAAGCATCAGGCTTAAAGAGTAATGACACACAATTTGCAAGGTAATTCAAATAAAAATTCGAGAAAATTCATTCAGTTTCATTTTACAGACCCCAAATCGCTGCCATCAGTGCTATCTAGTGGTTAAAAGAAGGGATAACCCTTGGAAGTACAAGATCTGTGACATAGACATAGTGTTTTTCAAAGCTTTTAAATTTTTAATTTGTCTCTACATTTTTTATTTTTGTAATAAAACAAAAAGTGTAATACTCTGAGTTGTATTTTTGTACAATTTCATGTTTGTTGGTAATCTAACGAAACATTTATAAAAAAAATTATGCGGTTGTACTAAAAATGGATTTAAGCATTGCTACAAAAAACTGTTTATAAAGCTAATTTACAATAAGGCCCCCATACTTCATTCATTCAGCATCTTACCCACTTCTTGCTGTTTATTACATGCGCAAGTTTACTATTTGATCACCGAACAATTGATCACAGTGCTTGTGTTTGTGCACACACAGTGCTGAATATTCATTTTAAAATACCAAGAATTGAGTCATTACAGCATTTCAAGAGTGTTAGTTTGGATGCATTTTTTTTAAACGGACACGTTTGGACGGCGTTTTTTTTTTGAGAAAAAAACTTTTTTTTTTTTCAAAAATGGCCTTAATGAGTAAAGTTATTTAGTAAAGTTATTTTTTTATTTATTTATGCAGTTGACAGACACTTTTATCAAAAGTGACTAACAATGTAAGAATGAAACACATTTGAAGAATTACTTGTCTCTGCACTCTGTCATAACATTGTTAACGCTTAGCTCCACTAACTGAGCCGGAGGAAAACGAAGAAGAAAAAAATCACAGTGAAAGCGCTGCTTTGAAAGAAATCTTGCAAAGTCAATAAGTTTATTAGTTTATTAATCATAAGACAATTTGAAAAATAGTAATCATAAATGCTACACGTTACAGTACCTAGAATTAAAAAAAAGATCTCTCTCTCTCTCTCTCTCTCTCTCTCATTAATCTATTTCTGCTCATGCCAGCGACTCGTCATTAATATGCATTTAAAACCACAGAGAGCGGATGAGAGAGATGCAGAGATGGGGGAAAGGCTGCTGTGGAGGGGGTGCATTTCTCAAAACGCAGTGCATTATGGGTTGTAGGCACAAAAAGAGGATTAGGAGAGCTTATGTCACGCTCTTGAGTGATGCTCCTGCATTCAAACACATTGACTTGTATCTCCACATGAGTCAAACCAGAGGAAAAAAGGAGAAAAGAGAAAGATATTTCTTCAGTAAGATTGACTGACGGATAGATAGAGAGTAACTAGATTATAGAGGTATATAATGTTATAGTGTTATTTCATCACCAAAATGTCAAGTTGTATTTTTAGCAAACATTTACTCCTATAATCGATTAAGAGAATGATTCTTTCTCAATTATATAATTGCTTGTGCAATAAACATAATGTTAAATTATGTAAGTAGAAGAGTGCTCACATAATTATTTTTTTAAGAGATCTCTGAGAAGCTGAGCATGTTTTTATCAGCTACACTAAATTGTAGATTCACACTGAAGACATCAAAACTATGAATTAACTCATGGAACAAAAAAGTATGAAACAACTGAAAATTTGTCATATTCTTGGTTCTTCAAAGTAGCCACACTTTGCACTAGAGCATGACATGGGAGTGGATTTTCACTCCTGTACCATCCCACTCCAAGAGAAAAAAACCCCATCCCATCCCAATCCTGGACAAGAGTAAAAAAATAAATCCTGTCCTGTCCCGCTCCTGTAGAACTGACTCCTGGTCCCATACCACTCCCACTCCCACTCCCATCCAACTCCTGGCAGCTTACAAATACCTGTAGTCTTTTAAAATGGATTCCAGTTTAGTAAAAACAGGACATTGGTCACACAGTGACATTGGTCACATTAACCATCTTAGTTATCCAAACCCCAAGAAAATTGTGTTTGTATCATATTTTTAGCCATTTTTCTTGTCAGAGGAAATAAAACTTTCAAAATCTGGCAAATATTTGTTATTTATATGTTATTCTCTTTATAAACAACTATAAATGTACAGCAACAAGATTTCTGAGATTACAGAAATTAATCTCAACCTATTGTGAATCAACTCATAACTTTTTGTCTGAATAGGGCTTTCAGAGTCGATTTTACAGTTTGTTATATTTGGCAAGGTCCGGGTTTGTTTTTTTCGGCTGTGTAATATAGTAGAGTAGTTCCTGTCCAGCTGAAGACAGAGCCCAACCTTGCCACATGAGATTTCTTGTTCATCAGAAAAATCTCTATAAATATAAATCTATTACATCAGATTAGATTTGTCCGTAAGAAACCCTTGTGTTTCTATACAAAAATTAGCAAAAGATTAAAAATAAATTAATGAAGCAATATGTTGTTGGAATCAAGAGCATGAGCAGTTTTAAAGCAATATTATATAAAGTCAATTTATGTAATGTCAAAAATGACACTATTACATATGACTGGCATTGAAACAGCTGTTGCTAGTTGTGTTCCAAAAACTCACAGGGGCTCACAGAAGATGTTCCATAAACATCTTCTTTCGTCTTCTTTTACAAGTGTTTTGGCACTGAAATCTAACACTTTTGTATGCCAAAAACGGGGGAAAATGCAAGGAAATAAGGAAAAAAGACGCACTTGCGCGAATGCAGATGAAAAATAAGGGACAGAACACTGTAAAAAAAAACAGTTCAATCTAACAAGACAATGCTTATACTATTATATACAGTATAAATATTATAATTACAATGAAATCTCCACTAAACTGTTGCTAAACTGATCACAGGAAATAGTCTTACAAATAGATTTACAAAATCTCGTTTGGATTGCTTAGGAGTAGTATTTGCGGCTCAAATTCAAGTCCAGTTTAAACTGTACATATTGTCGTGTCTCTTTTTTTGTTATCTTTTTTTTGTCGCTCCAGCCTCCCATCGTCAGGCTAACCCCTAACATATATAAAGAAACGAAAAATGGAAATCACCCAGGATTGATTACGTAAATGGTTAGCATACACAAAAAAACAAATGAAAATAAATCGATAGACATTAACGAATAGAACCCCCATCCCCTTGGGAAGGGAAACGTTGCAGCCTAGTTTGAATTTCCGCTAGTTTGAATTTCCGCTAGTTTAATACAAGATGATAGGTAGGGTAATCTTGTGCTTTTAGCTACAAACACATACATTTTTATTGATGCATTAGTATTTTATTTGGTTTTCATTTGAGAGACAAGGTTCCTTGACTTCTGAAAATAACAAATAAGTTTTTGTGCACTTTTAACTTTCATCTTTGAGATGCTCATGGCTATGGTAAACAGCTTATTAGAATTAACACGTAATAATGTTCAGCCTTTTATAAGCACATTAGATAACATTGCATTACTGTACAAACCACTATTTTGCAATGGAAAGCAGTTTTAATATAAATCTCTTCTTCTTATTTTTTTCCTCCACCTTTCAGTTAGGTACAATAAAAATTGGAATAATTTTTAGGCACTTTACAAACCTTGAAAGCACATTATTAAACAATTAATGGCTGGTGGTAAATAAACACTAAGTACCTTTGCTTTATTTATTAAAATAGCCATTGATAATTTGTTAAATTGCAATTAAATGTGTAAGAAAACATTCTGTTTGGTATTCTGGTATCTGCGTATTCTGTTTACAATCCCTCGTTTAATTAAAATGAGAAACCAGAAAAGGTTTCGAATCCATTGAGCACTGGCTTTGGTTACACTTTCACTCAGATTTCTGAAAGATTGATGCTTCTCAGTGCTTCAGGGGACTGAGCAAAGCATGCTGGGATAGGAGAGGTATTTGATGCATCGTGAGCTAGTTTGAGTATGTAAAGAAGGGTTACGTAAAATAAAATATCACATCAGACACTGGGTGGTAGTGTGAGGGGTACTGAACAAAAACAGAGACAGTGATCTGTTCAGAACAGCACAGGAAGTCGAAGAAATCACAATTAAGCTACTGACCAAATACTTAACAAACTGTTCTCAGAGCTTCAATGTGTATTAGTATAATGCTAGCATTTTAGTGCAGTTAATCAAGATCTACATCATAGAAGAGGTTCCAGCTGATTCAGAAAGAATTAACCCTTAGAGGTCTGGGGCCTTTGTCACTACTTTGCTCTAGAGCAGCATTGTGGAGCAGTGGGTAGCACTGTGTCCTTCCAGTTGGAAAAGCCATTTGAAAGCCACCGAACTTTGAAAAACACAAGCCATATCACAGGTCTATTACTTCCAAGGGTAATCCATTCTTTTCACTGATGGTACTGATTTGGGGTCTGTAAAATGAAGTGCACATTTTAATTTGAATTAACTTGCAAATTGTATGTCATAACCCTTGTAATTTCTGTAAAAACATATCAAAGCTAATAACCCTTTAGAAACCTACACATTACATTTGAAATCAAAATTAAACAATAGCTGGGACACGTCATTACTACTCAATTAAAAAAAACTGCTGTGATTGGCAGACCCATCAGTGCGTACAGAGACTTCTAAGGGTTTAGAGTTTTTTTTTTAAGTATGTCAGTGTTCTTGAAAAAGAAGTTGTGAAAGTTGTTAAAGTATCTGCTTTTCGAATTAGGGCTGGAAGAGAATTCCACCAGCTGGGAATGGTAAATGAGAACATTCTAAAATGTGAATCTAACATTCACACTATTCTCTTATATAATTAAATTCTTACCATACACAATTAAATACAAAACAGTAAAGCCAATATTACACTACAATTTACTGTTTACTTACATGGTAAATCTTACTTTGTACTTAGAGTTTTGTCTACTTAAATAGAACAGAGAAAAAGAAAATGTAAAATAGCGCTCACTTAGGTGATAGTCAGACGCTGTCAGACAATTCCATGTAATAAACCAGTCCAGACACGTGAAGTGAACTTGTTGAGCGTCTCTCCAGTTTCCACTTACACACGTGCATACAGTGCTCCTAGTAAACAACTGTACAGTACATGCTCTCGCATTAGATTACATTAAAATACAATGGTCAGAGAAACCCAGATCACAGGCCAAACAATAACTCATTTGCTCATTGTTGCCTGCTGGATGCTCTTGGTCAGATTTCCACACAAACATATCCTTCAGCTTCATGTCCTCACATTCATAACAGTCAACAAACACATAAAATTAGTGAAGATGTTGTAGATGGAAGCAGGAACGAATGAAACAGAATCTAAGTTAACCTGAATGCTGCTCTTAAGAGGAATGACCCTGTAATTCAAACCTATATATCATTTTATACAATCCCCATTACGTCAAAGCAGTTTCACAAAGGGAGAGTGTAACAATGGAAATTAAAACTTTGAATACAGTGAAGGACTTACTTTAAACCCAGCACCAAATGAAGATTCCCTAATAGCCACCAAAAGCTTGTTTAAAGCATTTAATTTTTACAGTACATGAAATGTTTCCAACAAGTTGCTCCACCAGAATAAAAGCAGCTCACCAAATAATGCATTTAGAAAATTCAAACAGAGTATGTACCACAACCTGACGTGTTCTTATTGCCTTTTGGGGTCACAGGGGATTACTAGTAAACATACATACACACACTCACACATTCACATCTAAAGGGAATTTAGAATACCCGGAGGAAACCCACACAAGCACGGAGAGAATATGCAAACTCTTTCCAGGAAGGTCACTAACCATCCTCGAAACACAACCTTCTAACTAAAAACTTGAAAAGGTTGCACTGCTCTGAAAAATGTGCAATATTTTCTTCAGGTTTAAATTTCATGCTTAAAATAAGCCACAATTTATAAGATTTGACTGGACAAAAAAGTGGTTCTTAACCCTTAAAATGCACAAAATGAAAGCCGTAAACCCTGAAATTTCTGAAAGGAGCCATGTTCAAAAAAATTGCCTTTACGTACTGGATCTTCTAAAAAAATTATTAATTATTAAGCACTGGACTGTTGCTCAAAATTAGCATGTCATTTGGAAATCAAGGCGGAGGAAGACTGGGGAGAGGGAAATGCCAAAATGCCTGAAGTCCAGTGTCAAGTACCCACAGTCAGTGATGGTCTGGGGTGCCATGTCAGCTGCTGGTCCACTGTGTTTTATCAAGGACAGGGTCAATGCAGCTAGCTATCAGGAGATTTTAGAGCAGTTCATGGTTCCATCAGCTGAAAAGCTTTCTGGAGATCAAGATTTCATTTTTCAGCACGACCTGGCACCTGCTCACAGTGCCAAAAACACTGGTAAATGGTTTACTGACCATGGTATTACTGTGATCAATTGGCCTGCCAACTCTCCTGACCTAAACCCCCAAGAGAATCTGTGGGATTCTGTGAAGAGAAAGTTTTCCCCAGATGCAAGACCCAACACAAGACCCACATTTTTTAATTTATTAATTGACAGGAAAGTATTTGAGACTAGAAGTGAATTGGATGAGAGAAGGGAACGGGTCAGGAATCTAACCCAGGACCAAACTTAGTATATCTTGCTTACTTTACTATGCAACACAGGAACATGCCAACATGAAATTTGAAGAAAACCTGGAAAATCCGAGCAGAGAAAGTTAGGAAAATCTGGCAAAAACACAAAATAACATTTATATCTTCATATTTCTATCTAATGTTAAGACTCAAAAATAAATAATTCATATTTTTATTTAAAGACTATATATTTATAGCCCTTCATTAAGTGAAAGAATAATTAGATTGTTAGATGAAGGGAATCCTAGTACTAACGATGCACTACTAACTGTAGGTTACAACTGATCTGTAATCAGTTGCAATGGTATAATATAATCATTGCAGTTTAATTTGCAATTGTACAGTTTACTCTTTCTCTGATTTATGTGGAATATTTAAAGCTTAAGTGGCTGTTAAATCTAGTTTATGTTTTGTTGTTCATTTCAGATTATAAGGAATTGGTGACTCTGTTTTGAAAAAGTCGCTCTCTGGAAAAATCCGGACCCTACCTTTATTATTCAGGGCCTGGAAATGAGCGTCTCTCGAACCATATTGTACAGACATCAGACAAAACAGCTCTTAAAACTCAGACCAAGCTGATTTAGACTTCATTTAGGATGGCCAAAGCAAACAGCAATGCTTCTTTACCTTATGCTCATGAAGCTAGCATTATTTATGTGTTGAACGTACGGAGCTAGAAGTGCACTGTAAACTGTAATCGGCTTTGTCATCAGGGTCTCTAGGAGTGCAATTACAATAGCTTCATTCATCAGATTAGCCCTTGTTCCTCAAGCATGCAGATCAGTGCTAAGATTAGACCCCGGGCTCAGCAGAAGAATTTGGAAATCAGAAAAAGTCCTGGTCTGAGCTTGATTGGGGGATTAGAGCCCAGAGCCATCTCAGGAGCACTTTACAGCACCTCTGTGTGCTCCCATTTCTTGGAAACGGACCTTTTATTGTGTTCATTCCTGCTCAATAATCGTGAGCTAAGCAGCTTTTGTGCTGTTGTCTCATGCATAATAAACCCCAAGCAAAACAAGGTCTAAACTCAGATCCTTTCCGAATGTGCTACTGTAAATCTAAATGCAGGGTACTATAAAGGAGTTTAAGCGCATTTAAGTTGAAGATAGAACCTTCAAATGTACACAAGGCTAACATAATGTCTATTTACTCCCAGGGTTTCCATGCATTTAACAATAATCATTTAACAAAAATCCAAACATATAGAAATTAAAATTTTATATATTTGATACTATAAACCATGAAATTGAATATTCTATTGTTTTGTAACACATTTAAAATGTCAATCATCCATCCATCCATCCATCCATCTTCTGCTTATCCGGGGCAGGGTCGCGGGGCAGCAGTCTAAACAGGGACGCCCAAACTTCCCTCTCCACAGATACTTCTTCTAACTCCTCCCGAGGGACCTCGAGGCACTTCCGGCCAGCCGGGAGATGTAGTTCTACCAGAATGACCTGGGTCTTCCCCAGGGTCTACTCTCAGTGGTTTTCATGAGAGATTTTTTAGTCATTATATCCAATCTTAATATTAAATTTAATGCTACATAACGTTAGCTTGTTTGGTTAAAAATATGGCGTGCTAACATTCCACTGTGACTCTTAAAAGGACATCTGATCTCTATGGGGCTGTATAAGATGGTTTGCTGATGGTGATGCGCTCTCTCTCGCTCAAGATACACAAAGAAGAGTAGAGTAGCAGGTTTTTGGGGAGTTAGGTAATAATCCTATTGTTTATTCGTTAACAATGAAATAAATTGTCTATGCTTCTGTTCATACACCATGCCTCAAGAGTTGATAATATTAAAGGGATAATGATTTTCTACAACAGTCTGTGATGACGACCCTCTACATAAACAAAAAAAGACAATATTCTAATCCAATAGCTTTCAGCAACTTTCATGTTCACATAATACCATTGTTCGTAGCTTTTCTCTGTTTGCAAACCTGCCTCATGTATCACACTCTTTTTCTTCATGTAATTCTTTAAATCTTCATTCACACATAATAATAAAACAGCAACAAAATAACTCTGCTGTAAAAGAAAATATATGGTATTATAGTTTTTCTCACATGCTAAAACACATTTCACAAATGTTTCCTCCATGTTCCCCCAAGGTCTAAACAAAAGCTATATAAACACAATCACAACTTCTCACATTTCAAAACTCAACTCAAAATTTGTGAAATTGTTCTTTGCTTCATATTTTTAGAAACTTTACAGTGACGGATTGGCCATTTAGATTTGCGAGTTTCATATGAAAGTATACATCTATAGAAAATGTACACTACTGTAACCCACCTCAAGTCTATTTCACACAACAGTATTTTTGAAAACATGATCAGGGTGTGATGTTTTTTAATTTACTTTATTCACACCACACACCACATCACCTCATCCACGTCGCATGGCTATATTGTCAGGCATCGCTGGAAAACACCCTGTAATGGCGAAGCCATCCTTGGAAGGCCAGCTCCATGGCCCTTAGGAGGTTCTCTCTAGTGAATGGTTGTCTGTCATAAACCTTCTATCTCCACATGAGTAGAACTCCTCTATAGTCTTCAGGAAAGGGGAGTAGGGTGGCAGGGGAGTTAGTGTTGGTGGAGAACCACTCTCTGATTTGGTTTGTTGTGTGGAAGCGGACATAAATATGATGTGCATATCATATTTATGTCCGCAAGACGGTGAACCTGCTTCAGTCAATGACATGCTTACATCTCGTTCGTAATGATGGTGCGAGGTTCTTTTGCTTTCCCTCCTGGACCTTCTCCTCTTCCCCCCTGCTTCTCTTCTTCGATGGTCAGCTCTTCTCCATCCTCTGACTTGAATTCCTCTTCCGGAATCTTCAGAAAACTGTACTCTTAGCTTGCTTTTATACACGTTATCACCGCATTAGCAACAAGTGTCTTCAGTTTTGAGCCATTGTGTGTAATGAATGACGCCGGCGGTGTTCAATTTTGTTCAAATATTGCTGACAGTGGCAAGCATTTTACATCACATGAGCTGTCATTTGAGAATATGAGCAGAGTTCTTTTACAACTTCTCTTTTAGCAAGGAAAAACGTGTTAAGATTTATGGGAATGGAGGATTGTGTTTTTGTGAATTGTGTCTTCACGTGAAATAACAGTTTATGATATTGGAAAATGATTAATAGATTTAGTAAATGTGTTTAGGCAACTGGCTGTTTGGTTTAGAGGACTGACTTTTTTGGATTAGCATTTGAGAAAAACTATATCTTAGAAACTCTTTGATAATTTTATACTGAAATGCACCTGATTTTTTTTTTATATCAAGATTTATGCTAAACTAAACGTGCTTTCTGGAGAACAACAGGATAGTTTTCAAAATGATCTTGGCGAGTGGGAATGGAGAAAAAAGTTGTTAATGTCCCAGTCTAGATTTAATAATAATAGAGTGTTCTATATTTAATATGAGAATTAGAAGAATAGCATTTGTCCATTTGATTATCAAATAGTTTTTTGTTTTATTTTTTATCAAACAGCTAAGTTTGACAAGAATGGAATCAGATAAATACCCATGTGCATCAATGCTTCAAGAAATGTGTATTTACCCAAAATAAAAACAGATGCTTTATATTCTCCACAGCTTAAATATGTTGAAATAACAGATACAAAGCTTTGCAGATCTCACAATTTCCACCAAAACGTTTAGTATTGCATGACGTTCCCAGGTTTCTCATAAGCATATGAACCCAGTCAACCTAGCTCACACAAAGACACGTTAAACTTTGCTCATGCAATGTTTTATTTTGAAAGTGTTGATCCTCTAATCCCTCATTCCTCTGTTGTGGGAAACAAAAAACCTCATCCTGAACACTAACACAAATTCACAAACGCATACTGGCTGCTCACTGACACACTCAGAGCCCAAGGCCAGATGATCCTACAGTCAGCTGATCACAGCAAACACTCTTTAAGTAAAATTTAACCCTCCCCAGCAGCTCTCATCCCTATGGAGAAAGGCGGTACGAACACTGCACAAGACTCGTGTTGTAGCAAAAAGCCAAGTCCACTTGTTACTGGTTACACCAGAACAAAGTGAAGGTTCTGGAGTGGCCAACTCAGTCTCCTGACTTCAATATCATTAAACCACTCTGGGGAAAACTCAAACGTGCAGTTCATGCAACACAGCCCAAGAATTTACAAGAGTTGGAGGCTTTTTGTCAAGAAGAACGGGTTGCTTTGCCAACAGAGAAGATAAAGAACCTCATCAACAACTACCCCAAGAAACTTCAGGCTGTCATTGATGTTAAAGTGGGGTATACAAAAAATTAAGAGCTAAACTTTTGATTAGGGTCATTTGGAAAGTTATGATTTAAAGAGAGTAAACCCATCGGAACCCTTAACCCTTCACTTCCACTCTGGAGATTTCCTTCGGGTTGGTGATCTACCAACTTGGAGAGAGCCAAACACTGTTTTTCAGCCTCGAACTTGGAGATGCTGAATCTCATCCTGCTTCACACTTTACCATAAATCACCCAACCATCCTTCCACTCAGCAAGTCTTTAGATTTTAGTTGGGAGTTCAATATAAGATTCTGAGACAATTAAGATTAAAATAATTACATTAAGGAAATGTATAAAAATGTAATAAAATGATTTCCAATTGGTCATTTAAAAAGATCACTTTGCAAAATATGTGAATGAGAAACCCTATCAAACTCTTGTGAGAGGAAGAACAATGACCAAACTCAACAAGTTTCAGGCCACTACAGATCTCCACTTCAGTGAGAACTACACCAGATCTCTCACCCAGTGACCCAAAAGCAAGCACGGGTCAAGAAACCTGACCCCGTTACTCAGATTTAGATTATCAGAGTTCGACAACTGCTCTTCTGATGGGAAACCCTCCACACAACTGGAGAAGGTGTCCAGATAATCCACTTTCCTAATTTGATTTGAACACCGACATGCAACACCAATGACCAGAGGGATTCAAATGTGGACTCCCTTCTCAATGAAGCTCTTTACAAACGTAATAAAAACGTTTGTGCATGTGTGTGTGTGTGTGTGTGTGTGTGTGTGTGTGTGTGTGTGTGTACTATCAAAAGGAACTAAATTAACTAATTCTGATTCAAATTCTACTAGAAAAATCCACTCTAAAAACTATATAATAAAATAAACACTAATAAAATAAGATTGCTCTTCAGTAATTTTAAAGAAAATCGTTTTTAAATCATTTAAATCAGGTTTTAATATAGAATTGATGATCAAGAGGATGTGCTCCTGGCACCCTTAAACCTTGTGGTTGTGGGGCTGAAAATCAGCTCCTCAAAGTCAGAGGCTATAGTTTTCTCCAGAAAAAGGTGGCTTGCTTTCTCCAAGTTGGAGGATTAGCTGAAGAGCTTGGAAGAGTCTGACATGGATAATGGAAGAAGAGCTTGGATCAAAAGCTGTTTTATCAAAGTTTTACAAAGTAGTTAGAGTGTCCAACAAAACCAGCAAAGTTAAGGCTTGGCACCAAAATCTTGGAGGACCTTTCCTGGCGCATCAGTGGGGTCCCTAGGACTTGCCTATTACATTCATTGGGTTGTGGTGTGCAGTGGCCTATGGTGTTGGTGTCTGCTCGTGTATGTTGGTTCTGGGAGGCATCTTTTGAGGGATGCCTGTTGAATCAGACTCCCGCTTCAGCTAATCCCATTCTTCCCTTTGTCATTCCAGGTCATGGAATTTGGATAAAGCAACAGTGCACTCATGATGATTAAAGTGCAGGGGTGGAATTATAAAATGGCCAACTACACAGCTACTCCCCATGAGCTGAACCTTACAAGAATTCCCAAACACACAATTGGCAAATCCTTTCCATGTTGTAAAAGCCTTCTTGGATTAGTCTATGTATTGCTATGTATGCTAAATTACGATATAGTGCATGTGATTTAGCCTGTCTCAATCTTTCAAAAGCACCTCCTTCATCAATTTTACAATCTTATACATTGTCTTCTTAACCTCTTAAGCCCTGAGGCCTATTTTCCGAAAATCCTATACTTTTACTTTTTAAGGCATTTCTCAGCTTTTACAAGGCCTAAACTGCAAATCTTGGTATCAAAATGAAGATAGGTTCTTGGGGAGTGGTGTGGATGAGTTAATTTGACAGTCAAGAACACTGGGCAAGAGTAATTGATGTTGGAATGGCCAAAAAATGAACTCCGCCTAAAAAAAACCTACATGTTTCCTCTAATATCTCCTTATTTTACTAGTAACGAAGCAAATAAAAACAATCAATTGTAACCACTACATGTCAAGGACATCTGTAGCAAGTTTGGTGTCCATACTACAAGAAACTAATATTCTGTACAGGCTTTGATTGAACAAAGTTCAGGCGTAATCCATGTTAGCACAGTTCATCTTGTCCAAAGCTTCCGCTACGTTCATGGTCTTCTTTTCTTGCTTACGGGACATGATTTCAGCGAAAAAACTCCTAAAGAAATGGTGTAAAAGGGGGGTGGAAGCCCATTTACGCCTTCTACTCGCGCTTTGCGTAACCTCCCATTCACAGGCGCTCTCGACGTTCCATATTTGGTGATGTTATGAGAGCACAGAGCTACAGAACAGAGCCAAAATGGAGTTTCCGCGAAGCTATCGACCAGACATAACAACAAACAGACTTTTATCGCTATGGAAATAACTTTTTGTTGAAAAAACGGCAAAGGTAAGACAAGATTTACATGCTTACTTGGTTTTTGCTGGCGTTTTTTTTAGGGGAACTTTCGCTCCCTGCTCTAAAAGACTTCATGCTGGTTGTTAGCTTTCATTTGATGCCATGGTTTTGGTGTTTCCGTTTATATTGTGGATACATATCGCACATAAACAAAAACTTTGGTCATGAATTATACTCCGACTATGTTGTTGTTTATTTGCATGGCGTTCGAGCTGTGGTTCACGGATATGAAATTGAATTAGATACGTTTTTAGAGGAGTTTCCGCTGAGCACAACAGTATTTAATATGTGTGGGTTATTCTCAGGGTAAGTGAGCTATGAGCAAAAATGTAACGCACAAGGGGGCAAGTCCCCGGTACCGGGGACTCTCGGGCTGAAGAGGTTAAGGATTGTACCATTTACATGAGCTCACATTTGATTAACAAAGAGGTCTTCCTAATAACTAATAACTGTAATGCTGCCAACCAGATATCCTCCTACATTCTGCTAGTTCAGTAAGTATGGTTAGTGTTTCTGCAGATTATCCACAGTCTGGAATATAGCTCTGAATGCTCGATAGAAAAACTTCTATTGTTTTTACCAGAGTCATCAAAATGACTTCTAAGCTTTGACACCACACTCCTGTAGCTTCCATTTAATTGGTACACCAACACCAAAGTTTTACAAAGTAGTTTGGGTGCCAAATGCCCACATCAACAAAATCTGCAAAGGTAAGACCTGGCACCAAAGTCTCAGAGGAACTTTCCTGGTGCATTAAATGTGGCATGGGTGTCCGCTGTGTCCGCTTGTTCTGGCCACTGGCTGTAGCTTCCATTTAATTGCTACTGCAACAATGTTTATTTCATGTATGGTTTTCTGTTGATGATTTATAATAAAAAAAAAATTCTGAAAAATGTTTAGTACAGAAAATCATATTTTGAAGGCAACAAAGTAAGTTATATGAATAAATACAATAAACGTATTGTTTTATACAACACATGTTTTGTAATGTTTTAATTGCAACTCCATGTGTTGAATCTCCATGACATTTACACGTTTAGAGGTTTATTTTGTGCTTTGAGGTTCTTTTTTGTTATGGATACTATTTACATCATTAAAGTATTATTGATTGAACCCAAAATTCATTCATCTTCTAACCCACTTGTTATTCACTTTTGGGGTCACGGGAGCTGCTGGTGCCTATATCTAGTGCTCATCGGGAGAGAGGCAGGGGGATACGCCCTGGACACGTCGCCAGTCCATCAGAGGGCAACACACACATTCACACCTAATGTAAATCTAGATTATTCAATTAAAAAATCCCAATGTTTTTGGGATTGTGGGGGAAACCGTGTACGGGGAGAACATGCCTTCCATGAAAGTAATTGCCGAGCCTCACTGAAAGCCTCACTGCGCCACCCTGCTACCCTTATAGTAGCATATTCAAGTTTATTACATCCTATGGATGCATTTAGTGAAATTGTTGGGCACATATTTGGGGGCACCACATTCCACTTCCGCTTAGGGCATCCATTTGTCCAGAAGCAGCCCTCATTAATTGAATTACATTTCTTAAATATTGCACCTTCAAATTTGTGTTTAATTCACATGTGAACCCAAAAAACCCTTAGGGGGGTAAAGCGGTCTATAAATATAATTCTGAGAGCTCATGCTGCACACAATCATGTGATGAGCAACCATCCCCTGGAGCAAAACCCTTGAAGTGGATAATCTACAGAGTTATGGTTAAAATGACATCCCATTAATACTTAAATGCAACATTGTGAAGCAAATATTATACCTCTAAACAGCTCCAACGTTCAGTGAGCTGTTCAGCACAAGACAGGAAACTGTTTTCAATTGCAGCTTGAGTAAATCTTTACATTAGAGTCGTGCAATCTTCCACTGGTGCACATGACTGTGTGAGAGTCTGTGTCTCTGAAAGACTGCACTTGTGTCTTCCTGACAAAGGAACTGCAGAGCATCTTCGACATGGTTAAACACGATCATCTCATGAGGAGAACCAGCTCAAAACCCTCTCTGTTCCCCTTCAAGGAAGATTCTTCAGATAACTGATGCTAAATCTGCTTTGAGCTCAATCAAGTCACAGAGCATGGTACACTAAAGCACAGGAGCCCAAACTAATGAACCAACCAACCAACCAAAAGAGGTTTTATATTAAAGGTCTGATATTTACAATGTTTCAAATGAGATCTTTGCAAATGTTTCTGATGATCAGCAAAACTGGATGGGAACACTGGTTTACTTTGCTGTTGTAATCGATAATTACTTAAGCTTTGTGAGGCTCAGTACGACTTATAGAACCCACACTGAAGGAGCACACACTCTCCCAATTTCAAAAGGTTTAGAACATAAAGAAATAGTGTAATTATAAAAAACATGCAAATCATAATCAGGGCCCTCCTCAAGATTATAGTCTGTCTCAGACACATTTGTCACTTTCATGGTCAAAAAGCATTAAAAGGGAGCCCACAGTACACAAAGAGGAATAATTTAGAAAGCTTCTGTGCAAACTTTGCACCTCCCCTGTAAACCATGTGATTTATGTTGTCAAATCCCTCCAAAAAAACACTGTAAAGATCAAAGTTTTCACAAGAATTAGAATTCCCCCACCCCCATGTCATGTCAACTGTAGTTCTTGCAAAACTACAAATAAAGTTGGGTTCGTTTTTTGAGTTTATATTATAATTTTAACATATAAATGACAGTACATATTTTATAATCATGGAACATCAAAAAAGGGTACATTTTTAAAAATATTTCTTATGTTTTATACAGCTAGATCAAAATGACCCCAAGGAAAACCGATGTGAAAAAATGTGTAAAAGGCATTGAAAAAATACAAAGCCATTCAATCTGAAGCAACAAAAAAAATGTAAATCTACATACGTTAAACACTGAATGGGGTCATATTGACCCAGAGGAAAATAGGACGGGACATCAACGTTAGAGATATATTCTATATATTCAACAATGGAGCCTCTTTTACAGTCTGAAAAAAGTGTCTTCAACGCCTTTGAAGTGCAAAGCTCCATCGTGTTTTCAGCAGTGCCTCTGTTGTTACTAAGGGTCATCTTACAATCTTACATTTGGGAGAGATTCTGCACATCCAGGGAACTTGGAGCAAAGACCCAGGTTTGAAAAGTGTTAAGAGCAAGCCCAGTGGCTTAAAAAGAAGGTTAGAACTCAAGTGCATGTCGAGAAAGGGGATTTTATTAAAGGAAACAAAACAGGAAAACCTCACTAACTAAAACTGGAAAAAACAAGGTAATCTAACTAAGAACAAAAACAGGATTACAAACTTAACTCACGCTTCAGGCAATGATCTGCAGCAAAGTTTCAGCAGCAGCAACAATTAACTATGAAGCCACAACCAGAGAACGAAAAGACTAAACTAACTAGCTAAGAGAAAACGAGGCAGAGCGGAAAGCAGAGGGGGAGGCAGGTGCGGATAATCAGACTAACGAGCAGAGACAGAGAAGGTCAAAATTTAAGGAACAGGGCAAAACAAAAGGAACTGGAAGGCGGCGCCTAACAAGAAACCCTGATATCTTCCAAAAAATGGCTGACTCAGAACTGACAATCAGTATTTATAGGATGTTTTATTTTACTGTTTGGTTGTGTTTTAAAATAGTGATTTGTATTTTATTGTATTGAATCTCTTTCTTTTCTTTTGTTTTGTTTTTGCCCAGTATGTGTTCTTTGAAAGATTACATTGGGTGGCTTGAAATAAAATTTATTATTTACTATTATTAGTAATAAAATGATAAAGTAATGCGTCTTTCTTCTCACGGAGAGCATTGGGAGATCTCTTCAAGGAACTGCAGAGTAATCACTAATAGGTCACTTTGTTCTCTTGCCACCAAATGTGCAGACATGTATTGAAAACAAGATTAGCTGATTCTGAATTTGAACACAGTCCTATCAAACAAAACAACCCCTAACCTTCCCCCAGAGCATTTAAGAACATGCTCTCATGTCAATGTGTTAATGCGAGAACATGAGGCCTTTGGTAAAGTTTATAACCACAGGGTGCGATGCAATATGTTTGGTTATTAATCAAATTTCAATTACAATAATGAAAACTAATAGATAAGCAAAAGATTGTTCTGTTTTAATTATTGTTAATTGTCTCACTCCTTCTCTAGCAGCCATTCTCAGCTGGAATACATTGTATGGGTGATTCTGATTTTTGTGATTCCAATTCTGTGTCGTAACTTGAGAGATTCATATAAATCAACGATTCAAATAAAGATTAAAAAAACAAAAAAAACATAGTTAGCTGAGCAAGAGAGGCATTCTGGATAAATACAGGAAGTAAACAAACACCAAAGAATGATAGACTCATGAATGTGGAGCATGTGTGAAACCGTGATGGAACTGGTGAAGCGGGGACATGGAGCAAGATTGTTTTATCTGTCTCGACCATGCTTTGAGTTATGATGTTTTGTTTTGCTCAACTTTTTACTCCAGTTCAACTCAAGAACGTGTGAACTGACTTGGAACCAGTTGTAACATCATCATTTCTTTCCTTCTTGTTATTTATCAACATAACACCAAATACTAGTTGTGTGGTTTAGAAAAAGGGAAATAATTCAGAAGCTCTAATGTACTGCTATATTTCATTTAGTAGTATATGAGTTATATAACTTTCTATATTAATTCTTTAACTTTATATGTATTTATAAGGACTGTAATCAATGTATTTTTTGAATGAATATGTTGCAGTAATTATTTTATAAAAGCAACAAGGCATCAGAAAAACTGAGTACTCCACTGATCATCAATGAATCATGTTAACAACATTGGCTCTCATACTCAGTAAATACCGGTACTTAAAATGATAAAAATCAAACGAACAGACTTCTAACTTTAGGGAGGTAATCTTACCTTGAGGCTTGAGCAGCATGGTCGTTTCAATCCTGGGCCATTCTCTGGAGATCGTCTCTCCTTGTTTGGCAGATCAATCATCTTCCAAAAAAATGTCTGCTTATCCTTGGGTGATGTTGCCTCTCTAGTGAAGTTTCTTGGCATTTATGCATGCAGCCCTGTAAGAGACAGAGTTTGCATAAGCGAATGTGTGATTCAATGTCATAAGGTGCTTTGAGCCACAATATGCTCCTCAGTTTATATTTAAAGGCATAGTGTCTGCAAACTTGTACACATGCAAACTCTTGTGTGGAATCAAACTTTTAAGAGTTTCTATTCCAAATAAATGCATGTAAACTACACTCTTTCAAGAGCTGAAAGTATTTTTTTTAAAGCATTCAGATATCTTGTGATGTGATTCCCTCCTCTTACAGACTGATTGAAGTGGCATACCTAAGAATAGCAACGGAAAGAGAAACTCTCAAGGGAAACCTGTAACTATCTGTGGAGAAAGTTTTCTTTAAAAAAATCTGTGACATCCTGGGAAAGTGTGATATAATAATAATTATAAGAATAACTCAAATTTCCCCTTTTAAATAAAATCAACCTGGATGCAAATTATTGCAATAAAGAACTACAAGGGTAAATTACAGTAAATATAAACAGAGGACACCCAAGACTATCGACACCACAACATGGATGAGACCGGAGAATACCAAGACCAAGGCAAGACAGAGACCTGAGAGGATCGAGACCAAGACATGGCCGAGACTGGAGAGCACTGAGATCAAGCAATGGTCAAGACCTGAGACCATCAAGATCAAAGCTAGACCAAGACCTGAGAGCATGGAGACTAAGACACGGCCAAGATCGGAGAATATTAAGACCGAGACATGGCCGAGACCAGAGCTTATAGAGACCAAGACACAGCCGAGACTGGGGAGTACAGAGATTGAGACACAGTCAAGACTCGAGAGTGTCAATTACCAAGATATGGCCAAGACCAGAGAACATCAAGACCAAGGCAAGACAGAGACCTGAGAGTTTCAAGGCCAAGACATGGCAAAGACCAGAAAGCACTAAGACCAAGACCAAGACACGGCCAATATCGAAGAATATCAAAACCAAGATATGGCCAAGACTCAAGAGCATAGACACCAATACACAACAGAGACTGGACAGTATTGAGACCAAGACACACCCGGGACTGGAGAGTATCAAGACAAGACACAGCAGAGACTGGAGAGTACAGAGATCAAGATACACCAGAGACTGGTGAGTACAGAGACCAAGACACACCAGAGACTGGTGAGAACAGAGACAAGACACAGCAGAGACTGGTGAGTACAGAGACCAAGACACAGCCGAGACTGGTGAGTACACAGACAAGACACAGCAGAGACTGGTGAGTACAGAGACCAAGACACAGCCTAGACTGGTGAGTACAGAGACAAGACACAGCAGAGACTGGTGAGTACAGGGACCAAGACACAGCTGAGACTGGTGAGTACAGAGACCAAGACACAGCCGAGACTGGTGAGTACAGAGACAAGACACAGCAGAGACTGGTGAGTACAGGGACCAAGACACAGCTGAGACTGGTGAGTACAGGGACCAAGACACAGCTGAGACAGGTGAGTACAGAGACAAGACACAGCAGAGACTGGTGAGTACAGGGACCAAGACACAGCTGAGACTGGTGAGTACAGGGACCAAGACACAGCTGAGACTGGTGAGTACAGAGACCAAGACACAGCCGAGACTGGTGAGTACACAGACAAGACACAGCAGAGACTGGTGAGTACAGGGACCAAGACACAGCTGAGACTGGTGAGTACAGAGACCAAGACACAGCCGAGACTGGTGAGTACAGAGACAAGACACAGCAGAGACTGGTGAGTACAGGGACCAAGACACAGCAGAGACTGGTGAGTACAGGGACCAAGACACAGCTGAGACTGGTGAGTACATTCCGTTCACATTCCGTGAATGGAATGACACAGTTGACATCAGAGAGCATCGAGACATGACCAAGTCTCATGAGCATAGACACCAATACACAACAGAGACTGGACAGTATTGAGACCAAGACACACCCGGGACTGGAGAGCATAGATATGTCGTATTCATTAGTGATGGGAAGTACGGATCATTTTACGGATTCGGTTCTTTGAATCTCGTTCAGTAAAATGAACGGATCTTTTTTTGAGTCATTTCGTTCATTTTACTAAAATATCAATAAATGTTGTGTGTTACTTCACCATCTACTAGCGTTATATAAACAGACGTTTGTGCCAAAAGAGCTGTATAATAATAAATAAATAAAAATAAATTAGAATCTAAAGATTCTAAATAACATTAACATATCAACACTGAAATCACAATGTAACAAAAAAAATTATTGGACATCTAGCAAATTATGAGCCGAAAGTGAAAAGAACAAAAGGACCCGGAGGAGTCGGATTTGGAAAAAGAACTAATCTTCCGGAAACAGAAAAGATTAGTTCATTTTCGAGTCCTTTGAGTCTTTTCAGCCTTTTGTCATTAATGATGAACGGGTTACGCTCAAAAAACCACAAGAATGTTGCGCATGCACCAATGAGCGAATCCTTCTCCAATACGACTCGTTCCTACAGAGTTACATTAAAGATTCGTTTAAAAAGAACGAACCGTTCTTGAACGACACATCACTTGTATTCATTGAGCAGAGGTCTGTAGAAACCTATGCTTTAATATAGCAGTATACTCATCCTGTATTTATGTAACAATAAACTTAAAACTACATGGCTAAGGAGTGTACCCAAACTGATATTCGCTTGTAAATTATGCAGGTTAAAAGTCTTTTTAAGAGAAATATAAATTGGTTGCCGAGGTAAAAGTTTTGGTTGTTATGGAGAAGTCAGTGATCATAAAACAGTCCCCATGCCAAAATAATTGAAAACCAACACCCAAGTCTCCATGATTTCCCTTAGCTGTGATAATGATATTCAAAACGAACAGCTATGGTAAACACTCTGATTGCTAAGATGACATAAAAGAATGTTCCTTTTGTCACTATGAATTATATAAACCAGGCCCATGCCTATCATTCACCAGAGCTGAGAAAAAGTTTGGAAAATTTGGTTGCTAGGAAGCTGATGTTAGAGTGGTGTTAGAAAAATATTTAATTAATACAATTATTAACATATACAACCCCCCGTATATCTATGATGTTTAATCTTGAAGATATATCAGTGCCGTTTTAAATGCTCATTAAATGTCTGGTAAAAAAAAATGAGGTAAATACTTTTGCACAATGTTTGGTGTGCTCTTGCACAGACTGATAAGCTCCACAGGTGTGGTCAAATTGTAAGTTTTATAAGGTTTTCAGTTGAGTTACAGTTTTGATCCCATGTTAAGTCAAAGGAAAAAATTCCAGTAGTCAGCAATTTCTCAGAGTTCCTTCAGAGGTACCAGACTGAAAAGATGTAGCGACCCGAGTCAGACCAGTTTGGATGTCTTGGCAATGTTTGGTGGCTGTAGCTCAAATGTTCACAGAGAAGATGTGTTTTTTTTTTGGACCAAAGCAAAAGCCAACATAAACAAATCAAAGCAAACCGTCAAAATTATATCTCCCAGTGAGATATTTCACAATTGAAAATACGTAAAATACATTCTTAATTACATTTTTTGACATATTTTAATGGATTACTTGACAAAACAAAATGTGTCACATATTTAGGATGAGCACTATATTACATTCGTCTGTTAAGTTAAATATGCAAAACCCAACTACTTTTTTGTACAAATTCCCACTGTAAAATTCAGGGAACCAAAAGAAATGTTCCCATGTTTCTGCCACAGAGAATGTGACTGCTGGTGCATATTTTACTGGGTACAAGATTAAAAAAGGAACGATGCACCTGAACACATTAAAACCAAAAGAAGGTTTACACATGAAAAGGCCAAGAAGCCTTGAATTTGTACTTGAAAGAGATATAGAAACCATTTGTGAATAAAATAGGAGGAAATCTCAATGGCTTGGATTTTCAAATCTTTAATTCGCAAAAAGCCCTTTCAAGTGACGCCTATACTCACTCCTAAAGCCTGTTGAAGTGTTTGGACTGGTGATTTAGCCATTCGTACTCTGATTGTAAATTCTGATTGAACTTGATGAGTCCTTGACTTCTTCAAGTGCAGTAAATGAAACGTCAACCGAACTGTGAATTTTATTGGGCTTTTGAATTCAGAAATCTTTACAAACACAAAGCAAGCAACATGATCTGCTCCAGGATCCTGTCATGTGTACTTCAATCATTCTCCAGATGCTTCTACCACTTTTCTGACTCACTTCACTTGTGCTGTAGGAGCAATCCCTCTGGACTAACCTTGAGTTAAGTGCCTTGCACAAGGACACATTGCATCGGAAGATAATCTATCGCATAAACACGTATTGTGAGTGAATAGAAATATTTTACACACTCAAAAAAATGTCAGATGAATAAATCCTGATCACTGCTTTTATGACTGATTATTTAACATGTTTATAGCAGTTGCAATATGAAATTATATTCATAAAATATTTTTTGAGTGAATGTTTATGCCATTCTTCTATAAAATCACAGCTGAGTGGCATAATAAAGCACAAAGCATTTCCATAAAAAAATAGTAAACAACATTTGAAGCAATGACACAGTAAAAATACTGCTTTGATTTTATTCGACTGAATATTTAAAATTATTATGAAACAAAGTGTGAAAATATTTTAAATAAATATTGTGCTATATGAGCTTTACTTCACTGTAAAAAATTATTTTTGGACTTTCATTATAAAACATTTAAAAAAATGATTTGTGCTAATATTTTGTTGTACTGTAATTATCATTTAGTTGTTTTATTTCAAATTGCTAGACCTTTTGGCAATTTATATTTAGCAGATTTAGTAGTTTAATTCAGATCTAAATGTTGATAAAATTATAATTATTAATGTAAGCTGTGCAGTAAACAATATGTGGGTGGTTGACAAATAACAAAATTCTGAATGTGACATACAGAAAAAAAAGTTACAGGAAATTGTAAAAGATTTTTCAAACATAAAAAAGTCACATAGTGTGACACTCCTGCCTTTTGGTGCGGTGTTCACAGATGTGTACGAGTAATTAATCGAGTAATTTCTTACATTTGTCACAGGTTTTAGATTTGAGGAGGTACGCCCTCTTTTGCATGATGATTTACAAAAATAGTCCAAAATTTACCACATTTTCATAAGGAAATGTAAACTATTAAAGCAGTCTTTAATAAATCATCTCTTTGTGAATTTTGAAAAAATACTCCATTTTGACCTCGAATGAAAGTGACACTTTCGCGTCACACCTTGTGACAATTTAAGACTTTGTTGATGCAAAGTGATGAAAAAAAAAATGCGCAGTTTAACCACTAAAAGAACATACATATCTTGGGATAGTTAAGGGTAATAAAAACACATAATTTTAGAGATAATATTTACTTTTCCAGCTTATATGTCAACCACCCATGTGTTTACACCAGTTTACATTTAGACATTTACACTGCTAAAAAAGTTCATTTCAATGACGTTCAATGACGAATGCTAAACATAATGGATGACAAGTTCAATTTAAGACTGCTCTATATGGTGAAATAAAAGGCTTGGATAACTTCCTGACATTTTCCCCAAATTTAAATAAGAGAAATGTCAAAGTATCAGTATCAGAATGTATTGTATGCATGGATGAGTCAGATTCTTGCAGCCCCATCCAAAGCTTTATAAAAACTATACAACAGACATTTTTTTGCAGTTTTACAAGTACATGACCTAAACTTAAAAAAGTAAATATCTTGCTTTTTGCTTGTCCATCAAACCACGGAGCACAACTGCTATGAATAAGGATCATAGCTTCAGTCAAATACGGTTTTCTTGAAATATTACCAAACGAACACGAAGCGAGTTTATGTAAGATGCGCCTTTGATCGCATCTCGATCTGTCTGCGCTCGGCTGCAGGTAAACAGTGAGCGGTCTGAACTGATGTGCACGAGTGGCCATGACAACCGGTGCACAAGTGCGTCTAATTAGCCTCAGCTGATGCGTCCACACCGAAAACACGATCACTCTCTCTCACTCCCTCACTCACTCACACTGTTGCATGCCCAACACTCTCTCTCCTGAAATGAGTCAGTCCACCGAGCAGAACCGAATCGTGTCGCTGACTCTCAATCTCTCGAACTAATCCGCGAATTCCACAGACCTACTTTTAACGAGCAGATGTTGGCTTTCGCTTCTCCACGCGCGCGTTCAGGAGCAAATCCAGCGCGCTTTCAGATTTTGTAAGCAGCAGATGAATTAGGTCAAAATGTCTTGCGTATGTCTGCGCGCGTCTTCATGTACAGACACTCACCAAACCGTGCGCTCCCTTTGCCGATATGCGACCTGGATTCGTCCTCCGATTCCGGTTATACAATCTGTGGATATATAAGAGTCCTCTGATCCAAAACGCGCGTGTTTGGAGCGGCGCGTGTGCGTCAGGAAGAGAAACTTCCAACGGGTTGGCGGAGACGGGAAAAGGCACTTGGTCCTGGAGGTGTCTGCTAACCCTTCCCCTCACATCCGCGACAGCCTTCGAACGCTCCTCTTGTATTTTCACAAGTCAATATTGTGTTTGAGTGTATTCCTGAGAGCAGAGACGGCGCGATGTGCGGCGGCGGCTGAGCAGGATGGACTGAGCTGGAGCACGTGATGAGCGCACGGTCACATCATCATCAGCAGCAGCAGCGTGGAGCCTTCAATAGCGCGCTCAGCGCAACTTAAACTCGGAGCACCCCAGGGTTCTGGCGCACGAATCACCTCAGCCCTTTAATAAAACCATGCTCGAGTCTTTCCTTCAAAGAGGAAATGCTTGTGTGTGGAACAAAAGTGGAATCCTCATTGAGCATCAACAAAAACATTCATTAAAGAGTGCAAGAAAAAAAGTGTTTATTTTTATTACAATTCACTGTAATAAATTATCTTATCTAATAAATGATCTTAATATATATATATATATATATATATATATATATATATATATATATATATATATATATATATATATATATACATTCTTTGAGATCACATTCCGTAAAGCTCAAAATAATTATAAAGAACAGAGAAAGATCCTGTGTTTTTTTTAGATAGTGTGAGGAAAAAACGTAATTAGAATTGTAAAATAACAATTGTGCAAGTTCTCTCACATAAAAATACAAGACCTGTAATTTTCACCATAGGTGTACCACACAAAATATGCCAAATGCAACCCAGAAAATCACATTCTATGATTTTAACGATTTAACTGGTAAATTCATATAAAACAAGGGTTCCCAGCCCTCACAGACCTGTAACTTCTTCTTTAAGTGTCTTCACTCATTACCTGTATTGATGGCAGTGCTTTAAATGGACAATACTCTCTTTCTTGGAGGTCAGGACATAAAATGCAGAGATGCTCTCAGCACTTGGAGAAGTGGTTGTACTGAGAACCAGTTTGTACTGGCCCTCTTGAGCATTGATTGTCGGCATTGGTTTGAACCCGTTAGCAGTTTAAAAGACACCTGTCCACAACCTCAGACAGCCACACTTCAAACTCCATTATGGTCAAGAACAAAACGCTGTCAAAGGAGTTTGCTAGAGAGCATTGGGAGGAACCAGAAGAGCATGGTCAGATGAAAACAAAATAATTATTCTCTGTAAAAACGTATTGACTTGCGATGGACAGGCGACCTGTCCAGGGTGCACTCCCGCCTCTCCTCCGAAGTGTGCTGGAGAAGCTGTGAAGAGAAGTGACCCTGAAAGGGAACAAGCGGGTAAGAAGATGAATGGTAAAGGAAGTTTGAATGATGAATTTGGAGAAGGAAGAATGCTGAGTTGCATCAAAAGAACAGCATGCCTACTGTGAAGAAGGAGGGTGCAAACGTGCTTAGGGAGCAGGATGACTGATCTGTTTAAGGAAAGAAAGAATGGGGCCACGAATCATGAGACTTTGAGTAAGAACCACCTCCTTCCACCAGCAAAGGCATTGAAGATGAAACAGTGTTTGGGTATTTCAGCAAAACAATGGTCCCAAACACACCACACGGGAGTGGTTTGGAAGGTCCTGGAGTGGCTTAGTTAGTCTCCAGATCTCAATTTCTTGTGAAGAAACCTTGTGAAGGCGTGCATTAGCAACAAAGGGAAAATAACAGTTTTGAGATTTTGTTATAGACCAAATACTTGGAAATACATTCTTAAAAAAAAAAAACTACAATTTATTTTCCTGATTTTTTTCTCAGGTATAGCTATCATAAACATTGACTAGAAACGAAGGTTTTTGGTCCACTGAAGGTATGTGTGCAGATGTGTGTGTGTGCGTGCGTGTGTGACCAGGATCTCTATAATTGATACATGCAACCTGTTTTGTGCTTTTGGTTAATTTTCAGTATTGTTTCCAGAGAAACAATACCAGTGTTTTCAGGAACATGGATTGATGTAGACTCAGGGAGCCAGAAGAAGCATTTTGGGAGGTTTTTCCATATCCTTTGTTTGAGGCCACTACCCTTGAAGCTTAAAGTGAAGTCAATTGTTGTCATCTTAACAGTTTATTACTCCAGAAAGACAATACTGGGAGCAAGAAATACCCAGCTAACGATTTAGCAATGACTGGTAAGTTGATTGACAACTTCTACTGTGGATGTTTTAAAGAACAAAGGAAGAGAAAGTGTTTGATTATAGTGTATGAAACTAGATGTTAAAACGTATAGACAATCATTGGGTTGGCCTGAGAGCTTTTAATTGAATTATAAATAAATTGATAATGTTAATATCCAACAAAAGTTATGTTTGAAACCATTTGAAAAAGGAGTTGCAAAAAGTTGGCTGAATAAACTGTACTTTTACTGATTGATAACCACAAGTTTGAAGAGTGTCTAGAGCGTATGGGTTGACAAATTTCACCTTAGTTAATGGAATGTCACCCTAGTTAAAGGATTTTCCCAGCTTTCTTTGCAAGTACCAGTGGCAGCATGTCAATGGACGAGTTGCATGGCCTGGTGTAATTCTGTTTCTGATGTCATAAACACTAGTCAGTTCGGTTTCTCTGTTATGCTCTTTGTCTTCTTCGTTCACATTTGGTTTGAATACATTGGTGTGGAAAAACAATTATTGTAACGCAATTTACATTCAGAGGCCATGTGGATTTAGTAGCTGCAGGGGTTCTACTCGGACTACTCTATATGCGACCACTCCAGTTTTGGCTCCACTCACGAGTTCGAGTCAGACATGGCACGTAGAACTGCTGAGGGTACGAGTCACAGCACAGTGCCTGTCCACCCTGACCATTTGGAAGATTTGGTGTCCCTGCTGGGATTCCCTTAAGGAGTATTCCTGAGATTGTGGTGGTGACTACGGATGCCTCCTATCTCGTTGGTACACTATGTGTGGTGTAGGTCGCTGGCACCTGGACCAGACTACAGATCCATTAACTGCTTAGAGCGGTGTGCTTGATGTTCTAAGGTTTTGCTTGTCCAGGGCCTAAGTGGATTCTTTTCTTCTCTCAAACCCATTCACATTCCCGGGGTGGGGAATCGGGCAGCTGATGCACTGTCCTGGTAAAATATGAAATGTGATTGTATGATTATCCTTTGCATCGACCTGCTCCCCATAATTTCTCACCCAAGTGTGCATTTATTATCCTAGACTCTATCCCTAACTTTGTCATGTGTATTTGAAGGAAATTCACCTGTATTAGTAGATTGTGTCCTGCATTACTGTCTGCAGCGAGGACTACCTCGCCTATCACTGGTATCTTTCAGGACGGGTTTCCCCCAGTGAGCAGGGCAAGGTCAGGAGAGATGAACAAGTAGTCCTGACTGCCTCACTCTGTGCCACCTCAAAACAACAACCTGTTGTTTATAAACAGTGAGATTATATCAGAAATCAATCTGAGTCTGAAACCATGTGATCGGGTCTGACATGATCAGATTGTGAAAATCCTAGTTGCCTGGTGTCTGGTTCTTGTTTCCGTTTAGCATAGTAGCTCCGGGTCTCGTGCAATCTCAATGCACCCTCCCTGAAAGTGCTCTCCTGCTGTTTTGGCTTATGCCAGATTTAAGTCATGTCATGACTTCCCCATCAGAATGGAGTCTAGGACCCCAGGCCAGTCGTGGTTTCTTGCATGGAGTTCCCATAGTCGATCGTTTGACATAAGTCGAAATGAATGACTGAAAGGGAACATCTAGGATATTTGTGTATCCTCTCGTTCCCTGAAAAGGGGAATATGTCATGTGCTATAACCTCAAGGTCATGTAACCTAGTCTGTCAGGAGTTTGGGCCTCCAGCATCACAGGAAGAGTGAAGCCGCTGCACCTGGGTTTTATGCTGGTGTTTTCATTGGCCCATTTCACATGGATGTAGTACATTGAGCATCAAGAGCAGCTTCCCATAGTCAATCATTCGACATATGTTCCAATTCACTTTTTCAGGGAACGGGGGAGTATGCAACCAACTTAGACGTCTTCTATATTAGTGATTAGTGAAAATGATCAAATTTTCTTTATCATTGTTAGGTTAAATTACTGCATCTAGGGTTGAATGTCTAATGATAGTTTAGTTTCACTTTCTATAATGATTATTGAGTTTGCTGATTTCAAAACAACAAATTCAGGGAACTCTGGATAATAAGTGTTCAGCAGTAGAGCGAGAAGGTTTGTTCCTGAATTTGTGTACCAAACATCTTCGGCACTCGAAGAAAGATTCTTTCAGTCAATCAAAGCTAACATCACTGCAAGACAGAATCTTTCAGGGCTGAAGCAAATAATCAAAATTCCAGAGAAAAGCCTGGTTTTCTTTGAAACCCGCGATTATCTTTCCCGCCTTGATCACACACATGAAAACATCTAATTTTATGCTCCTTGCTTGTAACAATAGAGGGGCTTTCAGTAGAATCAATGGGGATTCACAGGAGAAGCTTCAACCACCATGGAAACCTTTCAGAACGTCATTTAAGATGAGCTCAAATATGTCTGGAATCAATGAGGAGAAAGCAAAGGACAAAAGGAGTGACCACAACTAATATTTTTTTACAAAGGAAACTGAATGAAGTTCAGTTTTCAGAAGGCTGTGGTAAGGATCATTGGTGTTGTTTATTTAAGAGAAGTAGCTATTGTTTGCAATAATTTCTTGATCTTCCACTCGGAATTTGAGGTGGTGACATGAGTGATGATGACATTAATACGAAGAAAAGTTTAGGGTTTGCACGAAGATGTTTTTTTTTTAAACATATTTTTAAAAATCTGCCCTAAAACAGAGCAAAGTGCATTGTTTACTGTGCTAACATCAGCTACAGGTAACAGCACAGCTAGCGCTACAGCAAAGTCCAAGCCTTGTCTTAGTGTCATCAGCATATACTACATAAGGGTTAACATAGCTAGCATATTAGCATAAGTTGAATATTTAAGCTTTCTCAATCATATTAAAAAACACAATCAACATACGCACTAGAATGTGTTGTGGTTCATTTGGAGTCCTCATGTAACATGTTTCAAGGAAACATTGGATAAAGGAGGCAATTCACAGCGGCTTGTTTCCATGGCGACAACCAAGCGTAATATGACAGTAGTTATAACCTTCTGACTGTGGATTATACACATCCTACATGGCTCTCACACATTATGAAGACATTACAGGAGCCCTGTGTATGATTCAGCCAGCAGCGAATGCAATAATATGAAGCGTGCTGGTTCTTATGACTGCAAACCAGTTCATAATTGATAATGGCACCAGAAAGTATGCAAATACAACCAGACTGGAAAGAGATCGTTTGCTCTGATTTCAATGGTAAATCCAGGGGTTGGTCAATGAAATAAACACTTTCCAAATCTGATCACACCATTTAAAGAAAACACTGAGCGATCAGAGAAATAGATTTCCAAACTGGTGACAAATTAAGAGGATGCATGGCCCCGTGAAGCTGCAAGAGTAAAACAGGGAAAGACGAAGCTACACACAAATGATTAATATTAATAAAAGAAGTTGGTGAACCATGATTAAACAAACTCAATTTCCAACTGTGGTGAACAGGGCCATGTCTTGGGCCTGAAAATATTTGGTGCTGAGCCAAGACCATAATCAGCAACAGGAAAGTGTTGTTATCCTTTGAATAATTGCAGATTCAAGGGCACTTTGCTGCTAAGTATATTTGGCACAACTTGTATGAATATTGATGGCATTGCACGGTTTTCTTAGGTTCGAATCCCTGTAGGGGCTTGTTAAAACAAGACTTTATTTCTTTGATTATTTAATGGTTTATTAAACTTGTCATGTAAAAGTGTATGCAGGAATCAGCCGACGTTCACATCTCACAAGTCACAACTTAACATGGTCACAACTCGTTTAAATAAAATGAATCCGCCATGCACTGTTCCTGCCTCTCTCTCAAAGTGTCTCTAGCTCAATCCAGGCAGCATGGCGCGGCGCAGAAACTTCAGATCAGAACAGAGGCTCCACGCAATCCTTGAAGTTATTTCTTTAGTGGCTCATTAATCTACAGTTGTAGTGTATTTATTAATTCTTCTGGAGATTAATTACCCTGAGCTAGTGAGAAGGTGTTCTTGGCTGAAGCCAGAGTGCCCAGGTGGTGGTACCCCTCTGGCTCATAGAGGTAAGGTTGTGTTACGCTTCACATTTTGAATCACATAAAGAGTCCCATTCAATTAGACCAGGGGTGTCAAACTCATTTTCACAGAGGGCCACATTAGCATAATGGCTGTCCTCAAAGGGCCAGATGTAACTTATAAATGTAAAACAATGTAATTGAATGTAATGTAAAATAAATGTAACTACTCCTTAATGTTAAATAACAATTTTTTTATAACTTATTCAAGTGACAATTCAGTTACATAGAAACAATTGTATGCTTGTTCTAATTTAAATCCTTTTGATTTTGGTCAGCTTATGAAAACCCACATAACTCCATTAATGAAGGATCAAACTGTCCCAGTGAATAAAGACAAATAGCAGATGGCATTTATCTGAGCTCATTGGTGTAATTTGTTTAGTGAAAAAAAACATCACAGACTGAAGATGGTGCATACAGATCATCATTTTTTATCATCAGGCGTAAGAAACAGATCACAGATAAACTATTAGCTGTTGCCCATTTCAAATCTTGAAATGTATTTTAGCTTGAGAAATCGGAGCTGTGGCGTGAGAGATCACTCAAATGCGTGAGTCTTACATTCAGTGTGTGAGAGTTGGCAGCTCTGCAGTTTTGGATGCGGAAACACCGTTGCGGCTACCGTAGGCCACAAGGCATTGTGGGAAATGTATTTTTTTTTTTCATTTTCATTTTTTTTTTAGACACTCAAAACTTTTAAACTCTCGCGGGCCACATTAGATTACACAGCGGGCAACATCTGGCCTGCGGTCCTTGAGTTTGACACATGTGAATTAGACCAATGTGAACAACATTCTTAAAAATAAAACAATACCAAGACACCCTTTAAAAGGAACACTGCCATTTAAGCACTTGAATCTTTAATGCATCGACTGACCACTACAGGTTTGCTGCAAAAGAGTTGATGAACTTAAGTTTACAACAGAAATAAAATCATGTCTTATAGGAATCATGCTGCTTACCTTGACAGTGTGGAGGTGATTCTTTATAACACTTTACTTTAAATTCAGTTTAGGCTCACGTTAATGCAAGATCAAGGACATTTCATTGACAGACCAGTAATGAGCAAGACTACCTTGGGGTTTGTTTCAGTTTATGGCACCTCAGATTTGGCTACATCCCTCCTTTTGAAAATGATCAACTATACAAAGGTGATGCACTGCAGTGACTGCTGGATACATCTAATTTAAGAGAAATGTGAGCTCGCATTTCACCTCTATTTCACAACTCCAACTATAGTGCATACCAGATGGTACAAATTTTAAATTTGGCAAATTTTAAAATCATGTTTTTATAGGCCGTGGAGTATAAATCCAATTCAGTATTATTTATCATTGCAGCAAGCTCCCAAGAGCTCAGAGAATACAGTAGGGATTTACAATAACCATTACAATAACCAATTACAATGACCAGTATGGGTCAACCCTCTTGTGATGTGTGTATCATTTATTGCTTGACTAAAGATGGCTGCTATCACAACCAAGGAATACAAGTGGATTTATTTTGCTAATTCAAAAAGTGAAACTGTGTATTCATTCTACAAAGAATGACATATTTTAAGTGTTTATTTCTTAAAATTTTGATGGTTAAGAATGAAAACTAATGAACATCTCAAATTCAGTATCAGAAAACTATACAATGACAGAGAATACTGCTGACTTGACAGTTACCCAAAATACGACCATTGACACATTACACAAGGAGGGCAACACAAAAGCTCATTGCAACAGTGGATAGTTATTTTAAAGCACATTAAAAGAGAGGCAATGGGAAGGAAAAGAATTGCTAGAAAAAAAAACAAGTAAAAGTGATTGAAATAACATCGGACCATGGATAGGATTGTGAAACAAAACCCAAACCAAAAAGGGGGAGATTCACAAAGATTCACACAACAGCTGGAGTCAGTGCTTTAGGAACCATCACGTATATATGTTTGCAAGACATGAGTTTCAGCCGTCACATTCCTTGTGTCAACTCACCCTTGAACAAGAGACAGCATCAGAGCGCCTCACCTGGGCTAAAAATGTTGAATTAGGTCCCGCGGAAAGTTTCTATTGTCTGTGTTTTGGGGTGCCATGTCATCTGCTGGTGTTGGTCCACTGTGTACAGTCATTTACCAGGAAGTTTTAGAGTATTTCACTCTTTCTGCTGCTGACCAACTTTATAAATATGCAGACAGGACTTGACACCAGCACACAGTGCCAAAGCTACCAGTACCTGGTTTAAGGAGCATGGAATCCCTGTTTTTAATTGGTCACCAAACTCACCTGACCTTAATCCCATAGAAAATGCAGAGGAAGATGTGATATGCTAGAACCCAACAAAAGCTAAACCTTACTATCTGAGCAACCTGGACCCTCATACCACCAGAGCTGCATCGCCCACTGATCGACTTCAGGCCATGCCGCATTGCTGCAGTAACTCTGGCAAAAGGATTTGAGAGCTGGGCAAGCTCATACTTTTCAGTTGGCCAACACTTCTAAAAATTAATTCTTTGAAATGCTCTGGAGTAATATTAAAATTTTCAGAGATGCTGAATTGGGATTTACAGATATTATCATAAAAAAAAGAGAAAAAGAAATAAACAACTGAAATATATCGGTCAGTGTGGAATGACTGTATTCATCAAACAAATTTCACTTTTTGAATGAAATTACTGTGAAAAAAAGAAAGAATTTGTAATGTTCAAATTATATGACCAGCATCTGTACACACGGCTGAATGTAAATACAGCTTCACATATGTGTTTAGTGAGGAAACTACACTAGAAGTCTCCGAAAGCCACATTAATGAGAGGTTTCTTCCAAGATGTTACCAAAAGCAGTGCTAAGGACATCAATGCAGGAGTCTTGTTTATGGTCAGAACTGAAATGAATACTGATCTCCACCAAGTTCTCAGCTTGGGGCATCCACGAGGAGGCCTTTGTGTGCTTTTTATTCTGCTTTGGCAGATTTCTTGACCTGGTATTTCTAATAGGATTTTGCTAATCCGTTTCCCCCCATTGCAGTGACCAACCGGACAATGGGTTTCTTCAGCTCCTTATTCCAGACACACTGTTTCAAGAAACTGGGTTGGAAGCCTATCACAGTATCATTGCAACATGACAAAACAAGCGGAGGATAATCTATGACGTTAGAATAATAATTGCAGCTGAGACTATGAATAATGTGCTAATTGTCGCGAGTCAGAGTTTAATTCTTGCACCAGCTCAATAAACTGCTTTCAGGAACAAACACAAGGCAGCTGGATTTGTGCAACATCAACGGAAGTATGGGGAAAATGGAAGGCTGTGTGTACCAAAAAAGGACGGGACTAAGGAGTTTTCTTATTTTTCCTATGGAACGTCAACAATTTTCCTCCAAACGCTCAACTGGTGAAAGGGTGTGTTTGATTGTGGTTAGGTTAATTTGTTTGATTAGGTCGGGTCATATTCAAAATGAATAATTTCATCCTTCGTTGGTCTTCGGTAAGGTGCAGTTGGTAGTGTTGATATTCACTCAAATGGAGCGAACTAACGGAGCAATCGTACAGCGCTTGATTCAGTTTAATTCAAACAAATATGACAAGTGTAGTTCGACTGAACCAGAGTATGTCTTCTCTTCTGTAAAATTTGTCATAATGTAAATATTACTTTCATTTAAAGGCTTTTTTCCCATCAAAAAAACCCAGGGAAAGGGGGCGTGGTTAACTACAAATTATAAAATTGCAAGGAGTATGGCTTGCATAAAAAGAAGTGTGCACTAAGCACTGTTCATTTTCTTATTGAGTGTGATTGTGCTTCGAAGAGCGATGAAGAAGTGGAGGATTGCTCAGATGCCTCTGGACTTTGCTGATGGAGGTTCTCTGGTGATCATTAACAGTTGGAGCACAGTGAAACAGTTATTGACGTTTAATTTCAGTTGATGCTTCTCATATTCTATACCTGATCGAGAGACTGAGTGAGAGCGGGAAACCAGGAAAACAAACACGCAAGCAAACAAAAAAATTTTTGCGGCTGGAAAATTCTTCAAGCTTTATTTGTTGAACGTTGATTGATTTGTTGCGGCAAGCCTAATCTTTACAATTTTTCACAAGAGACGGATCCAGTGAGTCAAATGCCTGTGCCGCAGCAGTGTCACGTCACGTATGAAAATAATGAAATGCTTGAAAGCATTAAGTCATTTTCAGAGCAACTTTACAGTACACACATTAGGTTAAATGCCACCGTTGGCGACTTTAGGTCCAGGTAGACTGCAATCTTCTGCCAATTTAACACAATCTCAAAACCAATCATGATTTGATAATTCTCAGCCTTTTTTCATGCATATTATATTCAAGCTCATTTCATCCCCTACACGAAACATTAGCGAGTATGCTTTGATGGCCTTTCCATTTAAACAGGAAGTACCAAATGACCTGAAAATGAAAAAAATAACCCTTCATTGTTGACAAGGTTGGGGCTGATCCCTGAAGAATTCCTACACAGGAATAAAAGCTTGACTTGTCTAAAGACTGCCAATGTGTGAAATGTGTCAAAATTAAATAATTTAGGTAAAAACAGCACGATGTACCCATATATACCACAAGGATTAAAGCAGTTTAAATGATCTGTGAATTTTATTTGCTGTTTTGAACACCAGACCATAGAGCTTTTCACATTTGAAATTGTTACCCTGGGTAATCATAAACCCCGGATAGACGGAAACACACTGCTTACCGTATATTAAACCTGAGGTTAACGGTTAATCCTGGATATTCACTTTCACACTCCACATTCCTAAACCCTGGGTTAACATTTTTACTTGCATTTTTGCTGTCTCACTGTACCTGATTGGATGTAGAGCAGACAACACTTCCAGTTACAAATTCCAAATAAATATTGGCTAGTGCAGAGGACACGTATGTGTGCGGTTGCAGAGAGCGATGTGAGATGGCAGACAGAGATCAATGTGTTCAAATTCGATAAACAGATTGACAGTGTTGTGAGAGCTAGTTTTTATCAGTTACGCCTTTTATCTAAAGTAAAGCCTTTTTTAAATCGAACCGACCTTGAAAGGACTATTCATGCTTTTATTAGCTCTAGAATAGACTATTGCAACGCACTGTATGTCGGTGTTTCTTAAACTGCTGTCAGTCGCCTTCAGCTTGTGCAGAATGCTGCTGCTCGCTTTTTAACCAACACACCCAGACGTCAGCACATCACCCCAGTCCTTTTTACACTTCATTGGCTTCCAGTTTCTTTTAGAATTGATTTTAAAATTTTACTTTTTGTTTTTAAAGCTCTTAATTGATTAGCACCTTGTTATTTGACCAAGTTTTTTTTTGTTCGAACATCAAGTCGCACTTTACGGTCAAATAACCAACTTCTTTTGAAAGTACCCCGAGCCAGGCTCAAACACTGGGGTGATCAAGCTTTCTCTGTGGCTGGTCCCAGACTGTGGAACAATTTACCATTTGACATACGTAAAATCACTGATTTGAACCTTTTTAAATCTAGGCTCAAAACACATTTGTTCAAAATGGCTTTTAATACTTAGTAGTTTGTGACACGTTTGCACTATGTTTTACTGTTTATACTTTACATTGTTTTATTCTGTACAATATTCTGTTTTTTGTATTCTTGTTTTTCTGTTTTTAATTGGAAAGCACTTTGGGCACCACTGGTGTTGTAAAGGGCTATATAAATAAAGATTGATTGATTGATTAATATCTCAAAAAGGTATTCAACTGTCATAAAACTCTATTCTGGGAACTGTTTTCTCCACCGCACATCTGTGCCATCTTTAGTTTGACAACCAAAGATCTTTACCATTTACCTCATGGACAAATTCACTTTGAGCTGGAAACGATGTCCAAAGAAATCAAGAAAAAGACACTTAAAATGAGAATAATTTAGATACATTGAACAAAATACATTGGATAATTATTAGATATTAACTGACATCTGCTCTTTTTACAGAGTTCTTTGAATTGAAATGTATTGACTGTCAGCTGCTCCAGTCCTTGAACCATTCTTTGTACAGAATGTGCTTCACACAAAGATGAAACCGTGGACTGTTTGCTTTTGAGGGACACGTGTGACATCATCAGCAGATACAAAGCAGCTTTTAACAGCACAAAAGACGAATCTCACGCCAGTCTGCCCAGGACCCCGATGTTCTTGATTGTATTTTGGATTCTCTGAATAATTAGAGAAGAAGGGACGAATGTCTGGGGGAGTGTCACCTGTAGTGCGCACTCAGGAGGATGCTTTATTATGCATCACTTACGCTCCTAATGACCAAGATGAAGAGCTGGAGAACTCAGACCCGTGACTCGTTAGGATTAATCAGCACAAGCACTCATGCCCCATGCTCTCCCTCCTCCCACAAACCAAAACCTGGAGCCATATAGAGGGTTGTTTCAGATGGAGAGAGCAGTATGTATGCCAATTAGGTGCTGCTAATGAGCAATCTACAACTAAACTGAGCCAGAATGTTATTTGTATCAAGGACAAGTGTAAGCGTACTCTATTGCATTTTACAGAGGCATTTATTGCATTTTTACTTTCAACTATAGGCCCCGCCTTTAAAGGATTACAAACAAACCACACTTTGGTAACTGTTGCTATGGTGAACCAAGCTTTTCTTTTTTATGGGTAGACCCTTTATTGGAAAGCTTGGAAGCAGACAGATTTGCATATCATGAAACAACATAGCAACAGTAACTAAGGGAGGAGCTATAGGCTTTTCTTTAGATATGAGAGCGACACGTTTTACAATTCCCTTGCTGAAATTGAAAGAAAAAGGAATGCGGTGTGTAATCATCAATGTTCTGCTCATAAGTATCCCTGGGGGTAGCGGGGGAATTATTTTTCAAAGTTTAACTGAATAATGAATTTCTTTTTTATTATTGACTTATAAACCAAGGTATTCAAACATATGCCTCTGGTCAACTAGAACATATTCATTGAAACAGCAACCTCCTCACTTTGTATATAGGTGGTGGACATTTAAGCACGAAAAAGTTTTTTTTTTTTTTTGTTTTCTTCAAATATCATGCCTGAAATAATTTTTTGTGTAGTTCTGACTCTTAAATTTCCAAATATGTACATGTACTTTTAGATTTTGTGTTGAAAATATGCATTTTTCTATCAACTTGCTGCACCAATATCTTAAATTGTTATATGATGTGACATGAAAGCATCTCTTTATATTTTCATATAAAGTGAAAATGAATCATGACTCGTGTGATATTTAACATTTCTGCGTGAAAATTTGGAAATGGTATAGCGCTTGGAGTACTCCGGGAGTCTTCACCCTGCTTAGTCCTGGAGTGTGTGGGTTTCCGGACTAGAAGTGTGGGATCTCGCTGTGTTGGTACATCTGGGCTCTGAGCTGTCTGGATCCATGTGCCCTGTCATCAACTCCTTGACGGAAAATGAGCGGTCCAGGACCCAGCATGCTTTTCCGGGAGACGGGAAACTAGCCGGGCCCGGTGACTCAGCTGGGCCGGCGAGCGACACTCTAGACCCGGTCAGTGGGCACCTCCTGGGATCCTTTGGCTCTTGGGGTGTTTATCACAGCTCCCATCGAATGGAAATTGTCCCTCTTATCCCGCACACTGAAAGGTGTGACTTCCTTCTCACCAACCATTATATATGCGTATCTTGAAGCAAGTTTTACATGTAAAACGCCTAATCTGTGCAACGGCTCTCAGAAACAACAGTATAAGTTGATTTAAAAAAATGGAAAACCAGAGAAAAAACAAGTAACATTTCTTCAGTCCTTTAATCTACACATTGTTAATGTAATAAATGATAATAAAACAGAATAAAACACAAGCAAAATACGTAATATGTACACAAATGTGAAACCTTAACTTGCCAGTGAGGCAAAGTGTCGGAGGAGGTGAAGGGATGGTAGAAAACATTATGCACCACGAATGAAAGTTACCTTTCTCCTTTTTGCTTTGCTAATTGATGGAGAGATGGAAGTTGGTATATATAAAAATTATGTCTCCATTTTGCTGATAATTTACTTTTAGATGGCACTTTTGTATGCCGACTTCAATGTATGTGTACAAACTTTAGCCATCTAGCTAAAATTATTCTTGTGTTCTGTGAAGCAACATGTTTTTATCCACAGAAAATGTTCTAATGGTCTATTGCAGAAAAGAATATTGTTAATCCATTTCTGCTAATTTAAGATTTATTATGAAACCTTTATTCTTTACATCATGTTCTCAACTTATTGAATTTTAGTTCCTATCTAAAAATGTTTCTCAACTTTGATGTGAAACACATCAACAGCCCATGAAACGCTCCATTATGCTATTCTGAGATGCTGTAATCATATCTTTTAATTTCAAAATGCTGTCTATTTAAACTCTTTTGTAAGCTCTGTTTGCTCAACAGTGGACTATTTTTAAAGAGCTGTTTCATCCCTGAATGACAAATCAGTAGATGGTGAGTTGTTCATTAAGAAAATAAACTGTTTGTCGTCATACTGATGCTGTTCTGTGAGAAAATGTCACCCAGAAGACATCTTTAGCACTAGAAATATCTTAATAACCCAGGTGCAATATATATATATATATATATATGATTAGGACAGGGATACCCAGCCCTAATTAGTGACTTTGAGGACCCTTTGGATCTAATTTATTGATCATTTACAGTGGTTTTAAACTGAGCAAAGTTAGAGTTGCAAGCACACGTATGTTACCATAAGAGATTGAGTGTCAATTGTGGGTTATTCTGATCACGTAGCTCTTCTAGAAAACAGCATAGCTGCTGAATTTATGCGTTTAATTTGTAAATCTGCCTGACGATGGAGAAATGGAAGCCTGCAGCTTCAGAAAATCTTCTCTAATTCCTTTTCCTTTCTTGGATGCCTCACTCAATCCACCCGAACAGGAAGTGTGTGAGAAATAAAATAAGATGATTTTAAACATTTGAACAGGAGAGCACATAACAAAAATATAGTAAGTAAAACTGAAATAAAAATATTTTAAATGTATTCTTATTTATTAATTCTATGTCAAATAATAAATTAGAGGCTTGAAATGATTTAAAATAGTATTAGAGAAAGAGAGAGAGAGTAAGTGAGAGAGAGGAGGGAGGAACAAAGAAGAACACTGTAAAATATGTTATTGTTACTTTACATGTAAAACGCATAATCCGTGCAACGGCTCTCAGAAACAACAGTAGAAATAGATGAAAAAAATGGAAAACCAGAGAAAAAACAAGTAACGTTTCTTCAAGCCTTAAATGTACACATTGTTAATGTAATAAATGACAATAAAACACATTTTCCATGTTATAAACACCTTGACTCTACCATTATTGGTAATCTATACATAATGTTTCGCTCGATTTAAAACTGATTTAAAGGGTTTTAAGGCGTATCAGCCCCTCAAAAAACACTTTTTTCAAAGGGAGAAAGGAGTGCCAGGATGCAGAAGTACAGCGCGACTTCAAACAAACAAGTGGAAAATAGAGCAGAATTGTTTGTTATTGTTCGTATCTCGAATTTTTCTTCGTACCTCGAAACAAAATATTTCCCGCGAGACCTTTGGTATCTCGAACATTTCGTAACTCGAAGCATTCGTATCTCGGGGTACCACTGTATTTGAATATAGATTGCACGTGAAATGTTGTTTTCTTTTGCTGTGAAAATTAGAAGAGTCTTTGTTGGCATTTTAACATTCAAAAGAGAGATCAACAACAGCCTTGTATTGATCTCTAGATGCAGAGAGCAGTCAAAGAGTGCAGCTGCATCCAACAGTGCTATGTGCTGCAGTGCTATCAGATATGAGCATACCTAGAAATCCAATGTCTGGGAGAAATTGACTATGCAGCATATGAAGCACAGACGTCTGACAATGAGATGTGCAGACGCATCTCAGATAAGAAGCAATGTGGCAATGAGATGTGCAGACAGCTAGGTCTAGGTCAGATAGTTAGGTTATGCATTACCATGACAAAGCAAATCTCACAGCTCTTTACACAAATCAAGATGTTCTATAGGTATGCAAATGAGTCTATATTAAGGATTTTTGAAAATTAAATGCAGTGTGTAACATAGATCTAATTTTAAGGAACTTAACATAGATCTAATTTTAAGGAAATTTTAAGTTTCTGTTTAAAACATAAAAGTGCTTTGTGTATCAAGTTATTGTGATTTTCCTTGTGACGTACAAACTTATCACTCCCCTCCCACAACACACATGCTTAATACACATGCATACAATGCTAGACTCACTTAATTGCTTTTATTAGACGATGGCGCAGTTGCCAGTTGATTAGAACCTCTCCCTGTCAATTACAAACAGTAGGTACAATGAAAACTGTTGCTATAGTCTTCGCTGTGAAAATATGTGTATAATCCAAATACCCTACACTACAGACTGCATCTCATAAAATATGGGTTTTGCATTTATTGGTCGCAAAAATAAGCATTTGGAAGTCGTACATACATAAATAAGTATATGTATACTGATAAGTATATGTAAATAAAGTCTACTATTTGGGAGGACTGTTAATAGACAGCTAATATATCATCTTTCTTCTGAGTATTTTTGTTCTTATATTTGGCAAAAACTAAGTATTCATTTAATTGACATTACTATTATTGATATCTACGTAGTATTACTTTAAACTGAATTCAGCACCTTTTTAAATATGATTTTACTAGTCAATGTACCTGAGTAAAGTTTAAAATCTAAGCTAAATGAGAAACAAAAGCAAAAAATAACATTAAATAAACAAACGCAGTCTACATTTTTTTTTATCTTCAAGCAAAACCCACAAAAGAAATCTTACCTGTTGAATTTGTCGAGCAGGTGGACCTCAATGACACGTAAACTGTGCACAATTCTCGATTCAAACTTCCAAACGAAACATGTAACCTTAAATACCGGGTTACTTTTATTGCCAATGTGCGTTAAAACTTCAGTTTTAAATAAATTTGTTTTATTTATCAATGGGCAGCACGGTGGGGCAGTGGGTAGCACTGAGGTTGCCTGTTAGAAGGTTGCTGGTTCGAGGCTTGCGGGTGACCTTCCTGGGTTTGCATGTTCCCCCCGTGCACCCGGTTTCTCCCACAATCCTCCCAAAAACATGAATGAAATGAAGTATCTAAATTCCCCTTAGGCGTGAATGAGTGTGTTCCCCTGCAATGGACTGGTGACCTGTCCAGGGTGTACCTTCACCTCTTGCCCGAAGTTAGCTGGAACCAGTAGACCCCCTTGACCTCGAAAGGGATTAAGCGGGCAAGAAGATGAATGAATATATTTAACAACAAACAGACAGATGAACACAGCACAAGCTTTATGCTGAACAGTCATCAGTTTGTAAATAAATGCACATAGCCACAAAGTGCATACTTTTTTTTTTTTTTTATTATTATGCTCTTAAAATTCATTTGTTTTGCGGCAAAAGTAGCCAAACTAAGGATAGTGCACATTTTAATTTGAGGCAGGCTGTACAGCTCCGGCACATGGAACCATAGTGTTAGAGCAGTTTCCGGTTTTGCGGCTTTCCCCCTTGAAATCATCAGTTTCTCGAGAATGAGCAAAACCCTCTTGATTTTAAATCCTGTGGAATCAATATACACAATTAAATCAAGAACTTTCATTTCAGTGTACGAATGACAAAAATCTTTTTAAAGGTCCATCCAAAATGAGTTTCTCTCATGTTTATTTATATTAAATTAATTTGTAGACGTAAGGTCTAAAATCCTTTATCATTAAACTCAGGTTTTCCGTCTGGATTTTTCTTTATCTAACTGAAAAGCTTCCCTTCTGTTACAATTCACAGGAAATAAAAGTTTCAAAGCTTCATGAATTTCACATGTTATGTTTTATTTATTTATGTGAAAGTGTCGCATCATAACGTGACACTGCACTTTCTCATGGTTGTGAATAGTAAAGAATGGTACTATGGTTTGTCCCTGTTATAAGATAAATGTACATTTTCTTTACAGACGCCACTGACTTGTTTTTGATTTGTGTAAAAAACAGAATCAAATTGTTATGTAAAAGTGTTCTGACACATGAAAAGAGCGCATGAATATAAGGACATTGAAGTTGCTCATGGACAGCACGGTGGCAGAGTGGGTTACACTGTTGCCTTCCTGTTAGAAGGTTGTCGGTTCGAGTCTCTCCGGGGTCTTTTGTTTGTTTCCTCCGGGTACTCCGCTTTCATTCACAATCCCAAAACATGCGTCAGGTTAATAGAATAATGTAAAAATTCCCCTTAGGTGTGAGAGAATGTGCGTGTTGCCCTGCGATGGACTGGCGACCTGCCCAGTGTGTATGAATGAAGTTGTTCAGACCTGATTCCATATCTGCGGTCAGGAGACGTGTGCAGCATCATATGTCATTAATGAGGGAAAAAACTAGATCACCATTCATATTGTTTTTTAATAAATTTACCAATTTTGGGTGCTGAAATAAACACAGAACATGCGTGTCTGCTTTAAAATGTGTCTGGGGACCTTTAAAGACTTTCTTCCAGCGGTTGCCAGCTTCTTCTGTTTAGGGACACCAGGAACACTTGTAATCTCACTGTACAGTAAGTATAAAAGCTTATTTTTAAAAGGGTGATTAAGAACAACGAGGCTCTCGGTATCAAAAAGTTTTAAACAAATCCGCTTCTAATGAGTTTAAAGCTATGTGTCTCTTCATCTGTATCCGTAATCCACTTACATAAGTGTTCTTCTATTACATGATTTAAGAACATTACAAATCATAATGCTCAAGCTTCCTAATTGATCAAAGTCTGTCCTTCATTAAACTTTCAGCTACTTGTTTTCATGAGCTCTTATGTCACCACAAATAGAACTAACTTTTGATGTTTGTTGAGCAGACAACGTTCAGAAGCAATCCGTGAATAATTAACACAGACACATTCAATACCACAGCGTTTCACTCGTATTATTAAACTGTATTCACATTACAACATCCACAATGTTCAGCTTGTGACAGGTTCTAATAATCTCAATATATATTTTCTGTATGTTACATTATACCAAGAGGCACTTCCAGTAAGTCTGGCAATAGAGGAGCTACAGTATAGTGTCTAAATTACAAAACAGTAAAAATAAATAATGTTTATCTAAAAGACTTCTCTTGTCGTTGTCATCGTTTTCATCCCTTTTTTGGCTTTGTGTTTGTCTTGGTTCATTTATAACCTGTACACAATATTGTATTGTACAAAATGGAACAACAATCAGCGATAAAATGAATATTTCACTTTACGAATACTGGTGATTTACACAGTTCCCATTCTATAGGTATTGCTACATGTGTTAAGTGCAAGAAACAAGTAAGAGGAAAAATAAGTATTTTGTCAGTGAAGTGCAGACAATATATATATATATATATATATATATATATATATATATATATATATATATATATATATATATATATATATATATATATATATATATATTAAAAAGTACAAGTCTGGTTTCTCTTCCCAGAGACGTGTAAAGCTTGTTTGGTTTTCAAGGGGTGGAAATGGTTCTCAGACAGCACACGATAAACGAATGAGCCATGAACAGAAATAAAGTATAACTCTCCATGTCCAAAATGGCAAGTAAATTATTCACGTCTACATCGGTGAACTTCACATGCAGGTCAAACTCTGAACAGTCAATTGAAAAAGAAATTGAAGGATGAGCTGAGCTTCTCGGCTTGAACTTTACACTCAATTCCAGTGAGTCATTGTGCATTTCTGGAATACCTGCGCAGGTATTTGAGTTGACTGTTACGCTGTAATTTATTTAATGCCTGAGGGCTTCTATTATCTCTAAAAAATACATTTTTATGGTCTCTTGCACTATGAACATGTCCATACCAGTTTCCCAAGTATTGTGCCATCCATCTTAACAGCAGGACAATGCTGAAAACAACCAAGTGGATGCAAGGGTTTTCAAGAGGGTAATGTTCAGTCACTTTGCTCAGGCAAGAAGAAAAATTATCATTCTAGAATGGGAATAAAGTTTTGTTAACCCAATAGTACCGCCTATACTTCCAAATTTGAGGCTGAACCGGGTCACGGCACCAACATAACCCACTCATCCTTTTTGAGTAAAATGTGTGGCATGCATGGCCTAAAATGTGTTCCATATTCAGGATGAAAGATCACGGTGGATCTATGTTTCTGTAACTCAGGTATTCAGGTTCCTAAATTCTCTTTTCAGTTCAAGTCGTACCACTCAGAACAAGATTTAGATTCGTCCAATCAGCCAATGATTTCATTACATATATTTTCCATGCAGGATTGGAAACTGTACGTCATTGCCACTTTTGCTGGAACATTTGTGTTCAGTAAAGTTTATTTTATTAAAGTTTGCTTTAGATTTTAAAGTCAAGTAAATGTGATAAAACAATAGCTGCATTTTCTTCCTCCTATTTGTAAGCGCATTTTTGAATATCGAAAAACTGAGTTAGATAAACTTTGTGTCTGATAAGAAAAAATGCTTGCACTCTCAATGCAATTACAATGCATTTTTCTCTCAGAACTGGTGTGCGTTTGGGCGGCATCAATGGATGAAGAGATTTCATTGCACAACATCTGAAATGTTCTTTTGGTCATTCTAAAATTCCCAATATCCCAGAGCAAGACGACATGACTGCGCATATTGTTTTTCATCTACGTTCTGAGACGCAAGTTATTTATTATATATGGAAAAAGACCTTTTCCTAATGGAACTTTAATTTTTCTGTTCATATTTGGCACCAGTTCATCAGGAAGTGACGATTTTGTTTTCTTGGACTCATTGAATGGAAATGGTGCTTTATTCGCAAATATTCAACGTGATATTTCTGTTTTGTGCATAAATGTACAAATATACCACCTAGTGTTCAGACTGTATCTGGTGCTCTGAGACAAGAAGGACTGTACCTTCTGGATTGATTAAGGTAAATGTGATGTATAACATTTTATCTGGTTCAAATCTTCTCTTTGATAAACCACGATGTTGCTCTTCATGAGTGCACTGCTGTTTTGTGGCCTTGTGTGATGTGAGGTGTCGTGTTTGAGTATAATGATATAGGCAGTGATCATTTTCTCTGCCATAAGTTTCCCAGGTCTTTCTAAGTCATGCATAAAGTCAGAAATTTGTCCCAGTTCAGCTTGATTCCTCTCAGCTATGGACCAATAATTGCCATTCTGCTATAATTGCCATTAATCTCTTATCCCTCAACTACACTCACACCTGGGTCATGGCACCAACTGTTTTTTCTTTCTCTGCTCAAAAAGCAAGACAGGAACTGGCATTTGTGAAATAAATATTACGATCCTTGAACCACTGCTGCATTATTCTAACATCCAGCAGCTGTACTTCATCCCGTGTCATAGGACCCATCTCCCAGGTCCAAGGAAGATTGAAGTAAGTAATTCTTGGATTTCCTTGGTACTACTAACGGTTTACCATTACTCATCAGGTTTTTACATATATGGGTCACGACACCATCTCAACTCTTCTGTCTATTCACTCTTCCATGAATGGTTAGAGCTAGTACTGCGCAGATGGGTGGTAAGAGCATAAAAATGAAGTTCCTACTAACTTTCTGACATTGCTAACAGGTTCCATAACATTTTTTTATTTGGGTGACGCCACAAATTTAATTTTCTTTGTCTCTTCTCACACTTGTCCAAGCAATACTAGAGTTTTAAGCACAACCCTTTCTGTTTATACCCTACTTCTGACCAAAACCAGCATTTGTTGAAGGTGCACATAGATTATTTCTTGATATTAAGGAAATTAAGCACAAACTTGCCTACATTAAACTGCATCTTGGGTCACAGCAACCCTTAGGTCTCTTCTCTGACCTTGCTTTGAATTTGAACTAGCACTTATAAGGCAGCAAATTCTTCATAGTGCAGGTCCACATCTTTTGCAAATCTCTTTGAATACTGACTAGGTGGAGGCAGATCTGAAATAATGGACCACTGGGGAGAGTCTTTGATAATTCCAGCTTTGAAACACTTTGAGACATCAATTTGAATGACCTCAAAGACTTTCAGTAAGGTAATCTCATGCTCTCATTGCCACGTCCCCACTGCTAATCTCAGAGTGATGGCATAAAGTTGGGTTCAACAGAGAGAAAGAGTCAGCTCTGATTACAATCATGCACACAATGGGGATTCTTTTTCTCTGTGTGTTTGGGGTGTTTCAGCCTTAAACAGACCTTCAAAACAGCAACTTACTCTTGAAATGTAGACACTCAAGCAAATTTCATGATCACTGGTTGTAATGCTCTTAAAATATCTGACTTTGGGACTGGGACTGAACATGTTCATGTTTTAAAATAAAAAAATACTAGAAAACTTTGAGACTACGTCTATTTGTGATTGAATAACTCATGCACCAATGGGGTTAAAATCTCTGGCCTAGGGTCTAAATCTATGGCCTACAGCATACATATAACAAACCCCTGAAAGTGAGGCTGTGTACAAATGAAAAAGCACTCGCACTGCAATGCTCACAACACACTTGACCTTTGCATGCTGCTCAGGCCAATGCTACGCTCAACACACTTTGGGTAAAATGGATTCAAAGTCACATTTGGCACACATTTGAGCCGTGCTAGAGTTACACAGCAACCAAAACAAAGTGCAGCTGGAAAGAGTACCAGTCTACTGTACATTTAGGGTAAGTATTGCTTAAATAATCCATTGTACTACACTACAATTTCAGTATATGATAATTAGGCATGTTTTGAAGAGTAGCTGCTTTTTTGTGTCGCTGGTTTGAAGCTGATGTGAGCTGGTTTTATGTTGTGTCAGCTCATAAACCAGCTCAAAACACACCTAAGCAGCATATCCTGTATTTTTCAGCAAGGCTACATTGCACCACGTTGCCTGAAAATATTAAGGCGATCGAAGGGGATGCAGGTTTGAAGCATATGACCATCGCCTCCTGCCAAGCTGTTTTAATTGGCTTTCCTTCAAAGTGGCAGAAAGCATCGGACTCAGGCTGATTAGACATCAGACTCAAGGTGATTAAGCCCACAGAAGTGTTTCATCCCGCCGTCAGCAGCAATCTGCCTCTTTCAGTGCATCAAAGGCTAGTGCGGACGCTATCTCATGTGCGGCACATGGTCTTTGGATGCGCTCATGTGAGAGGGACGGCGTTCGGCGGCTCATCCCTCGGGCAAAGCAGCTCACAGTCACTCATACTCCTGCTTGCAAGGATGCGTGAGAGGACTGAGAAGCATAACTATGGCCTTGTTCAGAGGCGAACATGCGACTGCGGGGGAATGCTGGAGCCCAAGGCAAGATCCAATCTGTGCTTTTACTCAACAAAACTGGCCAGAGCAGTTAAGTCTGCGCTAAAACTCGCTGGAGCAGTTTACTAAGAAGATTAACTGTTGGATGCGATGTGATGTGCTGTAAGGGAGGACATGTGTGGTTGTTATCAAATCATCTGTAAAAGAAGTAGGGATTCGTTAAAAAGGCCATAGCATTTTGAAGAATACACATTTAAAAAACAACAAAAGGTTCCCTTTATCCCCACAATTTAAGATCGATTATAAAGTTGCAAGTCTGTAAAAACCTCCTCAATGGAAAACAGTCCGATCCAGAGAAACGCCAGATCTCAGTTCTAGGGCGGATGGGATGGAGAGAAGAGAAAGACGAGGACTGATGCCTTCAGGAATGGGATGAGGATGATTGAGCGAGGGTTTGCTGGAGGCAAACTGTTAAAAGAAACAGGACAGATGTGTAGTGTGACAGGTGTTTGTAGCTTTAGCACAACTCATGCTGTTCTGGTGTCCATGGGATATATGAGTGAGAGATTCACAGAGGATTTATTTCTCTTCCTAGACTCGACTCCCCTCATGTAGCCGCAGGTCTCAGGGACCCCTGTCAAAGTTACGGGGGGGTTAAGATGCAGCTGGATGGAATTCTCCAGGAACTGAGCAAAAGAACTCCACACCCGCTCATTGTTCCTCATCCCTTCCCACCCTGTTCCCTTTTAGGCACATGTTCCCCAAGCATCTACAGTGTTGTGTCTAAGTGATGTGCTGGCAACCATTTCTTAGAAGTCTTGCTTGCAAACAAAGACTCGCTTGCATCTAAAAATGCAAGCCGTTCACTCTGGATCCGCTTCGTCTTCCTCTAGTTTTCCCTCTTCTTCTACAGTCGCTGTGTCTCGATTCATCGTCTCGTCCGCTTCCTCTGCAGTCTCACCATCTGTTTCCCCGATTTCATCTTCAGGTACGGGACTTCCCACCTCCTCGTCCTCCGTCGACTCTGCCCCTTGCTCCTCCTTGCTCCCTGGCTCCTCCTCCTCATCGATGGCCAGGATTGGCTCAGGGGTTGAGCTGAGGCAGGTCGAATCGTCAACTTCGGTTTGGCTCTGGGACTCCTCAGCGATTACCTTTTTCCACATCTCGTGGTTCTCCAGGAGGTGCTGGGTGATCTGGCAGAAGACTCTCCGCCGCTTCTTCACGGCTGGCTTCTCTGTGAGGAAGAAAGTTGAGGTCAGCAAAGAAGATTATTTTACAGGAACAAGTCGTCGAACAATTGATGGCTACTTCATTTAAAAAAGAACTGCAAAAGTACATTTAAAAGGGCTAACAGGGACTTTTATCTTTTACATATGTATGTATTTAACAAAGCATCATTTAATGTAGTTATTTATGGCCAACAGATTTACATGATTAATTATTATAAAAAATAAATTAATGATTAAATCCAAACTTAATTTAATATTAATATTTTCACAAATATTTATATCAATATACAAATACTAAAAATGCAATAAACAATAAACAAAAAATTACCGTCCATAAACAGCGTACTGTAACACTAAAATATTTAACACTTAAAAACTAAATGTATTATGAATAAATACACAATAAATAATTATAAATATAAAACATAGCTTTAAACTATAAATCGTTCAATTTAAATATATCTGATGTTATTTTGAGCCTTTTTTTAAACATTTTTCTTTTTATTTATGCATTACTAGCTTCAAAAAAATTATTCTTGAGATAGTATTGTTTTATTATTATTATTTTTATTATTATTTTGTAATCTATTAAATCATAATTAAATGCAGTTAATATCAAATGTAAAAGCATGTGGGGATCCCAGTTAAATAAATAAACATCGAGAAAAATAATTAAACTAAACTACAATAAATTATTTCCTTTCATTTAATAAAAATTAAGTGCACATAACATTAGTCATTATAAAAATGAGTCATTATAATCAATATTTTTTATTAGAACTTGTATTAAATACAAAAGGCTCACTGTTAAATGAAACAAAAAATGTGATCATCTAATAATTCTAAAAAAATCTAAAGTTATACAAATAAAATATAGTTTCTAACATTTTAATAACTGCTTTACGTTTTGCATTTGTCCATTATGAATGAGTCCCAGTCAAACAATATTTGCATCCCACACAGCTTCCTCTCCAAAACTTACGAGAGAGCTCCGAGCTGGTGGAACCATCATCCTCTGGCGTCTCCTCATCCTCCTCATCTGTCTCCTCCTCATCATCCTCTGCGTCTCTGGATGGTGGATCGACCCAGCGGCCAGGAATCAGTGCAGCAGAGTCGTATGAGCTGCACAGAGGCCCCACGATGTGCGTGATGAAGGACTCTTGCAGTTTGGCCAGCTGAGGGGCCGAGCGGTCCATGAAGGGGCTGATGGGGAGGCCCAAACTCGACTCCTCGTCCCCCTGAGAAAACCACAATCAAACAACAATCTTGACCTTTAAGGCCCCTTCAATATCCACTTAGATGAAACATTTGTGCATATGGAGAGGGTCACTCATGCTTTCATAACTTCACAGCTCGACTGGTACAATATAACGTATTGACCTCCAGCTTACGAATGGTCTGTGGCAAGGTTGTTGTCTGGGACCAGTTAAATCGAGCGCATCACTCCTGTCCTGACCAGCTTACACCACCTTTTAGAATTTTCAATTGGATTATTTTACCTTATTTTCCCATAGCTCCAGTTCAAACATACAGGTCACTCTGCTCTGCAGAGATGGGAACACTGGCTGTGTTACCAAAGCATTTGATATAATGGCATCATGCCTATGGAAACCACAAGAGACTGCTGTGGCTGGTGAAGTACTCACTAGTGGGTATTTCCACATATAGCTTTGTTGGGAATTACAAAAAATGTGTAGTAACGAATGGGCTGCAGGAACACCTGAAGGACTTCCCTCCTTCCAGATGTTGGAATCACTTCTCATTTACATAAAGTTGAACCTTTAAAAAAAATTGACGTTGGGAACACCTATATTTCAGTCCCAACAATTACTTTCACTTTTGTTGCCCAACATCAACATTTATTTGGATAAGCGGCTAAACAGTGGCATGGCCACTAGCGACGGCTCTGCTAGTCTCTGCATGACTTGTCGCACATTGTCTCTTTTGGTCTGTGTGGGGCTTTAGAGACAAAATAAGGGCACAAACATTTAAATAAAGTTATATAATTTCTTTCATATTAGTGAAATAAGTACTTGACTCTCTCAGGTCTTGTGTTTACTCTCATCTCAGACCGGAGTTTGCTCATCTCAGAGTCATTAAGGGTTTGGGGCTGAAGAGTGGGCTTTCAGCACCCTCCACATACTTTCTATGTGATTAAGGTCTAGAGACTGATTAGAACTTTCCTGGATTTGGATGTGTTTTGTCTTGAGCCACCCCTATGTACCTTGGTCATGTGTTTTAGGTCATTGCCTTGTTGTAATACTGATCATTATTCAAAGCCCTGGCTAAGAGAAGGAGGATTTGTTGACAAACATGGCAAATTGGGAAGTTGAGTTGATGTCAACAAGCCGGATTTTGGTCTCCTCTGAATAATTTAAGATTTTCGTCAAACCTTAAACAAGCTGCACTGCACTGTACTTCACAAGGGTTCAGCCGTTCACTTTGTGGTGCATTATCAATTGTTTTCTTGGTAACTTTGGTTTGGGATCATTAAGGACATGTAACATTGAGCTGGTTCCTGACTGTTCTATTGTGTGGTGATAACGATTGTAGGTGTTGTAATCTAATAAATGTATGTTTCTTTTTACAGGTACAGTGGTACCCTGAGATTCGAATGCTTCGAGTTACGAAATGTTCGAGATACTAAACGTCTCGCGTTAAAATTTTTTGCTTTCCAGATGTGAAGAAAAATTCGAGGTACGAACAACTACAAGCTGTTCTGCTGTATTTTCCACTTATTTGTATAACGTCACGCTCCAGGCTCTGGCACTCCTATCTCCCAGTGCAATAAGGGTCTGATGCCCTTCAAAACACTTCAACAACACAGCGAAACATTATGTATAGTTTACTAATAATGTGCTATAACAAATGTTAAAGTCAAGGTGTCATAAAAGAAATAACGTTTATAGTGTGGAAAGTGGTGTTCTGTAGCGCAAGTTAGAGAAACCCAGTGACACGTTCTCAGAAGCGTCTCTCCATCTGTCTGCGCTTGTGCTTGAAACCGTGTTGGTGTTAATAATTCTTGAAATATCTTGAGAAAGTTAACTTCATACGTGGTGCCGTAATGTTTTCTACCATTGCTTCACTCAAGTTAAGGTTTCACATTTGTGTACATATTACGTATTTTGCATGTGTTTTATTCTGTTTTAGCATCATTTAATACATTAACAATGTGAAGATTTAAGGATTGAAGAAACAGAGATACGAAATGTTCGAGATACGAACGTCACCCTGGAACGGATTACTTTCGTATCTCGGGGAACCACTGTATATCAGTACAGGTAATAAGATGGTTCTACTAATCTCAGAAAAAACACGTTGAGCTATAAATATTGCTGATTGAATATTGAAAATTATTAATATTATTTTTTTTTGTTGAGATTCTGTCTTTTGCTGCTGAAATAATCTAGCATAAAGTGTTTGGACTGAACATTTCTTTCATTCAAAATCAGCGGTGAGTTTTGTGTGAAAAAAAAAACACAATTTGCAAAAGAATACACTTCATATTTACATAAAGCCGCACTGCTAGGAGACAGGGAGATAAACAAACGCATAGTGGAGACCCAAATGCATTAAAATCTTGTTAATTAGCCTCCTCTCTTCTTGTGAGTAATTAAAGAGCAGCATGAGCAGACGTCATCAGCAAATCAAATCAGCTCCCCTGCCAGCTCTTCGGTTTCATTCACTCAGAAGAGAGAAATGAGCAAATACTGCTTTCGATGCACCAATGCAGTGTTTTCATAACCCATCATCTATCATGAGCAGATCACAAGCATTCACACTTCCTCAATTGATTGGATTTTTCCAGTCGAGAAGAGAAACATACTTCACAGACATTCAAGCGCTTTTAAAACTAGGTCATGTGTGGCATGGACGGGGGAAACACAGCCAGCCACACCAGCGCGGCCCAAATGCATTATTTATCTTCCACTTACAGTACCGCAATCATACAGAAGCATGCTCGGGAGGGGAAAACAGCAAAATTGCAATTACAAACAATTCAGAGCGGAGTCACTGCAAGAGGGGCAAGGTCCTGGGTTGCCATGGCAACGGCTGTGATGATGTCATCAGAGGCGGTAATGTATGTTAGCTGTTTTCCTCCTTCCATCAGGTGCTGCTCGGAAATGAATCATTCAAGAAACGAAACATCTCAGAGACGGGAGGGAGGGAGTGCTGGAGCTCTTTTGAAGCAAGCAATTTCTGGTGCCTTTTGAAGAGCTCTGAATATGGCCAGGGGTGGTCATATGACGCCTTTGACGGGGTCCTGACACAACTGGGTCATCCTGACTCTGTGTTCCGCGCAATAATAGACACAGTGTTTACGGCTGCCATGCAAACAAGTGCTGAACTCTGGGAAGGAAGAGGGATGGGACTGAACCGTGTACATCGAGTCCACGAGCGCAGGCTTTGATCTGGAGACCGGCACGTACCGGCTCAGTGTGTTTTACCTTCATGTACAATATACAAAATAAATAACTCAATGCACGAAACTTGAATGAATACTCAGTTTATATTAAATAAATTTCAAAAGATTGAAGTTAGACAAATAAAAAAGAATTTGCAAGAAAACACTAATAACTGAATAACGAGAAAAACGAGCGAGATGAATGCCCGCCTAACCCTTCGACGTCCAGGGCGTTTTTTACTACTTTACAATTTGCTCTTATAAATTAACTTTAAAAAGTTTTTTGTGGCAATTGCTGAAATCATTTTTTTAGTACAACCCCAGCTTCTTTTTAGCAATATTTTCCATTACATTACACAGTAATTCCACAACAATCTTGAAATTGTACAAAACATAAAATTCTGAGTTGTACATTTTCTGCCAAAATGTGTGCCTCAGCAAGACGCATTTCACAGGCAGGAGCTAATTGATCACAAAATTCTGAGGTTTGTTGGAGTATTAGTTTTAAAAGTTGACATCATGCCAACAATATCCCCTGCTCTTGCTGCTGCCTGCATGAGGAACTATGTTCTTGTTTACTCTACTTCTGCCATTAATAAAAGGATTTGTCGGTTTATTAAGCTCTGTATAAGTGTCACTGCTGTGCTGAAACGTTTTGTGTTACACATCCCTTCAAACATAAACTTCCTACTTTTATAGAAATATATCTAGTATTAAACATTTAGATGATTAGAGTACATTTTTAAAATTTTGACTTGCATTTGACTGAGTCAGAACTTGATTTTAACATCTAATTTGTCAATCGATGTGCATCAATGTATCAAAAGGTTTTTGCATTTGTTCTACTGTCAAGAAGTCTGCATCAGCATTGATGGGTGGAGCTCAAGGGCTGGACTCCACTAAAAAAGGTATTTTCAATGAGGGGCAAATACTCGACCAAAGTGTATTTTTAATTGTATTGTATGTTTTTAGGTGACAAAATTAACATGATTTGCAATTCCAATAAATGTGAAATCGGTTTTGATTTTTCCTTTTTTGTGGAACTTTAAGTGACATGTCATTTCTGACCTTAGTTCACTTAGTTCTTTCCCTCACTGCACTCCTCACCCATGTCTTTATAAAGCTTGCTTTAGGCAGAATCACACTGGAACAGGAAGGAGTGGTCCCAAAACTCATACACTGCCTACCTACAATATCTTGCTGGCTTCCTTTGAATCATTTATGCTGACAAAGTGAATGACTGAAGTCCCCTATCAACCAAGCTGCTTACCCTAGCAACCATCTTAACAAAACTATTTATCAGCATCAGAAAATCTGAGAGAAATGGAGGTTGGTTACATCACTTATGCTGACAAAGTGAAAAACTGAAGTCCCCTAGCAATCAAGCTGGTTTACCCTAGCAACCATATCAACAAAACTCATGGGATTTTGAACATGGGATTTTGAAAAATCACTAATAATGATCGCGTGGACCACTGAAGTCCCCAAGTAATCAAGCTGCTTACCCTAGCAACCATATGAACTGAAGTATTACTCAGCATCAAAAAAAAAAAAAAAGCTGACAAAGCAAACTTCCTTAGTTTTATGAATCGCTTTGAACCAAGACTTTCACCCTAGCAACCCTTTAGGAGCACCTATATGTCTGCAACAGATAAACATGTCAGAGTTATATCGTATTTGTTTTTTTGTACACATGGACAACCCTCATAGTGAAGACAATGCACTGATTGAGAACAGCTCAAGGGTAAAAAGTTCACCCTGCTCATACTTAACTAGGGTTAGATTTAGATTAAATATTCAATAAAACATTAGACACATATTTACCATCCTCAAAATAATTCAAAGAAAAACATTTACATTTCTTTTGCAAATTACAAACAGTTCCAGAACAAACCACTACTTTTAATCAGACTAAACCGAAGCAGAAGTTCGCTCACTCCTCTCTGCTCTATATTCTCATTACAGCTGTGAACCTACTTCCTGCAACAGTGCTTGGGGAGCATGGAGACGGTTGCTCGGCAACTGCAAATCCTCTCCATTCGCTAGCTGTGAGTGACAGAACAGCACAGTCACACTAGGCACCTAATGAGACTTGGGATTGATATCTGCCAGTATTGAAAAAATGATACGGTCATTTGAAAGATGTTTTGTTAGTTTTCTCTTGAACACGTTCATGGATTTGTGGTGTGAAATAGTCATAGCACAGACGCACACTGACCTGCTCATAGAACTCATTTACTATCCCCTCCGTCCACTGCAAATGAAGCTCTTTACATTTCAAGGGTCCGTTGATATCAGCCAGCTTGATGCACATCTGACAGACCAACAGACGGTCATTCTCGTTGGTCCAGTCGATCCCTGAGCAGCCTTCGTCCCCAACCTGAGAAAAAACACAGTACAAAGACGCAGTTCCAAATGAAGTGCACCGATGAAGGATTAAGTAAACTTAAATTGGCAAAATGAACAAACATTAATCACCAGTTCTAGTTAAAAAAAAAACTCTTCTTTTTTTGCTTATCATCTTAGTAATATTCATTTTCATATTTTATTTTCATAAATTCATTTAGTCTTCATTACTTATGGTTAGTAATCTAAGCAGAGCTTGGTTATTATATAATGTTTTATACATTATTTATCATATCCATTATTATAAACATTAGATCAAATCAACACACCCATGAGGTGAAAAATCAAACCTTTCTAAACAAATTTAAAGTGGAGTAGTCAAGCTGTTTCGCACCTTGGCGTTGAACTCAGCCAGGAAATCAAAGTGTTTCTTGAGATCGGTTGCCAAGATGGCTTCGATGACCAGGAAGCGAAATCGCTTGAAGTCCATGTGGTCCAAACTGGCCAGGAAGTTGAACTCAGGCCGAGACATGAAGAGGTTCCAGGCTGAAGCGGCATGATGGTTCTCCAGCACTGAGCGGTCATTGTACAACACAGCCTTGAAACACACAGAAGCCCAATCGGCTGCTTTACATTCTGCCAGCACTGTCTCCAACCCTCCAGGCTTCAAGGTCCAGCACAAACCCGTTCGATAGATCACAATATTTGTGAAAACAGTCACTCTTTAACTGAAAGACATCCTGCTATTGTGAAGCTTTGAAGGGGTTTTAATTTAATTTCATTTAGAAGGGCACACATACGCATGATCCGCAGACGTGTATAACTCTATTATTAGAACTTTATGTCTACATTGAAAATCACACAGGTAGGTAAGTAGGTAGTTCTTTTGATTAAGTTTATTCTTCAACACATGGAATGTAGAACCTACTACATGATGTGTGCAAGAGCAGTGGGATTTTCATTTGATCAGCAGGTTATAAGCACTGCACCTTGGGATTGAGAAGCGTGGAAAGTGTGCACAGTATGCACATCTAGGTTTATTTTGTCTACGTTTTCAAATATTGCAATGATCGCAGAAGAAAAAAAAGACATGCTCAACATGTCCTGACTATTCTGAGGGTGTTCTAGAGTACTTAAGTAAAGTATCTCATCCCATCAATTCCAATATCAGATCATTTTTAATTGATGAAATAAATTAATTTTAAATAGTTTTTTTAAGAGACCTTTTTTGGATCTTTTTTTAAAGCTTTTTAGGGGCAGTATTCAGATAGGAAGAGAAGTAGGTAGAGAAGGGGAAATAAAGGCAATGGGCTCGGGATTAGAACCCACTATACCATGGGGTGGACGAACATTATATCTTATAAAGAAATGACATTTATTGATAAATTCCATCCCAATTTCACTCATTTTAATTGAAAATAATTATAGATAAAATCCACACATTTTAATTGAAATGTATTGATAAACTGAACACATTTTGTTTTTATTGAACTAAAAAAAATTATATATAAATATACCACTCAGATATATTTATATGTATAAATATTTTTTTATCGATTTTCATTAATATTTAAACATACATTCATGTAGTTTTTATCGATATTTAATGGTAAATTCTACACATTTTTGCTGGTAACTATTGATAAATTCTACACATTAAGTTGATAAATTCCAGTCAAAGTGATATTTTGATATTTCTTGACTATAGTTTGATATTTAGTGATCAATTCCATTATTTTTAATTGATAAACATTTATAAATTCAATCCTTTTCATTAGTAAAGACCACAGAGTTTTGGTTTTCATGAAAAACACATTTGCAAGTTGATACCTGAGGAGCGCTGGTGGCCACCAGGAAAGCGTTGGTCCGGCCTGGATGGTCGTAATCATGCATGGCAGCAGCGACATATAGTGCCATGAGCTCCAATGCCGGGATGAGGCCTGACAGACAGCCATAACCCTCCTCCAAAGACCCACAGGTACTTGACATCAAGTACTGAATCCTTCCCGGAGTCAGCCCACCCTCTGAGTCTGAGGACAAAGAGAAATCATCAGCATCTTCTGAAAACTTCTTCAAATTCTTCCAAAAAAAGCATCTTTTAGTTTGCAATCTCAATATGAAATTGAATTCAGTTGTTCTCACCAGAGCAGCTGAGCGAGCACAGACCAGGTAAACCAGGCACAGGTTGAGTGGTGAGGTACCAGACCGCGTGAAGAACATCCGTGGCATGAATCCTGTTGTGATCTGAGGATGATAAAAAACACTATGTGGAGACACAGCTCACAGAGCAGTCCAAAGCGACTTCATCTATCAATAAATTGCATCCAATTTTATGAGATTCATTGATACTTTCTATCCCTTTTAAATTCCACAAATTTTTATCGATATTTATTAATGAAGTCCACATTTTCATTGGCAATCATTGCTAAATTCCAAAATTTTTATTGATATTTATTCATAAATTGCACCCCTTTTCTTAACTGTAATTGATCAATTCTATCCCTTTTTATTTACAAATTTCACACATTTTTATTGATATTCATTGATGAATTATTTTCATTTAATTTTTGCTAAAATCCACTGAATTCATTGACAAATTCCATCCATTTAAATGAACATTTCTTGATAAATTGCATCCATTTCCTTGAGTTTTTTTGTGATAAATCCTTCCATTTTAATTGACATATATTGAAATATTTCATAAAATTTCTTGACATTTATTGACAAATTGCATCCATTTCAGAAGATTAATTGATTTATTTACAAACGCTACCAGTTTTATTGAATTTATTAATTATATAAATTTTATCGATATTTAGGGACAATTTTATTAAAAATTTTAAGCAATTTAATCATAATTGATACATCATTCCATACTTTATTGATATATATTAATAAATTCCACCCTTTAAAATGAAATGTTTAAAATCGTTTTTTTTTTTAAATAAATCCTTTTTTGTACATTTACGCTTATAATTTTTTCAGAACATATTCTGTCATTAAAAAGGTTCGATTTTCTTTATTCCAAAGGGTGAAGAGAGGGGGTCTGCCAAAAACTTCAGTAAATCTTCCTTGAACAGTACGACCACGACTGACGATGATCTGGTACCACACGTGGGTCTCAGACTCACATGGAATGTCCCTGTATCCGTTCTCCAGCGCGTGGAAATAGTTCATGAACTCCCGGACAGGAATTTTGAACGTCTCGAAGAGTCCCGTGTCAGCAAACAACCTGTACGACATCTGAAACACAGAGCTTGAGCGTTACTACTACTACTACTACTAATAATAATAATAATAATAATAATAATAATAATAGTAATAATAATAATAATAGTAATAATAATAGTAATAATAATAATAACATTTCCTTTCTGCACACTCAAGGACACCTCACAACAGCTACAAAAGCAGGAAAATTGTAGAAAGAATGAACAATAGCCTCAAACCAGGCTGATAAATGTGCTAGTGAGAGCAGAAGGTGTTTTTTTTTTGGAGAACTTGTGGAGGTAAGCAATTCAACAGTGCAGGATCCAGGAAGTAGACAGCGAGGGTATAAACAAATTTTCAAACAGAGTTTAGAACGGAGAGGAATAATCCACAGCAGACCCGCTGGAGACATGGAAGGGTCTGTAGGAACTGATGAGCAGGAACTGGGAAAGGAGAGTGTTTACAGGAAGTGAGGTAGTGATTGGCTGCAGAGGTAAACGAGGTGAGTGCTTTCAGGTGTGATGGTGAGAGAGAACTAGAAGCGAAGGAAACACCTGACAGACACTGGTGTAGTTCAGAAAAACTCACCACAAAATAGCCACTCACTAAAAAGAACGAGTGTTGACTTAATTCTCACAGAGTTAATTTCAATCATAAAACATGATTTTAATGCAATTATGTCACTTTGAATTCAAGCATCCTTCAAACGTTCATGTAGGATTCTCATGTAATCACTACACTACTCCACTAGAGGTCACCAGAGTCTTAAGCTTCTTCCTCTTCATCACATCATATTAGTTTGTGAATAAAGAGTGGACTAAAGATCGTATCAGTGCATCAAAAACCAGCTCATTGAGACGTCTACGTGATGGAGAATTCTATGCGTCAATCAAAAACAACACCAGAGTCTGATGAAAGAGTACTGGTCTGGTCCCGAGGCTTATTTTCAGATGAAAGAAACTGAGTCTGTGACGTGAGACTATACAATCCATGGGATGCCTGTATTTGATTGGCCAGCAAACTCGACTAACTTAAACTCAATTGAAAATCTATGGGCAATCGTCTAGAAGAACTTGAGAAAACAGATTCGCTGAAATTCAGATGAGCTGAGGAACAATAAATAGGTTGCGCCGTCAGCGTTTCAGTCTCTGAAAAGTTCCTCCTCAAATGTCAGAGATATTTTTTTGTAAAAAGTCAAGCATGACAGTGCGACATCTGACCTGGCTGAGGATGCAGCCGCAGCGGCCACTGGTTTTCTCCACTAGACTGAAGATGGGGAAGTTCCAGTTGTTGACCTGACTCATGAGCAGCTCCAGACCCTCCATCACCAGTGGATCGGGAGCCAAGATGGCCTTCTCCTGCATAGCATCAACATCACATACATCAAATCACTGATTTAGTCACAAAATCCATTTGGGGTCCTTGAGTCCATTTCATTTTTCTCCAATAGTGTTTGAAACTTGGAATGCATATTTCACCTGGGTGGGGGATCGTGTCCGGTGTTGCTCTACATCCTCCTCGTCCGGTGCAAACTCCCTCCCATCACTGTGATTAGTGATGTCACAATCTGATGACATCATCATCCCCAGCTCTTCTAGAGGATATTGAAAAAAGTGATTACGTCTCAGCTCATATTTTAAACCCCATGCAATACATGCATTCATTCATTTTCAAACCCGCTTATTCCCTTTTGGGGTCATGGGGGTCTGCCGGTGCCTATATCCAGCACACATTGGGCAAGAGGCGGGGGTACACCCTGGACAGGTCGCCAGTCCATCACAGGGCGCAATACATGCATCTATATGTTAATTCAGAGAGGGTCACCTGATTGCTGTGCCACCTCTGTGGAGCCATCGGCGTGAAGACCTTTACTGTATGCTCTTCCACAGCTGAAAGAAAAAAAAATTATTCATTTCAATCCTAACAGCTATTTTTATTTTTAGTATTATTTATTTCTAAAGGTGAATACTACAGATGAGCACATCACACCTGTTTATACTGTTTATAACAATTGTAGAAATGTAAATAACTGCATCGGAACTACAACAATCAAAAATTCACACAAAAAATAATAATAAAAATTGTGTTGTATAGAATATGTTGAATATTCAAAATGTTTTAATAACTCTAGCCTTTATGGCCATGAAAGTCAAGAAAATCTAAAATATAATATATTTATATAATACTGTATTTATAATTATGACTATTGACTTTAAGGCCAAATTCAAGAAAAAAAAAATTAAACAAAAAAAAAACCTAATATATTTAAAATAATGCAAAAATAAAATACAAAAATAGTATTCACTTTTAAACAAAAGTGAAAATAACGTTAGGACGAGAGCATGTTTCTAACAACTGTAAAAAAGTAATTAACCTCATTGAAACTATAATTACAATTATGCATTCACATCAAAAACAATCAAGATTTAATTTTTGCATAAAAAATGTCAATTAAACCATTTTAGTTCATGTATTTTTCGATGGTAAGAATGAAAAATAAATTAAATGACTACTCTTAGATTTAAGGCCAAGAGTTCAATGTAAAATACATTATAAAAATATAATTAAAATACAAAAAAAAATAAGAAACATAACTCTTGATGTTATGGCCTTAGGTTAAAAAAATAAAAAATAAAAATTAAGTGAAAATTACAGTTATTGATTTAAGGCCCTGAAAGGTCAATGTATGGAAGCCCATCTCTGCCAGGTTAAAACAAAACAAAAAAACAACAACAACATTTTAGCAATGAACAGATAACCTTTTCTGAGCTCATGCGGACTCCTCTTAGCTGTTATGACAAGGCAGTGATGTCAACCATATTTTTTTCCAATTTTAGGTAGTGTTAGAAAAAAACGTAATATCCTGAATTAACTATGAATAAATACAAATCTTCTAATCTCTGGTTTTGCAGTTTAGATTGCAGAAACCTGTGAACATTATCCTCTTAAATCTCAAAGCACAGTTATAAAATACTATTTTACATTTCTGTTGATTTCCATTTTCATGATTTATGAATCATGAAAGCTGTGACAGGCCTGATGGTCTGCGCATGCTGTGAGCGTCTCATAATTGCATATTTTAGGATTTTGCATTGAAATGAAACCTCGTTCTTCTCTCCCGGTGACTGAGCGCAGATTATAAGAGCATGTGTGAGATGTGTCTCCATACGAGCACTCCAGACAGAAGCTAATCGAGCCGCAACCTTCAATACAGGACAAGGTGATGGTGACCTTCAACCTGTGAGAAAATCTCTGTGCTGGTATTTAGATTGAGCACTGGTCTACTCACACAAACATCTGCATGCACATGAAGATTATTAACCCTTCATGTCGACCCATGGACTCCCAGCACTCCTGGAGTCACGTTGAGAACAGTGGATTGGTGTTATAGTAACACTTTTCATTTAACAGTTGCTCAGGTCAGCAATAATACTAAACGAAACAGCAATTCTCTCTATTACTCCATATTAGTTCTTGCGTGTAATGTCCCATGTGTTTATCCCAAGTTAACATGATTTATCTAATTAACCATTTCACATAACAAATCAGTTTTAAAGATGTTTCTGAATAGTGGGTAAGGTTTTATAAGTTAAAGTATATTATCCTTCATGCATTGTTCATTGTAAAAGTGAAGTTGAAACTGCTCAGATTTATGGATGGCATCATAAAGTTCTACACTGTTTGGCTACTATCTGTGATAGCACTGGGGCAGATTTGCACAGTGATTTAAAAAAAGGAGTTTTAATCACTGAGTAGCACAACCTTGTACCGGCCGCTTTCAGCAGTCTGTACTCTGATATAAAATGGCTTGAACAAACAATAAAGGGTTTTAAAAATCCAGCCAAAGCATTTCCTCCATAAATAAAACATAGACATCTTCGTTTCAAAAAACATCACACACACTTTTGAAGCCACTGATAGTTACAAGAAAAATGGTGAACTACTGTTTACTAGAACAGAAACAGAGATTTGACATTTGATATTAATGCTTAAAAAACATTTGATATTAATGTTTAAAAAGTGAGGTTGAAGCATCGTCAAAATATTCCAATCACCTTTGAAGGATCTGAAGTAAAAAGTAATATTAACTTATTTTAACATCGCCATACTGCACCATCCTTATGGCTGTATTCTATTCTGTTATATTAAATCAGTATCCTCATCATTTTGTATGTTCCAAATGTAGATAAATAAGCGGTTTACCAAAAATTTAAATACATTAAAAAAAACAAGTGGGTAAGCAGAAATTGTTAAACTATAAAACAACATTTCAAAATCATGATGTGTATTTTTTATGTTTTATGTTTTTTATGTTCCCACACAAACAAATGGAACTTTTCTAATAGAAAAAAACATTTCCATAGAACCATACAGCTGATGATCTGAGTTATGTGCTACTAAATATGAACTACTGTGGTACCCCGAGATACGAATGCTTCGAGTTACAAAATGTTCAAAATACGAAAGGTCTCACAGGAAATTTTTTGCTCCGAGATGCAAAGAAAAATTTGTGATACGAACATTTACAAGCTGTTCTGCTGTATTTTCCACTTGTTTGTATGACGTCGCGTAGTGCTTCTGGGTTCTTGCGCTCCTAGTGCAAAAAGGGTCTGATACGCTTCAAAACACTTCAACAACACAGCAAAACATTATGTATAGATTACTAATAATGTGCTATAACAAATGTTAGAGTCAAGGTGTCGTAAAAGAAATAACACTTATAACGTGGAAAGTGTTGTTCTGTAGAGCAACTTAGAGAAACCCAGTGATGCGTTCTCAGAAGCTCTCTCTCCATCTGTCTTGTGCTTGAAACCGTGTTGGTGTTTGTAGTTCTTGAAATATCTCAAGAAAGTTAACTTTCATACGTGGTACCATCCGTTCCACCTCCTCCGACACATCGCTTCACTAAAGGTAAGGTTTCACATTTGTGTACATACTACGTATTTTGCCTATGTTTTATTCTGTTTCATTATCATTTATTACAGTGACAATGTGTCGATTTAAGGATTGAAAAAAAGTTTCTTGATGTTTCTCTGGTTTTCCTTTTTTTCCATCTACTTATACTGTTGTTTCTGAGAGCCGTTGTACGGATTCTCAGATCATCAGCTGTATGGTTCTATGGAAATGTTTTTCTTTATTAGAAAAGTTTCATGTTTTTATTTTAACAATTTCTGCTTTTTTGTGTTATTTGAGTAGTTTAAAAACGAGGCTAGAATAAGGCAAGTCATCACAAATGCTATGACAAGTGTCGAAGACAGACTGTTCTTACCTGCTGCAGGAGGCAAGCGGCGGTGCCCAGTGTGCGGTGCTGGAGCCGGGCGCACTCTGACTGTGGGTTAAGGCTTTGTGTTTGATGCTCCGGGGCAGAGGAAGCTCAGAGTCGGGCAGATCCACAGACGGACTCCTGACGGGGGCGCCGCTGAGCACAGGATGCACTGGAGAACGCAAGAACAAGAAACTCTACTGATGGGTTCGCCTTGGAAAACAGCTTCCCACAGATAACCCCAACTTTTCAATGTGAGCCAAAGAAAAAAATCTTCTTCAATAACATCATTGTGTGTATTATTGCATGCCTCGCTTCCAGGAAGCAAAGCATCCTCATCATTCAGCTTTTAAAGACCTCAGAAATAAGACACAGACCCATACCTTTTCGGCTCTTGCTATAGATGTGGTTGGTGGTGGTGGAGGAGGAGGTGTGAGAGGCAGACATGGATCTGCTCTTGGAAAGGTTGAGCAAACTGGAGCTGCTCCACGAATCGCTGTTCACCAAACTGCACACAAGAGCAAGAAACAGAGCTCACACAGACATCTAAACTCAAGATTATACCAAACATGTTGTTTCTAACCATTGAAAAACTTAAAAAACACAACTATTGTGTCCTTGCTTCACCTGAACTCAGCCTCGTATGATGTACTCAAATGACAAAAAAAGCTTTTTCATGTAAATACATTGTTATCTTAAAATTCATGTAAAGTCCTGTCTGGTGGCTTGGTGGTCAGTGCACAGGAAATGCAACATGTTGCTGTGCACTGGGCGACCCAAGTTCAATCCAGAGCTCGTGGTCATTTCGGATCCCCATACCCTCTCAACTCTCTTCACTACCATCTCGTGTATAAATACTTCAATTTCAAGAGCCCATTCTAAATAAAACTCACAATTTCAAGACAAACAACTGCAGCAGATTTTTGAGATTGAAAAAATGGTGCCCGTTTCATGTTTTCAACACTTAAATGCAACAATAATATGTGAAAGAATCACAGATGTATATTTCACGTTGAATAAAGTTTTCATGAATGGAACGGTGCAGATTTGAGTGAACAAATACCAGTTGGTTTTTTGACAGAGATGTTCAAAGAATTAAATGTTTGAGTGCCAAGTCTTATCTATCCCATTATCCTCTGGCACTGAAACAGGTTCAGCAGACGATGAACCTGGACCAGGGAGGTACTGGTAAGTAATGAGTCAACAAATCTACGGGAACCAGGAAGCAGCTTGCGGCTTGTTTGAGTGAACAAACTCAAGAATTGTGGAAGGCTCTGTGGAAGCTGATGTGGATTGTTGATCAGACATTTTGGAAGCGATAGAGGTGAGTATTTAGAGGAATTCAGGCAGATTTAGTTCAGTGGTTCAGGGGAGTCTGAGAATGGAAATAGGGCAAATCTAGTTGTGCGAATTTATTACTAGATTAACATTCAAACACATTTAGAAAACACTGTAAAACTCAACTTTTATAGAAAACCGATAATTTATTTAAGATTATGAACACTACGATACATACACTATACTTTTTTATTTGTTTATGGAGTTTAAATTAAGTGCAGTGTACTCTATCCAATGCAAGTGTTTTTACTTTGATTTCAGTTTATTGAACAAAGCTTTTATTAAAAGTCATTGAACAAGTATCATCTACTGCTTCACCCAAAACACCTCTGCTAGCTTCTCTCAACCGCTGTAATCTGAACAGGCCATTAACAGCATCGTTAATGGCAGCATGAAAATGTCGGCTGCTGACTGCAGCTGTCCCACCACTTTCCTTGACCCTACCCCATCCTGCAATGGCTGCAATGTTTTTCCTGTAGTATGCCGATATGTGCTTGGTTGCAATGGCCTTTTTAACCTGCTCTTTTTGAGCTACCCTACCTAATGTATACACATTTCTCTTTTTCTTTTTCAAACACTACCTCTCAACACTACCCTGTCCCAATCCTGTCTATGTCTATGGCCAGAGGGGTCCTATTTCACTGCATGTAACACTGTATGTGACAAATAAAGGTGTGATTGATTGATTGATTGAAGTGAAGTGAAACATGCTTCCAACATCAAACAGTAAAAAGTTTCCACAAAAGTACTCTGATCTCTGAGTTTACAGTCTACAATAAACAATGTTTCTAATTCTTGATTGAAATAGGTATGTTTTTCTTGTTTGCAGAAGGAGTGGAAAGTTTGAGCTGTTTATTTTAACAGTCATCCTGTTTAATTTTTCTAGCAAACTTTTAGAAGGGCGTTGAAAAGGACCATGTCACATATCTATTAAGAGCCACTTCACAACCAGCATCAACATAGTCTTTCAGTCAGCTTTTCTTTGCGCCTTGATTTTACTTCCACTGGCTCTGAATCTAAACACCAGGACAGCAGTCTCCAGGAGGCCTCTTAAAGTGCCTCTCTACATATTGCAGATGGCTTGGGACAGCAGTATTAATGGACTAACCTTTTAACTCCAGCTCAAATAAGAGGAAACAAGGTGGGGAAATGCCTAAAGATGGAGATCGTAAAAAAGTGAATCAGAGCTTCAGACACGGAGTGTGGGAGAAGATGGAGATCTAAAACATCTGCAGTACAATAACCAAGCAGACAATGATGCCAAATAAATCAAATCTGTGCAAATGGATGGGGAAAGTTCGGATAAATCTTTTCGGTTCAGATGGTTTGTTGCTTTCAGACACTTGATGAGACAAGTGGGAATTTAGACAAGTGGGTACGAGGTTCAGGCAGAAAACTCATACTTTTCCTCATGAAGCTGACACAGAAACTGAAATTCACTGACTGACCACTAGAGAGAAAGGGAGCAGATACCCACTGACCCAATGAAATGTTTAGAGAGGCTCAAACATTTATATTGTTGAAGGATCAAAGTGTCCTCCACCATCTGTGAACCCAAGAACTATGGAACTACCAGAACTCTTTTGATGAGCAGAGATCTGTTTAAACTCAGCTATCGGTGAATCAAGAAGGTGTCCTGAGAGTCCTTGAGAGAAAAATGTAACTCTTTGGCATGTATGCAAGAAGGAAACACACACAGCTCACTAATGCCATCCCAACAGTGAAGTATGGTGGTGGCAGCACCATGCTGTCGGGAGCAGTCAAAATTCAACTTTATTGTTAGCTCTGCAGAATGTAGTAGATACAATTAATTAAGAACAATATATATAACAAAAATCGTCTGTGTGTCATATACAGCTAAAAAAAAGTTATATTTGTAATGAAAATATATTTAAATATTGTTCCTCTGATGAGATATAGTAAAATGCTACCACAGGTGTTATGTGTATATTAAGATTTCTACTTGGATTTTTGATCCAAAGATAAAAAAAAAATCATAGGATGTGACACATATTTGAAAAACAGCTTTGATAACCACTATTCATGAAAATTTCATTTCAAATTTTCTAATTTCACACAAGGAAATTAGAATCAACAAGTACCACCAAGTATTCATTTTTATCATTGTCATAAGGTTTAAGAGAATTTATAGAAAATACAGAAAGATTTGAGGACCAATGCCCTCCTTTGCATGATGTTTTCTAAATATAAACCCAAAAAATAGCCAAAAATTCTCACAAAATTCTTTTTTCACTCTGTATGAAAATTATTAAGTGTGACTTTTATGCCACACCATATGAATATCGAAGATATTAGCGCGCAACATGAGATAGAACACACATATATTTGGAAACTACACAAAAATGATTGAAGGTATGACATTTGAAGTGATTAGATTTATAATAAATATATATTTTTTGTCTCATATATCAACCACCCAATTACAAATTAGTACAAATCAGACCAAAAAGTGGAAATGAAAATGGCATAATTGCTGATATAGTAGCAGCGTGCAGGCACTAATAATAGTTCTCCAGCGATAACCAGAGCGAGATTAGAATCCTATTAAACATCTCTGGAGAGCTCTGAATATGGCTGAGAAACGATAACCTGATAGACCTTGAAAAGAATGGTTGAAACTTACCAAAAAAAGATGCTAAGCTTGAGGAACATATTAAAAGCCAAAATAAACACTAACAAAGTATAAAATAATAACAGCGAACTGTGATTTCTTAGTTATTCTTGTTATTTTAGCCCAGTTCTTTCATATTTTAGCCTTTGGGTGACTATTAAGAAGCCTTTTTTTCTGATCCTCAGCTCAGACTTCTAACTGAAATATCCGTCACAGGAACAAAACTATATACAAATAGTATCGAACTAACTTTAGCCTAAAACAAGTGGTTCAGCGATATTTTATTATCGAGTATTTCATTTTACAGAGTGTGCTGTACCTTATTTGTAATCTAACATTACGTTAGAGATGGACTTTTTCAGTAGGTAGGCTGCCGGTTCAAGGCTAGCCCATGGCAGTGCATGGTCTCACTCTGCTTTAGTGGGTTTTCAAAGGTCTTCACTGGTCACTAGTCGAGCCCCAGTTCCATTAAAGTTGAAGGCAATTGATCAAACTCACCTATGACAACTACAACTGTGGTGCTCTTGAGAAAGGCACCAGTTTCCCAAACGCTCCCTGTGTATGACCATGTTTACATGTTGACATACTGTAATATACAGAGTGATGTCTATGTACCTGAAGAAATTGCAAAAACTGCAATTAACACAACTAATATTAATAATTTTTTCCGTATATTTAAAAAAAAAACAAAAAACAGAAATATCCTAGCTGTATCCCTCAAACTTATAAATAAAAAAGTTGACGAGCTTGGGAATTTTCATCAGTTAATGCATAGTCTGCAGCAGAAATGCTGTGAACAACCACTATTTGAATTTTATTATTTTAATGTTTTTTAACTGGTTTTCTGCATACCTACTAGAGGAAGAGAACTGCTCTCAACTCATCCAGTTTTATGTGAAATTATTGCTCTAGCTTAGCATTGATGTGCACAAGAGATTGCCAGTGCTCTCTTTGGTTTTAAAGGGTTTTGACCCTGAATAACAATAAAAATGGAATTAATGTTAATAAGCTACATGAGACTTAACTGGATGTTTTAAATTTGTTGCAGTACCTGGTGGAAGGCCCGTCGTGAGTTGATTTGATGCTGGCACTGCGGTCTCGCCGTACTGGGCCGGGTTCGAGAGTGGGCAGGCCTGTGGCGGAGGTGGTGGTCGTCCATGTGGAAGAAATGCGGCGGAGAAGCCCCGGGGGCAAACTCCTCCTTAAACGCTGCAGAGACACATCGGATCAGGGTTTAGTTTCACATGGCTTGCCACACTGCTACACAGTGTGACACCTATTTTTCATTGTAAACACAAGTGGATATTTACATTTTATGCTTGCGGTCCTTGCTGTGTATTTTGTCGAAAAGAGACCCATTTAGTAGGTTAATGGTTGGCTGATATAAAATATCAGGTAACAGAAGATTTAAATATGGTTGGAAGTAAAGAGGGAGGCAGGTGAGGGCGGTGATGAGATAAAATAAAACACTCAAATTCATCAAAGTGTAATCATGGCGTTTTTGGAGAAAAAAAAAACCCTCTTCATATATATACATGGATATCTTCTCTTTACAGTGTTCAGTGTCACTCCAACTCAAAACAGACATCCAGTCGGCAGAAATGTAACACCTTAGCAAAAGTGTTTTTTCCTCTTTAAATATACAGTCAAAGTGATTTGGGATTTAACTAAAAAAGCCACATTTCCAGTCAAGGCCAAAGCTAATGTGTCACTGCCAAACTGGACAGTCAGATTGACCGCAGGTATTTCCTCCAGACCTGCGAGGAATCCTGTCACCGTTCTTGATCACTTTTTTATTCCACGAGGTTGAGTGTTGACTCAGCTGCACGGCTGACAGATAAAATGCCAGACTGCCTCATATTTTTCTTCAAACCGCCAGAAAATCACATTATAGAGCTGGTGGAAAAATAAAAGAGGCTGTGGATTCTGCTCAGCGCCCGGTGACCTACATGTGGAGCCGGTGTAATGAATGAGCGCTCTTTAATGAACATCTGTGAATGCTGTTTGCTGAGCAGCGCAGAGTGAGAGGGAGTGGATGCAGAGGGACTTTATCCTCACCTCCTCTTAAAGTGCCGGCATGCATTTTTTACTGCAGAGCTGGTGAAACATTAAAAGGCTTGTGTGAGAATGTGCGTCACTGTCCGCTACATTAGAGAGCTGCCATGCTGAGAAACGTGTCTGTGCGTGACCAAACCGTTAAACACAATGAAAGCTTTCTCATTTGTCTCAGAGTCTTCTCTGTTTCTAGCAAGATAACGCAGGCAGTATACCGCTGTAAAAACATTCATCTGCGCAAAATGAAGTTTAATTGACCCGAAACTAAGCTCCGCTGCTCACACGATAAGAAGCAGAGAACACAGCAAAGGATGAAATGAAAATAATTATGTCAAGATGTTGAATTTGAGTATAATGGTCTGGGAATTATTTTTTGCATGCACATCGAAAAAACTGAAAAAAAATCAAACTGAATATATATTTATAGATTTTCAACTAAATAAATTCAATCAATAAAGAACAATTAATTTTTTAGATATTTAGTTTTAGATATTTAGAAAATAATTAAAAAATAATAATAAATTAAAAACCCGTCTGTTCCCTTTCGGGGTCACGGGGGTCTGCTGGTGCCTATCTCCATCGCAGGGCAACACACACTCACACCTAAGGGGAATTTAAATTATGAGTGTGTTTTTGGGATTGTGGGAGAAACTGTAGTACCCGTAAGAAACCCACATAAGCACAGGGAGAACATGCAAACTCCTTCCAGGAAGGTCACCGGTGAGCCTCGAACTAACAACCTTCTAACTGGAAGGCCACAGTGCTACCCAATGAGCCAGCATGCTGCCTCAAAAATAAATAAATAAAATAAATTGTCCTGCTCACCATTAAAATAAAAAATAAATCAAAATGAAATTCAACAAAATAGATAAAAAACAATAACATTATGAGCATTGCTTTATCATCTGCAAACATACAGAATAATTTTACCATTGAACCTTTAGAAAACAAAACATAAATTATGTTCATAAGAAGTATAATACATGCATACAGTTTCCAAATACAGACCAAAACCATTTTTTTACCCACTTTTGCCTTTTCATGGTCACGGGGGTCTGCTGGTGCACTTTGAGCAAAAGGCGGCAGTACCCCATGGACAGGGTAACACGTAAATTTACTCTTGAGGGGAAATTGGGTTTTCAAATATCCTAATGAATGATTTTGGTCTTGGTGGAAACCTGGAGCTCACGGAGGGAGACCACACCATCACACCAAACCTGGCCCTTTCGGGTCTTTGGTCCCAGCCAAAAATGATCTACCAAGAACCAGGGCCTCTTATTCCACAGGGTTCTTCTCCACCCAACACATCTTCAGTCAGCGCTTCATCTTTCCAGTTTTCGGTATCCTATATCCCTTCAGTCGGGGCATGGACTATGCGATGACTGTATCAAGTCTTGCTAGAATCTATTAATATTAATCCTTCCTGTAAAGCAAGCAATGCAGAGTTCCTCAAATTGTCTTTCAGCTTCCAAAGAGGGGACTTCCCTTTGCCCAGCTCCATTGGACAGGCATCAGAGAATTTGTCTTCAGCGGCTCAGAATCCCAGCAGCCCAAATCAAAAGAATCGCTTAACGCCAACAGTGCCATCCCCTCACAGGTGACGGTTCCCCAAGTAAGGTTGCCAACATCCCTTAAAATACAGAATCGTGCTGGGCTTAAACAAAAAATTACCTGTTCCTTTGTAAATCCATATGCCTGTTACCTCCCTGCTCGCTTGAACCAGCTCAGGCCTTTAAAGTCACTCTTCGATTTAAGGCCAGCACCTACAGGGGAGCTGCATGACAATTCTAATGACAATTCTAATCTCTCAGCTTAACCTGCGCTAGGTCCGAATCACAATTCAATATTCAAGCTTAGCACTTAGAAGAGGTGTTTTCTTAATTTAACTGTTATTTGATCCGTTATGGTAGACACAGGTTTTGCATGTTACGTCAGTTAGGGTTGAAAAGTACATATGACGTCACATGTAATTCAGGTTTACTGACCAATCAGATAATCTTGTTTATAACAAAGCCACTGTGTCTGACAGTTTACCTTCGGAATAGCCAGCTTCTCTCCTTTCTCGGGCGGCTCTTCTGAGTCAGAGCATGTGTGTCCGTCACTGAAGGCCAGCAGCGGACTGAGTCTGGGCCGATGGTGCAGTGGTTGAAAGGTCAGCTGTGTGTTCAGCAGGTTACTGACGGCTCGCAGAGTGCTACAAATATTTGGTGCCAAAGAGGGGTCTGCCAGCAGGTCTGAGATCAGCCCGTGAGCCTCTCCCATCACTGCGATGTCCACCGTCACACTGGTGCCCGAGGACTGGAAGAGACAGACAAGAAGAGAGACATTATTTAAAATATAGGGTTCTCCTGGAGTCTATACATTTTGACAAAGTTTATATATCTGTGGATACTACTATAGATATATACGGTACTCCATTCCCCTGTGAATGTTCTGGCAACCTGTCCATGGTCTACCCCACCTTTTGTACAATGCCCCCTTGAACAGGTACAGAAACATCAACGTGTAGCTCTTCCTCAGGTGGCATGGAAGGCCAAGTTGCTTTGACCATCTTTATGGTTACGTTTTATGTCCCCCATATTCTTGTTGATGATACCAAGAGAATCTTTTGTAGGGGTTACCTGTGAGGTAGGGTACCTTTGGCAGTGTATGCAGGAGCCTCAATAAAGCCCATCAGTAGATACAATGTCCTATTGCTATGTTAATGTACAATTCAGAAAGGAATTCAGTCCTTCACAGACTTGGAATTTAAAGCTGAATTCTCTAAAAAGAATACTTTTGAATTTAGCCTCAGTCCACTCCTTGTAAAGCTCTCCCAAATTCTTTAATGTAAGGAGGATCAATTGGAAGAATCTGCTGTTCTCAGGAAGCTGAATCAAATTCTCTGCGAGCTGAATTAAAAGAACTAACTCTCCTTAGAAAGATTAATCAAAAGAACTGGGCTATTGGCTCTTGGGAGCTGAATTTACCTAAAAGGTGCAAATAAGACATATACAAAGTAAACTTCATGCTGTTCTTGAATCATTTGGATTGCATGCAAGAATTATATGCAATGTGTCTTTAAAAAAAATACTCTGATGTTTATAAGTATCACTTGACTTTCCATCCAACAATGCGACTTACCGAGACTGCATTTTTGGGAATGCAGCTGGTTAAGTCTGGAAGGTGATAATCAAGAACCCCTTTGATGACAGATGTTGTGCATTGAAATTGGAACATAAAAAAGCACATAAAAAGGAAGAGTCCTGTTACTGAGTAAAAGAAAACACTAAAAAGGATCTGCTTAACAATTTTTATTTGTAAAGAAATGAACACAGATGACTTAACCCAAGAAGTTAACCCTTGAACCATGCCATGTTCCACGGGCGTATGTTAGAACACTGAGAAAAGAACTGTGCCTTATTATAGGAAGATAAATAGAAAGAACTTGTTCTTCTTATAGTGAGATGTTTTCTCTTTTTGTGGAGATGAAAAAAGACCCACTCTTTTTAGGAAGACAACTAAAAAGAACCGGCTCATCTTGAAAAGTGAGTCAAAAGAGTCAGCTCTACTCAGGAAGATGATTTCAAAGCACCAAATCTTCTTGTGGAGATGAAAAAAAGAACCACTCTTTTTACATAGATGACTTGACAGGACCAGCTCTTCTTAAGGAGTCGAGTCTAAAGAAATGACTCTACTTGGGAAGATGATTCAACAGAACCAAATCTTCTTGGAGTTCTGAATAAAAAAAAAGCTCTTTTTAGGGAGATGATTAGAAAGAAACAGCTCTTCTAACGAATGGGCATCTGCTTTCAATGGTACCTGTATGTTTTTGTTTTTGTTGATATTTCGAAGGGAAGGGTGTGAATAATTTATGGATTTCAAGAAATATGCATATCCAAAAGTTGAGAGGTTAGAGATGTTGACTAATACATGGCTTTCCTGTGGCTCTGTGAGAAAAGCTGGTGAAAGCAATGACAAGTCTGTGCAATTAAAGTGACTTTTCACTTAATCGTGACAATTCAAATATAAAAACATGCGCCAATATAGGCAAATAACAATAATCCAACCATTTAAAGCTTTTAAATGAAACAAAAAAATATGCCAAGGGAACTGGATACTGAATACTGAATTCATGAAGGAGTGTGAAATATTTACAGAGCACAGGAGATAGAGAGAGAGAGAGGGGGCAGCGTTAGCTCATCTGGTGACAAGATCGATGCAGAGCTGATGTAATGGCGACTGACGCAGAGAATGACGCATGCACACGGGCGCGAAAGAGAGAGAGGAGAAGGTTGTGAGGAGTACAGTAGACATCAGGCAATGGACAGAAAGAGGGCATTTCCAGCTCTCTCTGTCTATAGTTCCACTGAAAGCATCAAAAGAGAGAGTATTTGTTGAGTATTCACAAATGATGGATGGAGGATCAAAAGTAGATGAAAGAACTGACACGTACAGTGATGGAGAAAGAGGAAGTGACTTGCAGACAGACCGAACTGAGTACATTATTGGAATGAAAGAGAAAGAGGAAACAGATGCTAAAGTAAGAGACCTAGATGTTCTCCAGGACAAGCAGCTAAATTCTCCTCGCTTGTGAACCCTTACATTCCTCCCTGGCTACAGACAAGGAGAGAGTTGTGGGTTGGGTTTGGTTTGGGCACCACTGAAGTGTTCAGAGCTGCCTTCTCTCAGTTATGAGAGTGTGAATTATTGATGAGGAGAGCGACCCCCTGATCTCTCCTGCGGTGGCTACGGTCATGACCTCACAACCCCCAACAGGAGTCACGTGACCTGTCCTGCACCAACATTCCTTTTCATATCCTTGCAACTTTGAGGGCATCTATGAACCTAGCAAACATATCGGACACAAATTTTACCCAAAAACTTCATAAATACTTATTAGAGGCCTTTTAAACTTTCCAATTTTCCTTGGATTTCTTTTTTATCATTGAGTTTAAATTCTGATTAGTCATGCGAAGAAGCTGGCCTTATAATTACAGCATGTCTGTCAGTCTAAACCAAGGGGCTCTTGAAGAAACAGACTACTTTAAAAAGATCCTTTAAATCCACATCCAGCAAATTTCCCTGTTAAGGCAGATGAAGGAAGAACTGTGCAGTGCAATGCTGTTGATTTAGCCATTTTCAAGTGGTAACACTGAGCTGCATCTAAAGCTCCATCATGCTTTGTATTGTCGGAAGTGCTGCAGATTCAGCTACAGATCTATTTCAGGAGCAGCAGACATGATGCCACTCTTTGTATTGGAAAACAAAGCATTAAAAGCATGTGGAGAGCTTGTTGGAGTACATGAACACATCACACCCATTCTTAAAACGCTGCACTGTTTCCGTGTATAAAGCATGACATGGTTTGGCTCCTGACTACTAGTCATTTACCGGTACATCACCAGTGCCCTATTCTCCACACAGTCAAAGCTTATGCCAGTACCACACATGCACTAAAACCACAGGAAACAAGGCTTTCTCAATAAATGCACCAGCAATGTAAAACTCACCAGCAAAGTCACATTTAGATTTAATTCATTGTCTTAACCCTCCAGTACATCCTGGGCCTCTTTGAGTATTTTTTTACCACTTTACAATTTGCTCAAATAAATTACCTTTAAAAAGTTTTTTTTTTTTTGTGGCAATTCTTGATATTTTTTTTACATACAATCATAGCAATTTTTTTTTACAAATATTTTTTCAATACATTATACAAGAATTCCACAATTAAATTTGTACAAAAAATACATTTCCAAGTGTTACATGTAGTCATTTTTTTACTGCAAAATGAACAGTTTTTATGTTTGCATAATAAAAGTTCATTTAAAAAAAGTAAAAAAAAAATGTAAGTATTGAGAAAAAAATTATAAATCAACACAAAACAATCAAAACAATGTAAAATCTATTTAAAAACCAGGTTCCTACACAAACACAAGCCATATCACAGGTCTTGTACTTCCAAGGGTTATCCCTTCCTTTCGCCACTAGATGGCACTGATGGCAACGATTTGGTGTCTATAAAATGAAAATGAGAGACACTTGCACATTTTCTGACATTTTTATTTGAATTACCTTGCATATTATGTGTCACAGCGCTTGGACAATTAATGTAAAACACAAAATATCAAAACTGATAAACTTTTTGAAACCTTCAGATTATATTTGAAAATTAATAATTAAACAATAGCTGGATTGCCATCGTTCCTTCTTAAATCGAAACAGCCGCTGTGATTGACGTTTAAGACATGGAAACGTCACAGCAGTCCGCCGAGGCTTAAATCTGATTGGACCAGAAGAATCTACCATTCAAATACCTTGTAGAAACAGTGAAGCCATGATAAATGCTACAAATGAAGAGAATAGACGGTTGGGAATAAATTAATGCAATTTCTAAGAAACATTTTAGCATTTAGATTCTTGATTGTGTTTTGGTAAGTGTTGCAGGCCTGGGTGGAGTTGCAGAGGACGATCTGAGTGCATTTCCTGTTCTTATTCCGGTCACTACCTGTCAAAAACTACTTTCTTTAAGACCATAATGGTCATAATAAATCTTAAATAATTTGAGTACATTTTCTTACTCAAATGAAATGTTTTGAGGTAGCCATTCATTCATTCATCTCCAGCTTACTTCGGGCGGAGTCACCAGTCCATCGCAGGGCAACATTCACTCACACATTCACACTTAAGGGGAATTTAGATTATTCAATTAACCTAACCGTATGCTTATGGGATTCTGGGGGAAACCGGGGTACCCAGAAGAAACCCACGCAGGCACAGGGAGAACATGCAAACTCCTTCCAGAAAGGAACTGCCAACCTTCGAACTGAAAGGCCACATTTCAATTTCAAGTTTACACTGTATGAGTCTAAAAGCATTCGGACAGATAGATGTGCATCATTTGTTTTAATGTTTTAGAACCATGGCTCCCATCCGACAGAGGATGAATGGATGGAACGATTCCTTCCTCCTGCATCTGCAGCTGGAATGTGACGTGTGTATGTTCCCGGCACAGTCAGAGAAGCTTCTGGAGTCAGAGAGCGTTCAAGATCCTCCTCTATCTCTCTCATTCTCTTTAGGTCTTGTACTGGGGTCACACACTTGTCTGCCAGGAAGCGCAGGAGGACGATTAAATATAGAAGACACAGAAACTGAGGTTAAGTGGACTGAGACGACATCTCTGCTGCATGGGAGTCCTTTCACTCCTTCCTTTCATTGCTCTCTCTCTGAACCGACTTGTGAGGCTGCAACATCTGAGCCGAATCTGTTTTTAAGCTAAACTCAATGAATAATTGAATGCTCTTTATGACATTTAGGGAATTGGAAAGAGTCTGAGGTCAGCTGATGCAGAGGAATATAAATTGATTCATTCTTTCCTCTCTGTGAGGCCCTTCTAAATCCTAATTAGGCTCATAGGGGTTTGCATTCGTCACACTCCCATCTACTCTTGGTTTTGGGGGGGAAACTGGAAACCCAGAGGAGGTCTGGGTAGTCATCGAGACTCAAAGCTTCTCACTCAGAGGTAACAGCGTCAACTGCTACTGTGAAAATTCAAGTTTCACAAACAAAATTCAAAAGGGACGAGTTAAAATCAAGCTAGTCCCAGCAGCATTCGACTCTCATTAATGCCCCCTCCCTTCCTACAGAGATTCTTCCCAATGGATGGCCCACCAGACCTACTTGCGTACGTAGACTATTTATATCTAACAGGCAAACCTGTGCGTAAACCATTTAATTAGAGAAACGTCAAATCTCTGTTGATTCACCCAGTAAAATATAAAGATTTACTGAGTTATTTAACTTAAACATTGTAAAATGAGGGAAAGTGTATTTATTTCAATAATTTTCACAAAGGTGACTATTGTATGTTTGTAGTTATTATGTTACTATTGTATACTATTTGTACTACATTCGTATTCTTTTTCCAAGCCCTTCAACTATTTCATGAGTGGGGGAAGTGTGTGAGACCAAGTGTAAGATAATAAAAAAAAAAATTCCAACTACTCATATTCCCACTGTTCCCAATATTTGCAAATATACATTCGAATAGGTTTTATTAGGAAGTTATCCAAGCATGAATCTTAAATAATATTTATTGATATCTGAGTAATGACTTTTCTTCCATCGATAACCTATACATTCACTGGCCGCTTCAATAGGTACACCTGTCCAACTGCTCGTTGATGCAAATTTCACTTTCATTTGTCTATCAAATGGCAGCAACTCAATGCATTTAACCCTTTATGACCTGCCATAAAACCAAGTCTGCCAGAGCATTGTTTACATTTTTACCTGCTGTGGGGCCAGTTTTTGGAGTATTTTAATTTGCCATACATCAATATAATATCTTATACCCTATACCTTATACCTTATATATAGGGTGGCACAGTGGCGCAGTGGCTAGCACTGTGGCCTTCCAGGTAGAAAGTTGTCGGTTCGAGGTGACCTTCCTGGAAGGAGTTTGCATGTTCTCCCTGTGCTTGCGTGGCTTTCCTCCGGGTACTCCGGTTTCCCCCACAATCCCCAAAAACATGCGGTTAGGTTAATTGAATAATCTGAATTCCCCTTAGGTGTGAATGTGTGAGTGAATGTTGGCCTGTGATGGACTGGCGAACTGTCCAGGGTGTACCCCCGCCTCTCGCCCAATGTGTGCCGGAGATAGGCACCGACAGACCCCTGCGACCCCGAAAGAGAATAAGTGGGAATGAAAATGAATGAATGAAAAAAAAAAAAAATATATATATATTTTTGGATTATTTGAGTGAATTAATTGCTTAGTTTTTGAGATACATTCAAATTTATAAAGTAAGACAAAAAAAATTTAAAACATGCAAATTTGCAGAAAACATACGTACAATGAACATCAAAATAAACAATTTATAACTGTGCAATACACTGCAATAAAAAAAAAAATGGATTTTTGCTGTGGTGAAACTTTAAAACAGAACACAACAAAATCAGGCATACATATATTTATAAATATATAATCATATAAAATTCAAAACTAGTTACTATACAAGCTATTTACATTGCAACAGTATTGTACTAGACTCGCGCTTCACATGCCTCACACATGAAGGGACTGCATTTACCACATTGCTGCACTTTCTTTGCCCCTGTGTGGCTTTTTGAGCCTGATGCCCCTCACAGATGGCAAAACGTTATGATCCCATAAATGATGTTATGGGATGTTTAGGTGAGATTTACATACAGACTGAGCGAGTCCAAGCCAAAAGTTTTGCCATGGTAAAAGTCCCGGGAAGAGGACGGGTAATATTGCGTGAATTTATCACTTTTACAATGTGATGAAGAAATATACTTCATCGGACGTGCTGTTGACACCCGCGTCTGGATTATAATGTTTTTATTGTGATTATAACATTTTATGGGTTTTTTTTGCCACTTACTGGATTTTTGAACACCCACTCGTGGAAAAAAACAGTTCTATGAGGCGTATTTCATACTTCTAAGTCTAACTCCTTCTGTTTATGATGCACAAAGAATTACTGCTCTATCTTATGTTGTTCCCGTTTTTCTGGCATTTAAAAATTTGTAATTATTTGCAAATGTGATCACCTGTGCTCCCGTAGGTCTTAAAGGGTTAAGCATGTAGACATAGTAAAGATTTGACTTTGAACGTGGCATGGTTGTTGGTGCCAGGCGAGCTTGTCTGAATATTTCAAGAACTGCTGATCTATTGAGATTTTCATGCACAACCATCTCTATGTTTTACAAACATTGGCCAAAGAAAAAGAAACTATTCAGTGAGTGATAGTTCTGTTGGTGAAAATGCCTAGCTAAGGTCAAAGAGCAGAGGAGAATGGCCAGACTGGTTCAAGCTGAATGAACGGAAGTAGTAATTTTCTTCCTTAATAATAACCTGTCATTGCAGTCGAGAAGAGCATCTCTGAACACACAACCTTGGGGCGGACGGGCTCCAGCAGCAGAAGACCATGCCCACTCCTGTTAGCAAACTTAGGCTATAACTCGTATAGGCTCACTAAAATCTGAAAATCTTGCCTGGTCTGATGAGTCTCGATTTCTTGATTTGGATGCTGCGGTCAGAATTTGGCCAATCATTCCACCAGTATCATCCTAATTAGTGCATTTAAACCTAACCAACCATCCTCCATTGACTTTGTCCAGGCTATCCCTCCAACTACTCCAACACCACACACGGTGGAATAAGTCATGGATCCTTATCCATTCCCAGAGAGCTTTGTACCTGCCACTCATGCTCACGTTACTGCAGGTCCAGATAGTGAACTTGTGATGGAACTTGGCCTACCTGAGTTTTGTTGTCTGATGTCTACTTCCAGCAGGATAACGCTCCATGTCAATAAGCACAAATCCTCTCAGACTGGTTTCTTGAACATGATATTCTCTTTACCATGATATACCCTCAGCAGATCTCAATCCAAAATGCCACCTTTGTGAATGAAAGATGTGCATCATGGATGTGCATCTGACAAATCTGCAGCAACTGCGTGATGCTTTCATGTTAATATGGACCAAACTCTCTGAGGAATGCTTCCAGAAACTGGTTGAATCTATGTCATGAAGGAGTACGGCAGTTCGGAAGGCCAAAAAGGGTCCAACCTGGCTCTAGCAAGGTGTGCCTAATAAAGTGGCCGGTGAGTGTATATTTAGTTCAAGTCAGGTTTACACCCTGTTATGCCTCTTTCCTGCTTTATCTGTAATCTGTACCTGCTGTTCTCTCCCTCTCTCCTGTCTATCTGCTCATTTCACGCTGTTCCTCTCCTCCCTGTTCGTTCCCTTGTGTTTTTGGTTTCAGCTGGTCCTTCCTCATTAGTCATCTGTTCATCATTCCGATTCCTGATTAGTTTCCCATTATACTGCCCTGTTTCTCGCTGCTAGATTATTCCGTGTGTGTTATATTTTTTATGGTAAATGTTTAATAAACAATTCTTTGTTTAACGCTTAAGGTTTACGAGTGTATTCGTTCCAAAGTTTAACTGAGCCTATCCGTTTTGTTACTCTGTCTACGACAAAGAGCAAACCAGGTTGTTTCCCTCTCATGAGACGCTCTATTTGCTATTTCGTGCTTATGTTAATAAACCATTTCTTTGATCATGAATGCTTTGCATACGGGTTCCCTCTACCTTGTTCCGGACGTGCTCTCTCAATACTTGAAATGCCGCCTCATAGCATTGAGGCAACCCCTGTAAAACACACAATGATCTCTTACTACCAACTGATAAGGGCTTTGTGTCATTACTCATACTGGTCGACCATTCTACTGCATGTAAATCAGTGGTAGGTCCCATTTTGCTGGACCGCATAGAGACCGTTGGTCTCTCTGGAACTACAGATTGAATAAAATATGGCCCACATCTCGCTGCCTCATGCCATTGGCCAAAAAAAAAAACAAAGAGTGTGATTTAGGCGGTGACATGATAACCAGAGAGGAAACTGCACATGCTCAGGAGTTATCAACGGCGAAATCAGAGCTCCGCCCCGAATCACATAGCCCCGTGCACATCCCTTCAACTTATCACTGCTTTGTTGCTCCATTAAGCAGAAACTAGATTTCTTCATTCTCAGCAGAGAAAACACTGTGTGTGTGAGCGGGAATCAGCAGACAGTTACAAATTTACTTTAATTACTCCCCGTAAAAACTCATTAATTTAGTCATTTGTCTTTCTATAAATTATACTGTTTTGCAGTTTTAAATTCCCTTCTTGCAAAATGCTTCTTGCTGTTCTTGCAAGACCACACGGAACAAATTTGTTGCAATAAGTGTAAAGAGTTCAGCTGCGGGTAAAGACTTTTCTACAGGTAAAGATTCTGCAAGTGACTAAGAGTGATTTCTTTTAGTTTGACTGATAATTCTCCTCTCACAATGAGACGACAACGTTAGTTGTCAATACTATTTGTCAGTCAAATGATCATGCCTTACTTTTGGGATCCTTTAACCATATGAAGTTAACCTTAAAATGAGATAAAAATTAAAATTAGTCTACAGTAAAGAAAATACAGAGAGTTACAAAGGACAGTGAAGAGGAGAGACAGGAAGCTGGGCGGAGAGAGTAGGCGCGGAACGGGCAAATAGACATCGAACTCAGGATTTAAACTTGCTTCACCCTGTTCAACCGCACACATATGTGTCCTGCTCTCTGGCCACTAGCCCACAGCACAGGACATATTGTACCATTTAAAAAATAAAAAAATAAGTATTCAGCATTGGGTTAGCAAAATCACAGGCTCTCTGCTTGGTATGAAACATGCGCCTGTAATACTGTAAAAAGCAACACAGCCCTTACTTCAACTGCCTTTAGACAAACAAAGAACAAACTTAACAGCGAACCCAAGCACATGGTGTGACAATGGTAAACCCTACCTCCAACACCCTGGAAACGGCATTTTCAATGTTGACATGTGCAATACGACGCACATTGGCCATTGTCTATAAACCTGCCCAGTTACGTGAAAATGATGCTGCATTTATGTGTGCACGAATAGCATAACCAGAAAAAAATCCCTGTTTTCAAAATAACTTGGTACATGTGGACAGGGCCTCAGTCAGCAGTTCATGTGAAACACATCTGTCTGGCAATAGTTTGAATCCTACACTCACAGTGTGTTCAGATCAAATACTACCTTGTTCTATTAGGTGTCCCCCAGGGCTCTATCCCTGGTCCTATCCTTTCTCTAATTAATATCCTTCTGGCCTTTCAGGAAATTTTTTCAGGAAACATTGCATCCGTTATCCCTGTTGTGCTGATGACATCCAGCATTGCATGTCAACCGAGCCATCACAATTCTTTCCACTCCGTCACTCGTTGATTACCTCACAGAACTGAAAACCTGACTCTGGAACTGAAAACACATGATTGCCAGATAATAATGGTCATGCAGGTTTACATCTGTATGCGCGTTAAAATGCTCACCATTGGTTAAGAAAGCCCCATTGGTTACGTCCATAGTTAAATTTGGTCCATTGTTTCTAAAACATGTCATCATGCACATCATGCAATTTGAAAAAATCTAAAGTTTAGTATTAAAATAAAGTAAATGTTAATCTTAATTCTTACAGTTGGCAAAATCGGCCAACAGGCAGCCCACCACAGACAAAACGCAGCCTGCTGTTTATGGCCAGGTTCATCGACAGAAGCCAGGGCTTAAAACACACACATTATCTTCCTCTTCACAGCAACCTTTATGACATCCTGTGATAGCACAAGCTGCCCATTACCTGCTGAAATGGACTCTACACAGCTAATGCGCTCCGATTAGTGCCATTGTGAGCAAGCGCAGAGGTGAGAACAACAACAGTTCCAGGGAACAGAGCGAGAGTGTCTGCTGGAAACAGAATCGATCTGTGCGGCCTGATCGGTGCTGTTGTGTGAGTCCTCTAACAGCGACTCATTGATCACTTTATACTCAACACACAGGACAACAGCAGCGGCAGCGGCGGCGATGCTGACTCATGCTGTTCCCTCTGAGTGGATTGGGATCGTGGCATGTGCTTCTCATTTTCATGCTTCACCTCTGGTATCCCCTTGAAATCTGCTGTTCACTCGCAGAAAAATCATCTGGCTGAAAGGCAGCAATGCTAAAAACACCTTTCTGCCTGGGCGAAAATAATACATCTTCCAAAAAAAATCTATACTGTAGTTTTTGGGAAACTAGTTCATACGCAAATTATTTTTTCTCTACGAAAACAACTGCAGTATAACATTTCTGATCATAATGCAAAGTTGCTCTACAGCCACGGTGATGAATGATTCATTTCTAAAGCACTTTCAAAACAACCAAGTTAAACAAGGAGAAAACACGTGTTGAAACCAATCTCAATGTTTGTGAGAGTTGAGATTTGTTTCTGTATACAACTATGTTCTTTGAGATGAACCAAACTATCAGTTTAAATATTTGTTTTTGTCAAGAAATTGGAATTTTGTCAACCGAATGCTAATGCTATAAGTGAAAAAAAAAAGAAATGCTGTGCTCCCATCACAAAACAACTGTTTTTTTATTCTTTACTTTTATTAATGTTTATGTCAGTGGGGCATGAGTGTAAAAACTGAAGCTTAAACAAAAAAAAACCTGAAATATAATATAAGACTTATTCAATGCTGACCAGACTTGGAGCAGATGAGCTCTGAAATGAGGAAGAGAAGATTTTGTGTGAGCGTGAAGATGCTGCTGAGGAGAACTTAGCAGTCACGTAAAGGATGAGTAAATAGACATTATATATAAAGTAGAAGCTTATAAAGGGAAAATGCAAGTATAAAATATTCAAGAAAAAGCTGTTTGTTTAAAAGTTTCACCTCTTTTTGTAACCATAAGGTTATTTAATACATTTTTTCTCTCTGTGAAAAATCCCAGGTAGGCCAGGTCTTGTTGATGCATCAATACAATGGTATCTGAAGTAAAAAAAAAAAAAAAACTGAAGCAAGTTCAACTTAATTTCACACAAACAGCCAATTTACAAACATACAACGAATATAGTGCATGAAAATAAACATCTCTGAAACATGGAAAGTGCCTTTAAACAAGTGTGATCAGCCTCTGATTGTGAATCTGCTTTCAGTTTTAGCACTCTGCATGATTAAAATTTCAGGAGAGCTGAATAGTGAAGCAAAGCCCCGGGTCTTTAGTGCTCTGGTGATAATGGAGAAAGCTGGCCATGTTTGAAAGGTTTTTACTGGCCTTCATCAACCTCAATTATTTGAATACTATAATAAAACAATTCCCAAAGAATGTAAACTTCACAAAATACAACATGTTTACAGAGGTCATTAACTGAGGAACCAAAAAGTACTTGATGTTTTGCCATATAAGAGCTGAGGGAACGATAACATAAAGACTCATAATCATTCTTTTATTACTGTCAGCTATGTTCCTCTTAAGATGGATGCATGGGGATTAAAAAGAGATGCTCTGTTCCAGGGTGAGAGCTACTAAACCTCTGTTCTATGTACAATCAAACTCTATTGTGAAAAGAAGAGTGAGTATTTTTAATGAACTCATTAAACCGAGATTAAATTACAGTGGTTTCCCGAGATACGTGACGTTCGTATGTTGAACATTTTGTATCTCGAAGCAAGTTTTACATGTAAAACGCCTAATCCGTGCAACGGCTCTCAGAAACAACAGTATATGTAGATGAAAAAATGGAAACCAGA
>SRMA01026505.1:171314-307543 GCA_007224835.1 Danionella cerebrum | reverse complement strand
AAAAAATTTCCCGCGAGACCTTTCGTATCTCGAACATTTTGTAACTCGAAGCATTCGTATGTCGGGGTACCACTGTATTAAAATCAATTATTGTGTTTACCTAATAACTATATCCACATAACTAAAGAGCCACAAAGAGTTTTTAAAGATTCAGTAGAACCCCCATTTTGAAAAACCTACACAAAAGTGTGTAACTCTTTCAAAATAAAAGTCCTGAGCTCCCTTTCTCCCTTCTTTCTCTCTTCACTTGGCTCAATAAACAATAAAAAATAATACACAAAAGCAAAGTACTAGACCAAGTACTAGACATGGCAGCATTGAACAGTTGGCTGTTTTATAGACACTGCAAGATTTAATCTTGGAGCTCCGCGTGCAGCTATGCACTGAATGCATGAAGTCACGACTGGAGAAAAGAGGGTGAAGTGTACAGAAAAACTCAACTGTGTACAAAACCACAAACAATGTGCATGAAAAACCAGCATGCAGGGATGTTTTTCTAGATTAGCTGACGTGGAGCATCATATGTTTACGACACGTCATTGTAAAAGCCGACATATTGTAATTCGTTTTTGCTTCTGACAAAATTTTTTTAAATCTATCTCCTCCGAGACCATCAGAGCTACAGCCACCAAACTTTGACAAGACATCCAATCTGGTCTGACTCAGGTTGCTATATCTATTTAGACTATTCTATTTAAAGAGAATGCTGGAAAATTTTCCATTGACTTAACATGGGGTCAAACTTTGTAAAACTGTAACCCAAGCTGAAAATCTCTGTGCAAGAGCACAAAGACCCATGTGCAAAAGTACAAAGACTGTAGAAGGGGTTAACTATTTACCATTGACAAATGGGAAATGACATCTTCAAGATTAACATCACAGAGAAATGTGGGTGTGTTTATGTTAATCATAGTAGCAAATTGGATTTTTTTTTCCGACATCACTGACCACTACCTAGCAACCACACCATTTGCCATAGCAACAAAATTGTCCAAACTCTCAGCTTTCGTAAATGATAGACATAGGGGGGTTAGTTTATATAAACCAAAACAAATTCCTTGTAAGCGCAAACCTACTTGGCAATAAAGCTCTTTCTGACTCTGACTTGGTTACCATAGCAACCAATTTGGCACATCACTATTTCAGCTAAGGAAAATCATCTGGGGACACTTTGGGGTGGCTTTGTATCACTCATATTGGCGTGGGGAACTTTGTATGATGTCACTGATTCCCTCCCAGAAATGCTACCAAAGGCAACTGGTCTATTTTTCTTATAAAAATACTTTTAAACTACACTTCTACAAGCCAACATCAAAGTTTGTGTACAAACTTTAGCCATCTTGCTAATATATAAATGGAGGCTTGTCCAAGGTGGGTAAATACTAACATAAATCATGTTTTTTGAATGTAAAAATAGCTACATCCACAAAATTTTATATCTAACTGTATAAAAGTAAAAAAAAAAAAAAAAATCAATTAACCCCCTTTAAACTTGAAGTACTTTAAACTTGACCCCCCCCCTTTTCCATTGAAGTAAAATACAAATAATATATTTTTTTGCTAAATATGATTTTTGTAAAATACACAAATAATCACAAATGTCAAGGAAAGTGCTTCCTCAAACCTTTCTCCTATGACCATTTCCAATAAGTTAAACATTGAAAAGCTTCTATAAAATGTCTGCAACAATATGCGGGTGCTAATAATAGTTTCACATGAACCAATTAAGCTGCAGCTCTGAAAGGGTTAAACGAAGTGACGTGTAATGAGTGAAAGCACACGAGCACAAACAGCAACAAACACTGCAGCCGCTCGGGAGCCACAGTGCATCATGGGAAAAGGGTGAGGAAGAAAGAGAGTCTCGTGAGGCTCCAGGGTTCAGATCTCAGCTCTGTTTGCTCAAACACACACCTTTATGAGGTCGCTTCCATTGATCAATAGCAGGAAAACAAGCCGAGGCGGAAAGATAGACGAGAAGAAGCAGAACTCACAGGAGAGAAACACAAACAAACACTGATCCTATAATGAGAAAACAGCTGGATGATTAGAAAGGAGAGCGAGCAGGGAACCCTAGCACACTGAGGCTCATGGGTGTTTGAATATGAGCAGAATCGATATCCTCCGATAAGCCAGTGAACACAGACACCTAGTGAAATCTCTTCTAATCCTTTGTGATATCTCACTGGTGTTTTTTGTGAATATTCTTCTCAGCAGGAGTTTCAACTCTAAACATTTGTTATTCCCCCCTTAGCAACGGTCGCCAATAAAATGTAGCTCTGTACAGGAGCAGTACGATCAATTTGAGTTTTTTTTTATTATTGTTTTTGGCCATACCCTTTATTGATTTTTTTCTGAACTGAAAGGACTGTGGAGAGTGACAGGAAATTAGGAGGAGAATGGGGTGAGATGGGAAAGACAACAGGCTCAGGATTCGAACTCACTTAAGCCCTGTGCAACCGCACATATGTGTCCTGCACACTACCACTACACCACACCACAGTTTATTTTTAACTATCAAAGAGTTTATCCCCTGTTCGAAATGAGCTTGATTCCATCGCTGGTCAGCAGAAATACGTAAATAACGCTATAAAATGAAAATGATAAAACACTATAAGCAACTCGCTGGCCACTTTATTAGGTACAACTGCTCTTTGCACAAATTTCTAATCAACTCAATGCATTTAGGTCAAGGTGCTTTGCTGAAGTTCAAACCAAGCTTCAGAATTGCAAAAAAAGGTCAGTGGGAATGTAGCATGGTTGTTGGTGTCAGACAGGTTGGTCTGAGTATTTCAGAAACTGCTGATCTACTGGGATTTTCACATTCAAACACAGCGAATGTCCAGTCAGCATCAGTTCTGTGGGCACAAAGAATAATGCTCAAGGGAGAATGGGTAGTTTGAGCTGATAGAACTCAAATAACCCCTGTAACTCAAATAACCCCTGTGGTTTGCAGAAGAGCATCTCTCTTCTGTGTTGTTGTTAACCACAGTGCATGCATCTTCTGATGACTGCTTCCAGCAGGATAATGCGGCATGTCAGAAAGCATGAATCATCTCAAACTGGTTTCTTGAACATGACAAAGAGGCCCTCCACCATCACCATATCTCAATCTTGGGATGTGGTGGAATGGAAGACTTGCATCATGGATGCAACTGCGTGATGCTTTCATGTCGATAAGGACCAAAGTCTCTGAGGAATGCTTCCAGAAACTTGTTGAATCTATGTCATGAAGGAGAACGGCAATTCTTAAGGCAAAAGGGGGTGCTAGCAAGGTGTACCTAATAAAGTGTCCGGTAAAGTGCACTTATATCATGTTACTTTGTTAATAAGTTAAAAGTGTTTTTGCTAAGCCGAGTGTAGCAGATTGTTGCAGTATAGGAGAGAACTGTTCAGTAAGTGTTTAATTTCACGTTTGAGCCATTATTTTATTAAAGCACAATCAATAATGTATACATGCTCTAAACGGCAAAGTCCGATTAATGTTATGCTTGCTCTCCCAGATTTTCTGCATACGATAAAGCTCAAGCCCTGGTGCACCATGGGAGTTGTGCTGTGAGGCACATTGATTGATGGCTGTTCACTTTGAGATCCTGTGTGTTTGGTGTTCCTGTCAACACTCTGAACACCTTAACTCTCCATCGAATCCCCTAACACTCTGCTCCAGTCAAAAATACAGTGACAGCACAATCCTGAGGGGTTGATATAGTGGTGTGCGAGTTTTTCCGTTGTTTCGAGTGAGATTTCACTGCTGGGAATGAACAAAGTGGCAAGGGATGATACTTCAGACGTCACCACGACTCCCTGGTCTCTTATAGTTTCCTTTGCTAAAATCCTTACAGGAAGAGGTCCTCCGAAGCTAGAATTCCATCGATATATGGAGCAACACAGAGATCTAGAGAATTCACTATAGACACAAGCTATGGAAGATTATTTTGATATTCAACATTCATGAAAAAAAAATGAAGCAAAACATTGATATTGATAAAAGCAGCCAGGAAAATAAACAAATACATGCTAACAATATGTAAAAAAAAAAATATATATATATATATATATATATATATACTTGTATCCCAAAAAAGACACAGTGATCAAGAAATAAAGCAGTAGAAAGAAACAATATAATAATAATAATAATAATAATAATAATAATAATAATAATAATAATAATAATAATAATAATAATAATAATAATAATAATAAATCATTGTATTGGTATCAAAATTAATGTTATTATTAGCCGCAGTAGTGGTTACATTTGAGATGAATATTATTTTGATAATATTTACATTTGTGATAATGAAAAACAATCATTACTAAATAGGTTACATTTAAAATAAATATATGGATAATTATGATTTATTATTGAGCTTTTATTTATTAAAAATAAGCATGATAATAGTATTAATAATAATAGTATTAATATAAATAATGATCATTTTTAATTATTTATCATTTATAATCGAATAAGCATTATTAATTGTAGTAAAATAAAATAATAATACCTGTAAGTATTTTTGTTATGGTTACAGATAAAAAAACTAGACAAATAAACAATAGGCATTTATTTGTTTATATTAAACAAGGAGTTTTAGCTCACTTTATCATTTATCTGAGAATATATATATATATATATATATATATATATATATATATATATATAAAGAGTGTAAAAGTATTTGTTGTGACTGAAAGAGATAAGTGATTTTCGATTAAAGTCCAACCCCAAGATATGAGCTGCATACCTGAAACGCAGCTGCTGTGGCATCATCACCATCCTCAGTCTGCTGTAACTATTACTAGAGTTCAGAGGAGGGTGATGATGCCACTCTCTATGAGCGGGTCTGATACGGGTCAGCGGCTCAATCACTCATTGACATCATCATTAACATCATTCGAGCCAATCATTGATCAGAGAGCAGGATTCAACACACAAAGCCTAAAGATGCTGTTCTCATGACATTAACTGACCTTAGATCAGCCCTCAGTCACTACATCAAGAACGCAGAGAGTTTATAAATGCTTAGGTCCTCCCCATTACTTATCCAATCCCAAATTCAAAATAGCTGCATTTACAAATCACCAGCAGCGTTTAATTTGAAGGATTTACAACAAACTCAAAAGTAACATTAAATGGGAGAGTTAAAATCAGAATATTTTATCATTGTTTATTTTAAAAAGGATTCTATTCAAAGTTTCATGTGACTCTGACGTACAGATGCTTTGAAACATGTGTTTAAAGGGGATACCGGTAACAGACCCCCCTGCGGCAAAGCAAGGAAAACATGACGCAAAGCTTGTTTAGTAGAGAAAAAGTGAAATCTTTACCAATAACGGACAAAATGTAGATGAATGTCTTCAGATAAAAAATTGATCTCAATGAATTCCATTAAATGCAAAAATGTCTTTAGCTCCACCCCTCAACACCATCCGATCCCATGCCAAACCTCTTGTTGGCGTCAAACTGAACAATATTAGGATTGAAAAGCAGGAGAAATATATTGTATATAAAAACTGGCAATGAAAAAGATTACCTTTGAATCCTTGTAATTTTATTAAAAATAATGTACAAAACAAAATCAAGTGAATTCAAGTAAATTATACACATATCTTAAATTTTTCCTTAGATTTTTCCAAATATGTGATTTAAATCAAGTGCATTCTTGTAATTATTCTTTAGCATTTTAAATGTAATTATTAATATTCTTTATTTCCTTTTACATCATATTTGTCTGGATTTCCAACATTCGTTTTTTCTGAACGTGGGCTGGATTTTCAGCGAACACACTGAAAGAAAATGTATCAACATAATGTGCTGCTTAAATTATCTTTTTACAGTGCGCTTGTAAGGATCATGTTCTTGTGTATAACTCACATGTTTTAAGGAGAAATGACCAAGAAAGCTGTTGAGTGACATGCACAAACACATCAGCAGAGACAGAGAAAGGTTTCACTGACCTGGGATCCTCGGGCGCCTCTCTTGTGTTCCCATTCCTGCTGCGGGAGCATCTGTGGACAAACACAGCGGATGTTACGAGTCGCTCGCATACATTCTCTATTCAGTATTCACAGCCTCTGAGTAGCTAATGAAGCTACACACACCGCCTCGCTCACTAAAAACAGAACCAGAGAGAAAGAGAGAGAGAGAGAGAGAGAGAGGGAGGGGGCTTTAGGGCTCCAGGGAATCCTCTTTCTCTCTCTATTTCTCTCTCTCGCTCTTCCTCTCCCTCGCTCTCACACACTTTCCATTTTGTTCAGTGACACAGGCCCATAATTCAATTTCACACTCAGGCTGGCTTTACTCAGAACTCTTCTGGACGCCTGTAAACTTTACACACTCTCATTAACAGACACTAGGAGGCACAAACAGCCTCGTTGCCTCACAGACAGCTTTGATTGAAGCAATAGAGGAGTTTTTAAATGAAAATCTACCAGAGGGAGGAATCCTCTGCTTCAGTTTCAACGGGGAGGAGGAGGAAAAACAAATGCTGTTCTGCTTTTATTTATGCTGTAAATCACTGGAACATTGGCCTCCCTGGCTTCTGAACATGACTTAAACACTGGAGACTTTACTGCTTCAGGAAGTTTGCTTTAACCCTTAAACAGCCTGAAATGTATGTAGAAATGCATTGTGAAAAATCAAAATACACTACACACATTATTAAATCATCAAGCTGCTAAGCAAAGAAGGCAATATGGGCTAAATGTTGGTTCAACAACTGCATTTTAGACGGTTCTTGGCCTCAAGGATGGATCTAAATGCTCAAATCACTCTTTGGGTTCTCAACTCTGAAGCTAAAATGTACACTTTTACTGATGGATAGAATTTTAGAGGTTGAGCGAGGCTTAGCTCTGCTTTTAAAATTTACAAAGTTTAAATAAACAGAGACACTTTGAAATGGCAAAAGAGGTTGTATGTTTTGCTGAACACGCCGGTATTATTTGCCAACATAAACACAAAGATGTAAACTTGGTTATGAGGACTAAGTGGGAACAAAGTAAAAAGAGCATAAAGAATTTCTCTATCGTTACAAAAAGGGGTTATTTCAAGAATGAAGATAAAAAGGTAAAAAAAAAAACGATATAAGATATAATAAATATAATATAATTAACCAATCAGCGACTCACCAGCATGCAATAAAACTGATATCTCAGGCTAAAAACTGTTAGACCACTGAGACTGAAGGCTTCAAAACATCAATCCAAATTTTCGATCCAAAGTTTGTGCGAGAACACGCCTCAATCGAAACCATGGGAACCCACGAGAGCTGGAATATCTGACTGAATGAGTGGTGCCAATGAAAAAGCGTTTCGCACTGCCTTATCAGTTCTGTTTTTTGCAAGGAGCACAACCAATGAAAACTGCCTCTTTTGATGAAATGATTAGAACGTAAAAGAGCTTCTTGGTGGCGCTCATCCCACAGAGAGAGAGAGGGAGAGAGAGAGAGAGAGACAAAGGCGGGAGAGGAGAAAGAAGGGAAATTCCTGAGAGAACAGCCTGCTGCATGTCTCTCCCTCTGGAAATACAGAAGAAATGGCACATGTGTTTTAGTCAATTTCATTTAAAGAGTCCTGGTTTTATGTAACGTTCTGTTTTTGATATCACTTTCTCAGAACAATAAGATTCAAAATAATTTTTCTATTTCACTCTTTTGTAAACGTGTCTCAAGTGTCTCGTCGCAAAAAAACAAGCACAAGTTACAATCAATAAAGAAGAACTAACAAGGTGAAATCACTTCTTCTCTTTGTTGTTCTTCCTCTGTGTAAACAAACTAGTGTCAGAAGCAGAAGGCTATCCCAATGAACCTAATTCCTTACAAATGGTGTCAACAAGAGCATAAACATTGTTTCTAAGTCTCAATGTCTGTGCAAAGCAAGTGTTTTACGGTTGTAAAGTTACAGTAATAAAGTAAATATATTTCAAATGGTGTTAGCACAAGCGTAAACACTGTATCTGTTCGTTTCAAGACAAATCAAGACAAACACCAGATCTATAAAAAATAAAGAAACAATGCAGGTGTTTGCATAAATAACTCAAATCAGAATTCCGGCCTATTTTGCTTGTTTTAGATTCTAGAGACACTTAAATGGAGGTCTGCACCCTCCATCACTGCTCGTGCTGGTCACAACATCCATTATCCAATCATCTCCTCCGTCTCTAGAGCCCAGATCAGCTCTGTTGTCCATCCTGTCGTGCATTCTTGATGCTTTTCTATTTTGTCAGACTGGAAATGCTCCTGTCATTGACTCTGAGTCTTGCTCGTGTTATATAACGTTACGTAAAGTCCCTCCTTCTGAAGGTCGAGCTGAGTCCTCCAGCGAGCTTTCCCATGCAGCTCCAGCACACTCATGCTTTCATTCACTCACTGGTTTCCATTCATGCAAACAGGATTAAGACCATTCACAAGCATATTTAAATAATTATGAAATATGCATGTACAGACCTTCTGTAGAACTACCAAACAGATTAGATTATGAATGGATGGAATAAAATGGCAAAAACTAATAAAAAAATGTGTATATATATATATATAAAGCATTTCAGTTCAAGTGATGAAATAAGAGATTCCATAATCAACATTTTTCCTATTTTTCCTATTGAAATTAGACACTTTGAGAGTTACTTTGTGTTGTAAGACCAGAGGAAAATGAAACGTTGAGAAGGATATTGTTCTGGAAGCTAATTTTGAATTCAAGGAACATTACTAGTTAAGCATGGATACGGGATATAGGATAGAAAGCAGCAAGGTAAATTACAGTGATCGGGACCTATTTGTATAACATCAATCTCAGCATAAGTACTATACATGAAAATCTAGTGGTGACGGTGGTGATCAGCCATTCTGAGAGCAGAGAAATGCTATTTGCAAGCAGGCCTTAGCAAGTCTATTTGAAAAATACATTTGAGTTGTGACACACAAGGTCCTGGCAGATTACAATTTCATGGCAGTAGTAAATGAAGCCTTAAATCTGTTTGGACAAAAACAAGTGGAAAGGAGCCAAATTAAAACAGAAATTAAGAGGAAATACATTTGGGAAAAAATGTATTTAACCCTTGCAAGTCTCTGCATGAAGTAGTTTTTTTTTGCAAACCACAGCGGCTCCTTTCAGTTAATGAAGGAACAGCACGACCTAGCATTGTTTAGAATATTACAGTTATGACTCATAATTTGCAAGGTTATTCCAATTAAAAAGTGAGAAATTGTGTGGTTGTCTTTCAGTTTCATTTTAAAGACCCCAAATCAGTGCCATCTAGTGATGAAAAGAAAGGACTACCCTTAGAAGTACAAGACCTGTGGTATGGCTTGTTTTTCAAAATTCTGTCACAAAAAAGCACAATAGCACAAAAAGAGTTTGGATCAGTGTTTTCACATGTCACATGGTTTTGACCTTGTCTCTTTTTCCAAATTTGTCTTGAAACTTTTGATTTGTGTTATAAAACATAAAAACTGTTCATTCTAAGTTTCTGAGATTTATGCTGAAAAAAACTAAATATAATACGATATATAATATGATTTTTTTGCACACTTTCAGGTATGTTGTGGAATTATTTTGTAATGTAAAGAAAAAAATATTTTTAAAAAGAAGCTGTTTTTTTAAAAAAAAATGATATCAATCATTGTCACAAACTGTTCTAAAGGTAATTTATTAAAGCGAATTGTAAAGTAGCAAAACATGCTTAAAACGACCTCAGACTTCTAAGGTTTAATGAAAGAAAATATAACAATTTATACTATGTATGCTGTTCAATGTTTCTGACAGAAAGTGTTAGATGCTGAATAGATTCAGAAACGCAAACACTTTTTAAAAACGAGCCTTAAAATCTTTAAAAAGGGAGCATTTGTTTAATTAAGAATAAGTGTAGGTTTGTGTTGTAGTTTTTTGTGTTGAAGATAAAAAGGACTCACGGATGTTTGGAAAGACTCTGGGGAAAGTGAATGATGAGTGTCCTCAGACTTGAAAGGAAAGTAAGTGACAGATGAAGCAATGCTCGTAATAAGCAGATGACGCAGCAGCGCTTTAATACTGCATGAGCGAGCCACACTCCCTGCAGCAGCGCAATCTCTCTCTCTCTCTCTCTTTCTCTCTCTCTCTCTGTCTCCCTCCAGGCGTACTCTGCTGCTGTGAGGCATAAACTCAGTTTCTCCATCCATCAAACACAAGCTTGACCTCGTACATAAAATAACATGGGATTATGCCATGCTTTAATGTCATAACAATTCATCAATTTTACAGATATGAAACACTTTGAAAATAACCTAAAAATAGAAAAAAATGTTTAGATTTAGATATTGCCACTAACAATAATCCAAAAACCAATAGTAATATTAAGGTGGAACGAATAGTTTTGATGTTGAAACTCATTCTTGAATTGATAAGTATTCAACCTTCTATCAGTCAGTAAGATTTCACATTTAGATTTATTATGAGTGAATTAAATGGATAATTATCATAAATAAAAAGTTTTTTTCTGACGTGAGTTCATTTGTGTAGTTGGTTTTGTCTTTGATGACACCTATAGTCAATAAAGTAAACTGCAAGTCTATATTCAGGTAAGTCTATCGCTCAAGCACTGGTGTAGTATCTGTGAATAAAAAAACGAAAAGCATTCAGACACATTGTGATGCTTTAAAGAAGTAAGAATAAAATAAAATAAATATTGATTTTCTGCCTATACTTAAGGATATAATTCAATGATTGAAATAAAAGGAAAAGCGCAAGAAAAACTGCACTCATAATACTATGTTCATTTATATAAACAAATATATGTAAATGAGGCGGCAGTTAGGGTTGTGTACTCTGCTGTTGTGTGTATGCTCATTTTCACATTGTTGGGATGTACAGGAGAATCTGGACAGGATTCTGTGTGAGAGCAGATTATTTTTCAGCACAGTTGCCTGAAAGAGCAGTAACCAGATCAGAAGAGATCTGGTCTCTGATTGGCGAAATATTTGCATATTCCCAAGACCCTGCCATTACTCTTTGCTGGTAATCAAGGCTATTTGACATTGTAAAATATGAAATATAGAATATACAAAATGTTTGTATGTATTTGGCTTTTAGCACAGCTTAGCATACAATTCAATCCGACCAGTTGCATTTAGGTAAAAATGATGAAAGAGTTTTCATATTGATTCCATGTTCCCTTCTCTTTTAGAGTGACACTGAGTTGTAATACCAGTGAAACGTGTATTTTTTGTCTTTTGAAAGATTATCACCGTGGTGACGATTGAGCCGGAGGACTTTTTTCTAACAATATCTGCCTGGAATATATCAAAGTTTCCATTTCTTTGGTCTTAAAACATGGTGTGCTTCTAAAAGTCTACATTTTTAAATCATAAATGGAGAATTGATGCAGCTTAGGAGATGTCATGGATGCACACTTCCGCAAAAGGAGACAGGGCTCAAAACTCTTTTGGTGGCAGATGATCTCAAAGTTCGATTTTCTATTTTATGTAAAGACTCTACCGTATTTTTCGCCGTATAAGACTCACCGGCATATAAGACGCACCCAATTTTAAATGAGGAAGATCTAGAAAAAAAGATTCTGAACCAAATACTGTAGTAAAATATTTTATATCAACTGTGTAAAAGTTAACAGCAGTTTAAGAACAATTATATGTCAAACATGTAACATGAACAGTCAGTAAAGTCAGTAAACAGCAAAAGTAACAAAAAAAGGCCGTAATGTTTCATACCTGCTCTTTATGATCCACGCTATGGTAGGATCGACGAGCAGAGATGGGCGATGACGTCAGCGCGCACCGCCAGTTGTACAAATATGGCCGACGGCTCCGGAGCTAGGCCGAAGCCACGGCCTCTCTTCTGCCTCTACTACGGCCGTGACCCGCCTTCCGCTCCGCGGCGCTCTGCATTCGCCGTATAAGACGCACCAACTTTTCCCCCTTAGTTTTGGGGAAGAAAAAGTGCGTCTTGTACGACGAAAAATACGGTATGTTAAAAGTTGTGAATTACCAATGTAAAATGTGTAAATTTTGTAATTATTGCTTTAGAAACTTTCATTGCCTTGCCATTTAAAAAAAAATGTCTAGGTGTCAAAAATAGAGGATCAGCAGCAGAAAAACTAACCATATATGTATATTTATATAAAAAAGTTTCTCATTCATAATGATGAATGAGGCCTACTAACAATTCACTGGTTTTTGAACTTGCACTTGATTCAGCACAAATCTCTCTCGTTCTCTCTCTCTCTCTCTCTCTCTCTCTCTCTCTGTCTCAAATACAGCAGCACTTTTTGTTTAAAAGGCCCCTTTTTATCACTTTCTGTCCAACTTGAGACACAGCTGATGTTTCTGGCATCCTGCAGGAGGCGCAATGAGTGAAATGTTTCCAAAGCCAAGAAAAGAAAGTAAAAGGATGCACACGGAGACTTCTCTGAGCGTATCCATGCTAATTTAAATAATTCCTAATAATAAAAATGCACCTGGAATATAATAATAAGGCAGCAATATTGTATAAAAGCCATGCGTGTAGTATTTTAAAGTGCTATTACAGCTCTATCATCCCACGTGAACAGGTCAGAGTTTCATAGTTTCGTGCCTCACTGATTGCTTTAGTTCAGCTCGGTTTGATCTGCTCTGCTTAACACATTATTATAATGATGAAAAAGGCGGGATGCAGTCCAATGGTGTGATAACGATGTCTCAGAGCCTTTTCAGGATCACAGAGGCTGTCTGAGTCTGCAATTAGCGCTTGAAGAGTCTTGCTCTCCTGCAAAGAGTCGGTCCAGAGAACCAAACACGAGCTGGACAGGAAATGCTTCTGTTCTCCTGGGACCACCACTTCTGACCCTTCGCTTTGTGGAGGGGTGTTGGGTAAAGGAACAAAAAAGCTGAAAGGTTTAGGGGAGTTTAGGGTTTCCAGGAAAAAGAGGGAGGGGGGGGGGGTAGTGGATTGAGAAATCCTCATGTTGAGGTTAAGGAACGAGAGGAACCAGATTTACTCCCAAACTCTGCATTCAGCATTATATATACTATATATAATAAATCATTTTTGTCATAAAATCTTACTTGATTGATTGAAAACTAAAAACGGTTGATCAATTGGGAACCAAGGTAAACATGTAAAGTGATAATACAATACAGAAACGTTACGATCAATAAAACAACAGAACAATAGTTATTTTACTTTAGATTTTAAAGGGGTCATTAAAATGGCTTTCATACTCATAGTGGTTTAGTAGTAGTAGATTGAATCAAAAATACAAACATGGACGTTCGAGAAACAAAAAAAGAATTTTTTTTTGATGCCATTGACAAAGCCATATGTCAAACAGATTGAGAGATAGCAACACGCAAATGTGTAACGTCAATAAACGAAGTTGAAACATGCTCATCATTTAATGCAACTGTGGTGAACTGGGACGTTTCTTGGGCATGAAAACATTCGGTGCTGAGCCCAGACCCTGATAAGCAGCTAGAAAGTGTTGTTATGCCTTGAATATTTACAGATTCAAGGGCACTTAGCTGCTAAGTGTATTTGGGAGACACCTGTAAGAACACTGATGTCATGACACAGTTACGGTTTGAATCCCTGTAGCAGCAGCCTCAAGTTTTTTTTGATAGAGCTTTTTTGCTTGAATGTTTTGATTGATAATTTAATTGTTTATTAAACTTGTCATTTTAAATTGTGTTAAATGGAGGAATTAGCCAAAGGTGACATATGGGTCACAATATAACTAATTTAACAAAAATTCATTTCAATTATTAAATTAGTTTCTGCAGGAGGCTTCCTGGAAACGTGAGCTTCTGTCGAGGCTTTGTTTAGCTGAAAACCATCAAATATCCACTGCTTCACTGTCACTACGTCTCTGGCAACCTCTCTGATTGGTCTTGGCGTAATGATGTCATTTCTTTAGTGGTTTGTTAATCTACAGTTCTAGTGTATTTCTTTATTGTTCTCTAGTTGAATTATCCGGGGCTAGTGGGAAAACATTCAGGACTAAAACCCTGCATGTCCAGGTGGTGAAGAGGCGTTTGTATCTGATTCGAGGTCAGATTCTAGCTCATAAGGGTAAGGTTGTATATTGCTTACTACAAACCCCCAATACAGTGTCTATCAACATTGCTTTAATAAATCTTTGATAGCTCTTATATATCAGCTCTTGATAGTATTGAAGTTGCTCATAATTAATCACTCTAATCTCCCTCGTATATACAGTAACTTTACATGCACTTCATGAATATGCTAATCAGTTTCACAGTTTTGAAAATCTCAACCAATTTCCTGAATAAATCTGGGTTAGAAAATCAAGACTTTTTAGAATCACATTACCCGTACAATTAGATCAATGTGTATTATTGAAAATAAAAGAATTCACCTTTTTAATGAAATAAAGGTATTTGGTATTGAACCCATCAAACATTAAACACACATGCTAACGTGGGAGCTACCATCTGGCTAATCAATCATCAGCTGCGTTTGCCATTCGACAGAGCTCAGATTCCTTGTACACACATGCATCACTCTTCATTCACTCCTCATGCCCTTCCACATCAGGAACGAGCCAAGAGGAAAGGAAAAATTTTGCAAAAACATGCTTGAAGTCTGTCAACAGAGACGATGAATGCGAACACACATTCCTGCGTAGTGCTAGTTAGCATCGAGTGCAAAACCGGCTCAGAAATATGATTAGGAACCTTCTGGATAATGCCCACAAGTGTCAATCAATAAAATGAGGTTTGGAATGAAAGCATGGAAATTTTACAGTCTGAGATATCTGATATTAAGAACCAAGCCCATTGCTTGCTGTAGAGCTTTTGTCATTTCTGTTGTGGAAAAACTGTGAAACACTATAGAAAACCTTGGTGTAGAGCCCTGCTGGTCGATTTTTTTTTTGTAGTCTTTAATTTCTAGGGAATAGATGGCCTTTTTGGGTGCAAATGGGAGTTTAGGTTCTCTGTAGCTAAAATTAATTTATGTAGTCACTAAACTCCAAAAATGGAGATCTTAAAAAGCCAAACTGTGAAAATGTGTGAAAATTTATGCAAGAAATTTCAAGTAAAGTCGTTTATACCTATAAAGCAAATTCCAAGCTTGCACATCATTCACTATATTGGACCAGCGTTTGGTTAAAATGTAGGCTGCATTCATCTTAGTGTACTTTGAAACAAAACTTTGAAATACACATGGATCTTTCTAGTTCTTTGTTTCTGTTTGCTTGCTTATTTTGTTTAGTATTTTTTAAACAACCTTTAAATGGATTTCATGGATTTTTAAAATTCATGGATTTTTAAAATTATTATTCAGCACTGCATGTGCAAAACTCATGCACCTCTGTTCGGTGATCAAATAGCAAACATGTGCATGTAATCCCACTGTAAGCTACAATAGCAGAATAAACAGCAACATAGTCCTCCATTATGTTTGTGTTTGTAAACAAATCAGTGACAGAGTGTGAGGACAATGACAAACGAACACAAATAACGGGTTTAAAATACGATACACCTTTGCCAGCGTTTAAAAAAAAACAATGGCCAAGGTTTTCATCTTGGCACGGTTACATGAAATGGTGCTGCGGTTACATGTGGGTATGTCTGGAGAGAGCCCTCAGTTATAATAGTTTTACAATTCAAATGACACTAGTATGCCAATTATGAGTCACCAACAGTATTGGCCCCTGTTAAATGTGCAAAAAAAAAACAACTCAGGAGACCATCTTTTTTATTTTTGAGAGAACCAACATTTTGCCAAACAAGAGCATAAGCAGACAAGCAACTATCTCAATATACTAGCATTGACACACGCTCAGACCATTTACTTATAAACACACTCACTCAAGGTCATAAAGATTTCCCCTGGAGTTGCAGTGGGCTCTCTACGGACCACCCAGCATGGTATATCTTCACTCTGTGTGTTAAACTACCTTTAAGCTCTAGATCAAACACCACTTTCAAAATCATTGATTCAACTTTGATAACTTCTTTTTATTTGGATTTCTTGCCTAAGTTATTGTAACGATTGGAAATAATTAAGGTATAGCAAACATACATTACGAATAATGTGCTAATGAGGCCAGGAATTGTTAAGGAAGCTAACGTTAGCGGAAACGGCACAGAACTCAAGCAGCACTGCGATTGTGTATATAAATAATAATAAAGAAAAAATTAACATTCATAACATTCAAAGTTTTAATTTGCCACACATATATTTTCCTTTTTAGTGTTCCCTAAACATAAAACAAACAACAGAGAGAGGGAGAAAAAAAGAGAAAATCAAGAGCGAAATACACAGAATGAAAGAATGAGAGAGCACAAAACAGTAAAAAGACTGAAAAAAGGGAGCAAATAACTGCTACATAATTAAACATTCAATTATTTTCCTGGAAACGATAAAAGAAAATAAAAAGAGTTGTTTTATAATACTAAATAGTTTCTGTTTCTTCTGATTCTATTGATGTGATAGTAATGGATTGGCTACATTCTCTAGATCTCATTTTTGGGGGATCGTTTCTTATACACAATTTTATTTGACAGGATAGGTGCCAATCACTGGAAAAGTAGTTAAGGCAGGTTGAAGAAAAGTAGATACAGAACTTGAAATGTAATCAAGCAAAAGTAAACCTTTTTAACCTACTCACTAAGTAGTATTTATCACTGTATAAATCCTACACACAGTATTCAATGAGTGTCATACATTTTTTGTCCAATTATATGGATATAATATGAATGTATACATTTACAATTTTGATTTGAACAAGTTCATGTTTGTTCATTCATGTTCATGTTTGTATCATGAGTGGGCGGGGCCTCACACCTTTGGTACTTCTCTTTAATTGTCTTTTTTTCAATTGACTAACTCTGTCACTATGACTGACTCAGAACTGTCAGTTTTTTGAGTTTGTATGAACTTTATCCACTCTTTTCCTTCAGGCTGTGATGGTGGGTACAACAAATGTTCAGTGGCTGTACACCCTGGAACAATATCCTCTGTCAACCCTCATCTGCATCTTTAGAAACTGATTTAGCTAGCTGCCTTACATTCTCATTGTTTGGCAAAACGTAAGCAAAAGTGAAGAAAATTTTCTTCTATTAGATGCCTTGTCTTGTCTTAAAGAACTAAAACGACATCATTTGCCACCTTTCACTTGGCAAAGGTTAAACCTGGCCATCGACAGGACAGTGACAAATCCCTTCTATGATGGTTGGAGGACACAGTGTTCAGGCCGAGCGCTTATGGCCAATTAAAGCCAGTGACATGGTCTGAGATCTCTCACTGCACTCATGGAGCCTCTGGCAGGGCCTTGTATGGAAAAAAAAGCTCCAGAAAGAGACTGGCAGGGAACGATGCCCAGGGAAGATACGAGAGCCTGGGCATCTCTCTTCTGGCTCAAGATAGTCTTTCTCATTAACATCAGCAGAAAGAGCCTCATCCAAGAGACCTTGTGCATGGTCCCTCGGACAGACAGACCTCTGATTATGATTATTTCAAAAGCTTTTTTTCTCTCTGTACAAACTGTTTTCAGACCAAAGTTCCAGATTCTTGGTGATACACAGCCCAAATATTCTGTATTTTTTACAATTAAAGTTAAAAAAGAAAATCTAGACTAATCATTCAAGACTAATTTGCTGATTTTTCTTTTCATTTGCCAATACTGGTTTTCAGAAATACAGTAACACTATATATTTTTGATAAAAGTAGTTTAATTTAGACCTTGGATATTTCAGACCTGACTGAACAATATACTTAAACCTTTATATTGTACTTTACATTTTTTTTTTTAATATTACAAGTAAAGTACTGATGCTGGCTGATAAAAAAAATAATAAAGCAAATTGTAATATGTAGCTTTTTGCGCATAATAAATATGTATTTAGTCAGATCTTAAATGATAAAGATTGCAATTATTGATCAATAAACAGGTAATGAATTCAGTATCAGAATGTCAGAATAGAAATGTCGTGGAAATAAAATGTTGAAATATACCTGCTATACTTTAAGGATGTAGATGCGTATGGAATCAGATTCAGGGTGATGTTTACCTCTTAAGCCATTTTTATGTATTTCATTTGAATAAATATACAACCTAAATTGAGATGAAAATATTGATGTTTACCACCGGGTATTAAGAAGAAGATTGGAGGGTTTTCATTAATTATTTTGAACCCACTTAATCTGTAAGGTCACAGAGTTCTACCAGCAACTCCAGAGCAAATTGGACAAAAGGCCGGGTACATGTTTGATGGTTTTACAGAATGTTTGTTTATCTCTTGTTCTGGTTGTGTCTTGATGTGTTTTCAAGCTATTCTACATACACAATTAAATCCTTAGGGTAAAATGTACTCTATTCAGCAAACATTTTGGTCCTTCTCTATATAGACAACCTTCACTTCATTTTTTTTCCTAAATCTCTGAAAATTCTGTCTTTTAGTTGTGTTTGCCTTGTTTTTCTGTATCATCGCTAAAGATACAACAACGAAACATTCGTATTAATTAATTACTCCCTGCGATGGACTATCGACCTGTCTAGGGTGTACCCCCACCTCTCGCCCAATGTGTGCTGAAGCCCGGCAGCCAGCACTGGCAGACCCCCGTGACCCCAAAAGAGAACAAGCAGGTTGGAAAATGAATGAAAGATTGGATTAACTGCTCTAAAACTGAGTAAATTTAACTATATTCAGAGAGAGACTAAATGTTCTCTGAATAGACTTAATGAGCATTTCCTGTGAATGTACAGCTTTTTGGGAAAACTACTGCAGCTGGCTTTATAATTGTGACGAGGTGGCGGGGCTGATCAGTGTTAGCAGGTGCGATTCGTCAGCCTGTGCACACTTGCCAGGTGAAACTCATCGACCTACACACTTAAATGCGACACAGCCGAGGATAGTCCCAATCGTGTGGGTGAAAGGACTATTTCCCTCCGCCGGGAGCAACGGATAGATGCCTTTAGAGCCACCAGGAGCCTAAGGGCCAGTTGAGTCACTGGGCTTCAGCTGGTATCGAAGAAGTCAGGGCAAACGGATCCGGTCAGCTTGGAGCTCGGAGCATGGCGGATGCACCAGCAAGGAGAGATCCCAATTCTCTGGTCCAGAAACCCAAGTCTCACTGGACTGAGCTAGGTGAAGCACCCTGGAGTACTCCCAGCGCTCTATCCGAAGCCCTGTTCTCCTGACCTGCTCACCACCACCTGATAGAGCATTGAGTGACTCTTTTTAATTATTTATGTAGTGCCATCATTTTAATAAACGCCCTGAGCCTCTTTGTGCCAGTGTGTCCCTGTCCCCCTCACCACCCACTACTATATATATATATATATATATATATATATACTTTTTTTCAGCTAATGGTTGCTTTAGTTTTGAAGGAGAGAGATTTCGGCTGTATTCACCCAAGGGCAACCGAAGCACCACTTATTTCCATTTCTCTCCTTATATGCTTGATCTGTGGGGCTCCTCTACATCTGACTGAAGGGCAAAAATGACTCAGCGGGGACCTTAAGTAAGTGGCATTGAGGGGACTCTACAATGGTCCAGTCGGGCACTGCCAGCTCAAGCACGTGCTGTTTCCCCCTCTGCGAACCAAGTCACATCAGTGCTAAATGTCAAGTGTGATATAAAGGCACTTACGTCAAAATGAGATAAGATTACAATGGCTCTGCTGGGGTCCTGGAGCCAGAACCCTGGAGTGCACAGGGAAACGCATTAGCACACCCCAAACTGAGGCAAACACAGCTCCAGGAGAGCTTCCACGGTAAACGTGACCATGCACCAACTGCTGTAAGAAACTATCCAGATGAATAACAACTATAACAGAGGAAATGCTCATTAACAGTCTTCAGACAGGAACAAAATGAGCTTCAAATGCTCACGGGATGAGGAAGAGGTCCATCTCAAAAGAGACACGGTTATTCCATATGAGTTTCAAATGGTAAACAGAAGAGCAAATATTAGCACATAAACATATTTTGAGAAGATATTAGCTACTAAGAGATAATGGCTCTATTAAGAGCAGCGCACTATTCTGGAGAGATTTAAGTTATTTATTCTTCCTGAAAGGAGAAACCTGACTGTCAAAGCAAAGCATGAACCATTTTTGTTTATGATTATATTTGGAGCTCTACAAAGTATGTTTTACTATATTACTGTCAAACGTGTAACTCATCTTGTCACCAGATGCTAACAGGAAGCAACTGAAGCTGCAGTTCAGCTCCTAAGCCTGTTGTCAGTAGTGAGCAGATTCCCAATTGAAACCTATTGAAAAAGTCCTAATTTGCAGCCGCAAAAAAATAAATACATTTTTTTTATACCTTCTTTGATAAGTTATTTCAGTCATTCAGGCACCACTGTACTGCACCAAGTACTGCAGTGATCCTCTTCCATGGCTTTAAGCCTCTCACCATACCAAACTCCTATGGGTGACCACAACCACAGAAAGGGCTGCTGCTGGCCAAATGGGTGCCCTAAGTTATAACTCAAAAATGCAACAGCAATATATTCTTACATTACGGAAGCTGATGGTCAATAATACTTACTATAATACTAAATACATACAAAATACAAACAACCACAAACAGTTCCGCTCTATTATCTGCTTGTTAAGTCTGACATTGTGCTGTGTTTCTGGGTCCTAGAGGTCCTATCTACCAGTGCACAAAGTGCTAAAGGGGGCTTATACACTTTAAAACACTTTTATTCAGTTTTAAATAGAGCAAAACATCATGTATAGATTACCAATAGTGTGCTATAACAAATGGTGTCGTAAAAGAAAAACGTTTATAATGTGGAAAGTGCTGTTCTGTTGCGCAACTTGGAGAAACCCTGTGACGCGTTTTCAGAAGCTTTCTTTCCATCCCTTCTCATATGCTCGGTTGGTGTTCGTAATTTGTGAAATATCTTGAGAAAGTTAACTTTCATTCGTGGTGACGTAATGTTATCTACCATCCGTTCCACCTCCTCGCACACTTCGCCTCACTCTCAAGGTAAGGTTTCACATTTGTGTACATATTACGTATTTTGCATTTGTTTTATTCTGTTTTATTATCATTTATTACAGTAACAATGTGTAGAGTTAAGGATTGAAGAAACGTTACTTGATTATTCTCTGGTTTTCCATTTTTTTTCATCTACTTATACTGTCGTTTCTGAGAGCCGTTGCATGGATTAGGCATTTTACATGTAAAACTTGCATCGAGATACAAAATGTTCGAGATACGAATGTCACCTTGGAACGGATTAGTTTCGTATCTCGGGGTACCACTGTATTAAACAATTGATTGCAAACAACATTTCACTATTTCAATAATTTGTTATGACTAAATGTGATATGTGCACAACTACAATAAGGTCTCCACGAATAGAGATTGCATTTTAGCTCCCCCCATTTGCGGAGTGTAATTACGTGATCGAGTGGGTGTTCACACAGAGGGAAGTCTGAATTCAGCACAACACCGGGAACTGTCAGCCTTTTATTTACAGAACTCTATGATTTAAAATTAATTCTAAATAATATACACAAGCATATATATGCACATAACAATAGACAACTAACCGCATGTCTTTAGTACAAACATTTCATTTCTTGTGTGCAAACAGGATAATTGTGGCAGTTGGTGCCCTACACAGACTGCGTATTCTGCGTGTAGGGAGCAGCTCAACTGACCACAGACACTATGTCTACAGTTCACTATGTTCACAGTTGATAACATTTTAGTAGTGTTTACTAAGCATAAAGGTTTACTAAGCATAGTTCACTAAGGTACTAATACAAAAAAAAACTGTTTTGTTTAACAACGGACAGATAAAAATCATGCTGTAAGGCTCACTCAAAAAAAGTTTCAAAGTCTTCTCTTCTTCCTCTTCTTCCACGTATCTAGGGCCGGGTCGTGTGGCGATCAGACTAAACTGTGATGCCCAGACATCCCTCTCCCCAGACACCTCCTCCAGCTCATCCAGGTAGACAGTGAGGTGTTTCCAGGCCAAACAGGAGACATATTCTAAACTGAGAAATCTCCAATTTAAAAGCAACTTACTACAGCAGACGTTAGTGCTTGTAAAACTTTTTGAAATAGGAAAAAGTTCCCAGAGTTGTTTCCACTGTTCTGATATTCTGTATTCTCAATGTTCTGTGTAATCTGAACTAAAATTGAGTTGACACATTTTCACAACTTAGAAATTTGCTTTTAACGTAAAAAGAACATTAAATTACTCAGATTTAGTATTAGACCACTGTCTCTAAATGCAGTGCTTGAAAAAAAAGCATCTATTTACATGTTTTCTGGATCTTGTATGTACTGCAAGCATTTAACTTTCTAACATTTTCTTTTATAATATAACTAATTATGTGATACTTCCTAAGCGTGAAAAAAGGATGAAGCAACACAACCAACTTTAGAGCATGGGTACATTCAGGGTGTCCTGTCCCTTTAAGGGTGTCCAGTTCCAACACATGTAAACCATAGCACAGCTCTATAAATCCATCGCTAGCACCGGCTAATCCCTCTCAGCTTTGTTTGCCGTCTTTGTAAATGTGCTTAACTCTTCCCGCTGTGTCCCTGCCTCTCATCTGGTGTAAATCTCCACAGCTGCCAGGATCCCCCTCATCTGCTTGAGACAAGCGGGCATCAGCAGCCCAGATCCCCTCAGTGATGCTCGCCCATGCTAATTAGACTTAAATCAGATCACAGCACTCTTTTCCAGATTGCTTGCTGATTTGATTCACTCTCACATCATCATGAGCTCTTTCAGAGAGACAGGTGAGGAGGATCACGATAGGACAACACGAGGGTCATTAGTACAGTAAAAACAAACATCATGACCATCTGCGGTGAACACAGATGCCTCTCTGCTCATTAGTGCACAATTTGCCTTGAGAAATCCACTTATGAATATTCATGTTGTGTTGCACGACTTTTACATTTGGTTGGACGTTGAAACCCAAACAAACAAATGCTTTAAAATGAAAAGTATTTTCTCTGAGATATGAATGAGTAAATCATTTTTGCACAGTAGCAAAAAAAGGTTATAATAAAGATTTCTGGAGAAAAATAGTTCAAGTGTGATAGGAGTACCAACAGGATTTTCCCAATCTGTTAATAGTGGAGATCATGGTCTAACACCATGTTTACATTTTTGCATTTGGCAGACACTTTTACCCAAAGTGATTTACATTTTGAAAGAAATATATTTTTTCTTGTCGGTTCTTGCTTTTTGATTTGAACCCACAACCTTTGCATTGTTAGCACAATGCTCTACCAACTGAGCCACTGGAAAGCCATGCAATGGGGCACCCAGTGCCTTGGCCAATGATTTTGTTTGACTAAAATAAATAGCATGCCCGCCTGGTATTGGACCAAATTATTGAAATTATTTGGAGGATTTAGATTTTAGAAACTGGACATACAAACATACAATACACTCTGAAGGTAAAATAAGTCATTTTTGACAAACCATTATAAAGAGTATATCCATAATGTAATTCATTGTGGTACTTTGAAACTGGTGACAAAAACTAGTTGTGCGTGTCAGAGTTGAATAACATTTCTATGTCGGAATCGTTTCAAACATTTCTACACTTTTAAACCAAAGTCTGTTGTAAATATGTTGCTAGCATGATTTAGCATGAAAAAAATAAAGCATTAATAAATTTCTAGCATTACGCTCATCCAGAATCGAAATAGAACGAGATTGGAGGGTAATTTCTAACATGTCACTTGTGTTACTGTTATGTGTCCCATAAGGGTACAAATCAGACAGGAGTAACAAAGAGAGTTCACATTGTTCATTAGTCACCAGCACATAATGTTAAAACTACAGTGCTAGCATTAGCATTGTAGCACATGGAGTAAACATGGGCTCATATCTGACTAAGAGACCATAATATAGAAAATCCATGGGAGAACCGTCTCATCTGGAGGGATAGGTAAGTAGTCCACTCCTAGGATGAATAACAGAGGTGGCATGCGCCACCAGGTAGGTGACAAGGGGAGCACACCAGTGTTTATTTTTGGCAGCCATCTAAGTTTTAGTCTTAGTCTTCTTGACAAAAAATGATTTTAGTTTTAGTTACATTTTAGTCATTTAAAAATGTAATAGTTTAGTCATGTTTTAGTTCAAATATGAAAAATGCATGTTTTAGTAAAAAAAAAAAAAGTGACAAAAAGCAAAATTGTTTTACTCACCCAAAAAAAGGTTTTAGTCACCAAAAAAAAAAGTTTTAGTCAACATAGATTAACATTTAGTTGATTAAAAATAGTCTTAGTTCATTTTTAACTCTTTCAATATTAAAAATGGTGCATTTAAATTATTTCATGAATTAATGCTCCATTTCACATTGACATTGTCGACAGGCTTTTTATAAAAAATAAAATACATTGATGCCTATATATGATCTTCTAAGGATTATGCAAAATAAAGTTTTGACACAATAGACTTGATCTTCCTTACTTTAAAAAAGCCAAGAACAAAAACATTCTTAATTTGGCAATTGTGGCTTAATTTTTACAATTACCTTAAGTGAAATAAACATATGCATGCCAAAAATAAGAGCAATGATGGAAGAACATGTACTTACATACTTAAAAGCATGAAGAAGTTTTAACAGCACCAATCTCGAGAGGCACCTGATTGTTTATAAATCATAACTAGCTTAAAGTTTTGCACATAACTCCAGGCCAAAATAGGCTGCTAACTTTATTAGCAAGCATCAGTTGCAGTCTATAGTCTATTCGCGTGTGTGTCATTACCACAATTCCTTGGGTGTGTTAGCAGCACATATCATTTCATCGTTTCCCACCACAAATCCCTTTTTGTTGTTACTGCCGTCATGATCCCCAAAAAGAACGATAATTGTCATGTATGTCACCTGCGGAGTTGGGACCGCAGGACGCCCTGTGCTCTGTTCAATGTGTGCACACCGCATCCATTGGTGTGAGCCACCAGACAATGATTACAAGTACCGGTGGGTACTTTATATTGTGAATGACGGATTACAGTCACGAATAAGAAATGTCTTAACCGTCCACTCATTACCATTTTCGTCCACTTTTTTGTTAAAAAAAGATTCATCAACTAAATATTTTCGTTTTCGTCGTTTTATCGATGAAAATAACACAGGAGCACACAGGCTAGCCAGCCATCAATGATGATCGTGCACCAGCTTTAGTCGATCATATAATCAACAGGTTCAGGTGAGTTCATCGAACACAGGAACGTAGGAGATGTGGAAATAGGCGACATTGATGATTGACCCTGGGGCTTCTGAGAGATCAAGTATAAATAGTTGATACAGTGATGATGATTGGTGACAGGTAAAAGCTTCGACTAGTAAACGTCTAGGGATCTAACAGTTGCATGGCCCGCAAGGCAACCATGTTTTCATTCGCTGCTATTCTCCGTCATCCTATGTAGAGCCATAGCCTCTGTGTAGATGAAGACTCCTATGATGTAGCCTGACATACAGCTCCCCAAAATTGTAACTACGCTAACTGTAGACTTGGATATTTGTATATGTGTGTGTAGAACCAAACTTATATGGCATGTTCATGTAGGTATTCTTCCCACTGTCCTGATGTAATTAATGCAAACATTCATAAAACATAAATTCACTGCTTCCATCCAGGAGAGGAAACACTACACCAGGTGTTTACTCCCCTGTAGATAAACAAAACTGTCCAGCTCAAACAAAACACCTACTCACCAATGTGGTGGCATTTAAGCAGGACAGGACAAGGCAATAAAAAAAAAAGTGTAGACTTGGACAATAAATGCCTCTATACACCCATAATTTTCGATCCGAAGTTTCGAAGTTTTACACCTCGATCAAAATACTTTTTGTTGGATGTAAACGAGCCGATCGGTGGTGTTCATCCCACATTTTCATAACGATTTTGCACAGAAAACAGAAAAAACAAGAAGAGCATGAAGAAGACAACAACAGAGCAGAAATCAAAGAACACATAGAACAAAAAATATGGATGCCGAGCTTTTTATACTGTTGGTGGCTGATCACAGGGAGCTGTTTGACAACAATGTGGAGAAAAGAAAGGATTTGTGGCTTGCTATTTCATTGGACCGCAAATGCCATCTTCCGATAGGGAGAATCCTCGCATCAATATTTACTTGACCCAGAGGAAGAGCACTCTGCTCAGTAACCATCTGAAGATTCGTGTAAATCTCAATTTGCACTGGTGTGTAGAGGCCTTAAGGTCTGTGATTTGTTGATTTGGTCCAGAGTGTTTCCCACAGAAAGAGCTGCTCGCTACAAAGAAGTCATGATCTGCTGATGCTAGCGTGAACACAAGTCTAAACATTCCTTGTAAAATGGAAACTGGGCCACATTTGCACTGTAAAATCAACAGCCACCCCGAAGCACACAAATCTGGGCCCCCGGTCAACACACATCTTCCTCCATATGGGAAATTTGCACTTTTTATTACAAATTGCGCCTTAGCGTAATAGGAACCAGACCAAGGCACTTTCCTGAAATGCCAAACGAGAGCCAACACATCTGAAAGTGTCTTTCTGCAACGAAAAGATGCTCCAGGGCATCCAAGGCTGAATTATTCACCTTGATTTACCTTGATTTTCCCCATTTACTTTGTCAGCCAATGGCTTTTTACTAGTCAATAAACATGTGTATCCAATTATGTTATTAATGGTATGATTGGTGCAATAAAACACTTTCACATGCATTTACCTTCACTGTGGCCTTGATGTGGAACAATGGCTGATATTACAACTCTACTGTATATGAGATCATAGTGTAGACATAATTAATGCATTTAGAAAAACTCTTTAAAATATTACTGTAAACTGTTTGCATGAACAAAACTATTTACTGCTGCAACATTTGAGCTGTTATGTGACTGTCAGAAGCTCAGGCAGTAAGTTGGGGCACATTTCAGGGAGTGGGGAGGTTGTGTCTCTGTATAAATGCGATTTGGTGAGTGAAATCTGAAAGCAAAAAAAGGATTAGACTTCCTGTTTCTCAAGGGGTCTCCTGACACGGAGAGATGACGGGTCATAGAGTTCTCGACAGAGAGGGAGAAACAGGAGATGAGGAAATAAGAACTGGGCGGCACGGTGCCGCAGTGGGTAGCACTGTGGCCTTCCAGTTAGAAGGTTGTTGGTTCGAGGCTTGCGTGGGTGCCATCAGTGCCATCTAGTGGTAAAAAGAAGGCATAATCCTTGGAAGTACAAGACCTGTGAAATGGTGTGTGTTTTTTTAAGTTCTGGCAGAAAAAATACTCGGAACAGTGTTCTCCGATTTTTTGTTTGGTTTTGTTTTTTAAACAGTTTTCCCATTGATTTGACCATGTTTTTTATTCTTGGGAGATTTATTCATTTCTATTTTGTCTAAACACTTTTGAGTTTTATTATTAAACATTACAACAGTTTGTTCTAAAATTTCTTTTCAAAACAGTTTGTTCCCAAGTTTGTTCTACATTCTTTCACTAACGCAATCGGTGGCCCATCACTGGTGGATTTATTCTTCTTGACCATGGTGTGATTGGGTTGTCTCAATTCATGGATGGGAAGATCAATGGTTTTGCTAATGCAATGTATTTATGATATGAATGATTTATTCCTCTTCCAAAGACAAGTGTGTAAAAAGATGAATGAAAGAAGCATTGATTTAACGTTAGCATGTTGCATCATTTGTGCACCGCCCTCTTTCCCTGTTTTGATTTTGTGTTCTCTTGCGTCTACTGTCAGCAGCTTTGAATCAACGCATGTTCCAAAATGACTGACAATAAAAGTGTCAATCCCAAATAAGTTTCCCTGAGGTTACGGATATCTCTCCTGGGATAGAGACAAGCACATAAATAGCTCCTAAACGAGTCGAAATGAAGCTGGTGAGCGTCAGAGCACCGATGAAGGTGCATATCTGATGTCCTGGGAGTTTAGCTGTGCTGTTTCTTCCTGAGCTGTGTGACATCATTGGGGGCTCTGGACCGGGTGTGATTGGGTTAGTTCGCTCTAATGGCCTGGTCTGTAGAGGGACTGCATTAACCTCACACACATGACCACAGCGCTGATTACATTCACAGCATTAATGAGAACGACTCGTCCCCAAGTCTGACAGAGCTCCTGATTCCCTCGAAGCATCTGTAATTTGATGCCGAAGCTTGAATTAAGACCAAGCTCTCATCTAGCCACTCTCATCTAGTTGCTTATAGTAGAGTTTCTGGAAATTGAATGTGCATTTACTTGCATATTAAAGAGCACTAAGTTTATAATGCAAGGCCTTTACCTGGTTAGCCCTAGTTGGCGCATCAGTGTATTTTCCCCCAGCACTCATTGGGCGAACAGCGGGTACACCTTGTCCAACACAGGGCCACATTCACTCAGAGAACCCTAATTTCTTGCACAAACCTCTAATTTCTTGCCTCGTAACTAAACAAAGAATACCAATGACTGCATTCACACTTGGTTGACAAAACTGGAAAAGCTTATAATATTGAATGAGCTGAGTCTCAACCTTTAAGGACTCTACAGACCGATCCCAATTGGGACTTGCATGAGTCTGATCTGCATCAAAGAAATATTGATGCAATAACGCTCCCTGTCTGAAGATGGCGTTTGCGGTACAACAGGGAAACAGGAAAGAAGAAGACGATGACAGAGAAGAAATCAAAGAACACGTAGAAAAATGAAAAATCATGGATGTAAAGTGGTTTATTCTGATCACAGGGAGCTATTTGACAAAAAATGTGGAGAAAAGAGAGGATTTAATGTGCGCTATTTCTTTCCTGTACAAAGTTAATATGAAATTGTCAATATGAATGTCACCGAGCGGCTCTTAGACTTATTACTGCTTAAATTAATTGTTCGTTCTTTTTGCTTTCTGTGTATCAGAAAACAGTATTTCTTTCACTTTTTTCACTTTGCATAGAAAACAAAGGAAAATGAATCTATAAATAATGTTTTTTTATCTTCCTTTCTATTATAATGTACCAATGTCATTAATGTAAGCCATTGCATCTGGGTCAAGCTCTTCAGACATGACCACTCATGACCACTTTTACTCAATTCCCTTTGACCTTGCATCTGTGCACTTTTTCTATTGTATTTAGTCATTGTTTGTTTAAATTATTAAATATTTCTATTTTGGGGGAGTCCCACAAATAGTTGGATTCTCCAGCATCACACACTTACGTGAGATTTTTACCTCCCGCACTCAAATCTAGATTCCCAAGGTAGTCCCACATCTCTAGTCTCTCCCAAATAAAGCGGACGGATGAGGGAGGGGGAAGGACATTTTTTATTCATTCAACAGTTTATTCATATAATTTTATAAATACAAGTATATGAACTTCATGCACTTTTTGATCATTTTTGTGTGTACTGGCCAAATAAAAATAGGCAACACAAAACGATACGGTCCCCACTGGGAAGTTGAATTGGTTTAGCAGACCACGAGGTAAGGACGTTTAAAGCAAAGTGCCAAAACGAGAGATGGATAAAAAAGGTCAAAGCCATCTAGTGCCCAATTAAGAACAAAAAGAAAAGAAGACACAAGCTAAAGAAAACGGCATGTCCTCACAGCTAGAGATGCATGTTTCCTAGTGCTACCTGCCATGACATTGTCGACCTTTGGTTGACAACCAAAACTGTAATAGGCCATAAGTGTAGTAACTGACATCTAGGGGAGCAGTTTGAAACTCTTTTTCGTTGGCAGATATGGGATGTGTTGTAGGCGCCCGAAACTTCAGACCAAAAATTTAGATCGATGCATTGAGGGCTTTATTGGATTGAGATAAAATACGGAAAATACAGCTCATCATCTTCAGCTGCCATCTGAGCTCTAAAGCAATGGTTGTGTACTGTTCTCTTGAGAACCGTTTTAAACAAATAATCTGTAAGTTATGGAGTGTCATAACTTACACTTACACGTGAGGACTTCTTATGGCATATTTGATTGGCACGTCACACCCTGGAAATTAAGTACATGTTATGCAATCGTAGAAGTGTTAAAATGTGATTCATATCTCTGTTATCCTGTGATTTGCGGTTCAGATCAGTTAGAATTGAATTGTTGAGTACCATTCCTGGCATTTTTAATCAAGTGACAGCTTCAGAATCATATTCAGTCAAACATTTAACAGAGTATTTTCTAATGTAACTAGGGATCTTCCAGCCCTCATAAATAAAATAAGAATAATAAAATAAGAATATAAAATGATCACAAGCACACAGAACTCTTTCAAACAAATGTCGTACCACAACACCATGGATTTGTACAGTCCAAATTCATTCCACTGTACTTGACCAGTAGCATTATTATCCGTCAGCCTGTCTCTGAAACTCTGCCTCGCATGATGAGTCAGCAAACTCAATTTCAGAGATTAATAAAAAGAACACTGTTCACATTCGAAAAACTCCACTTGAACCACTTCCAGCTGCCAAAATCTAAATTTAGTTTTAGATGAGAAGGTTTTTAAATGCATGCAATGTGAGAATGCATTCTGAAATGTGACATTTTTGCAATGCACATCTTCAGGGCAAAGACGAAAAGGACAATTCAGAGCATTGTCCAAGCTCCATAGATCATTTGAAAGCCAGTAAGACAAATAGATAACTGATCTCATGAAGAAAAGTAAAAATTGTAATCAATAGTGTCAGAATAAACACACATCCCCTCTGTTTATATTCACAAAATATTCCTCCATCAATCAAAAGTCACTGGCTAATGGTTTAACGAGCCTGCTACCTGTCATCCCCTCAGACTTAACGTCTCTGTTATTTCTTCCCAAACCTCAGCTTAACTTCTTCATTTTTTCCGTTCATAATAGTTCTTTCCCGGAGCTCAGTTCTATGAGGCCAAAGGCAGAAAAATGAGCAAAGAAGCAACTTCTCTCTGAAAAGCATCGGAGTTACGAGTTCGAGGATCATGCAGCTCTTTCCTGGCTTACCTCTGACTTTAGACGAGAGATAATTGAGGAAACTGGGACAGGCTGGATCTTTCCATCTCTGTCTGTCTCTCTTTAGATCTGTCTTTCTGAGACAGAGTTCCTCTAGCACTGCCGTCAACTCAAAACTGTCGTTCTTAACCTCTTTTGAGTAGATACAAAACCGATGTAGGGAGCAATTAAATGCAATTAAACACAGTAATTAAACACAGAAGGTCATGTGGTATATATACTGTATATTTAGATATAAAAACACATTATTATAGATGCAGGTAAAAGCATAAATGGACATCCTTCCGACTCATTCTCTTCAAGAATAAAATTTGGCATGTAATTAGTGAACAAAGCTGCAAAACAAGATGCGAAATCCAGAAATACTTTTTAAAAGGTGTGATTAGGCTTCCGCCATAGCACCTACCAAAAATGGTTATTTTACACATGTAAACAAGGACTGTATAGGCTCTAAATGTAAACATCACATTGGACATGAAAGAGAATGAATTTGATAACAGAGAAAAATCTGAAAAATGATTCTTGTGAATGTTGACATCCGTGCAAGGAGATTCCAAGCACTGTATAAAAGTATTTGAACCCTTGGCGCTAGCATTGGCTTGTGATACGTCATGGAAAATGAATGGGGAAGAAAACAGAATGGGGTGTAATTGATGGGCACTGCACTGTCACACAAATAAAATGAGAGCTCAGCTAAGACATTCAGCCAATCACTGTGTGTGGATTAGCATGAAATATTCAAGCCATGCCCAGCCATGTTTTCTGAGACTCTGCCATGCCAACTGTTGCCAGAAGGATTTCCGCCCAATGCAAGTCTTTGGGAAAAAGCTGACAAATAACTTTAGGTTTGTTTGCACAAATGCTTCTCGTTGTGAGAAAGATTATTTCAGAAAATCTCAATTTCTTGTTTCTAATTATAAAACATAAAAGGCTACATGTGAAAGTGGTGTGTGCGAGCCAGATTCGAGGGGAAGCTCTGACACCATGACGGTTCTGTTCTTATCAGGAAGTTATAACTCTCGACGGCAGCGTTTAGGCCAGTTCGGCAGTTGCCTCATATATATTAGCCCGATGGCTGTAGGCACGGTCACACCGTCCATATTTTTTTTACAGTCTATGAAAATGACAAACAATTAGAAAGAGATCTCCCAGAGATATAGAGACTGAATTACATCACACATAGTCAGAAGGGAAACTTTATGTATGACATATGTCTGCGCTGTTTACCCTACCAAACATTTTGAAAGATCTATTTGAGGACATCATAGAGAAATGCTGGCTCTTGCAGCAATGACAAATCACGCTGTCACGTTATTATTATTATTATTATTATTATTTGGAAATCTGGTATCGTTTATAAGCCAAATGAAAAGGGTGCAGATTACCTCTATTGTCTTTCATCCCCAAGTTAAAGAATGACTGGCCTCATTTTTGTATGCAATCATTAACCGCGCAACTACACAGTGATAAACTTTCCATTAAACATCAATGAGAAGTACCAAAGTGTTCCCAGTCTGAATTAGTGTTACCTGGTTAAAGTGACGTCTCCGCTTGAATGATACTACTCTGACCAAGAGGTCAACATTGCAGTCTTTTTGCCAGGTATTTCGAGCAAAAGGAGGATAAATAGCACAGCACTTAGATACATATGTTAAAGTATGAACAGATCTATCAGGTCTATTCAGCCACAACAATTTTTGCATGGCTGCATTGGGGGCATGTTAATAAGGAAGGCATGTTTTTGATTCCTATATCTCTGGAGGTTGTGATCAAAGTCCTTCATTGTTCCCCGTTGTACACCTCTCAGCTTGTAAAGTGGAGCGGTTTACTCGCACATGTCTCTTGCTTCCATTAACGTCAGGCTGAATCACGCAGTCTATGAGAGATCTATGTGAATGACGTATGGTGAGTGTACTGAGAAAAGTTGCTTCACAGACACTGCAGCTGTATTTCAGGGAAGCATGTGGATTATTCAAGATGCACGTGAGGCGTCTGAGTGATGTGAAGAACAGGCTTGCTGAGAGGAATGAAAGATTCATCAGCGCTCATGAGAAAGATAAAAGAGAACAGCCGTTTCAGCATCTGTAATACGGGTTTGGAGGAATTACAGAGAGAGTACACTGGAAAACTTTGCTGTAGATTTAATGGAACTGTCTGAGAGTATTACACTGTATTTTCATAGAGCAGACAGGACCATTGTTTCCCCTGCCATTAGTTTGAGAGGTTGGGGCAGCTCCAATAACATACACCATGACTATAAGAAAAGTAGTATGCAAATAGAAACATCACGTTTCCTTCGTGTGCAATTCATTTGGAACCAAACGCAGTCAACACATCCTTGTTATATTTTCTGTGTATTAACTTATCATCTTTGTGTATAAACAAGCAGTGTTTCACTTGAGATGTGTTTACACTAGCGGAGAAGCTAGTAGAAGGATTTCAATGTAAAAGTCCACAGGCAACGCAAAAATTAGCATTTAGCATAATACTAATTTTGTGTGTCTAACATGAAAACACTAAACAGCCAAAGACTTATAAAAAGATGTTGATTTGGAGATTTTGGCTGGTTGATTGAGGTTTGGTTTTATTAAAGAACTCTTATCCAAATAAATAACAAGATGCTGCACTCAGGTTAATTTGAAAACAGAGTATGGGTAAAAATAATTTTTCTCTATTTATGTAAGGCCTTCCTGTTCCTTTTATTTTGTCCAGTTCCTTATGTTTTGGCCTCTGAAACTTTGATCATTAGTACTCCAAAAACACTTTAAATTCTGTTTTAAATCAAGCAAAATACTATGTGTAGATTACCAATAGTGTATTTTAATAAAGATTAGAGTCAATGTGTCGTAAAAACGTTTATAAAGTGGAAACTGCTGTTCGGAAACAAAAGCTAAAGGTAAAACACTGTAGTTTCTCCTCTAACTTGCGCTACAGAACAGCACATTCCACTTTATAAACGTTATAAAACGGACACATTGACTCTAACCATTATTATGACACATTTTTGTCATCTACGCATAATGTTTTGCTTTATTAAAAACTGATTTAAAGTGTTTTTGACAAAAAATTATCAAAGTCTCAGCACCTCCCACTGTCTTTCGAGCAGGGACCCAGAAGCACAGTGAGACATCTGACTTAACAAGCGGATTTAGTCTTGTCTTCTTTTCCTTTGCTGTGTGTTCCTTGTTGAAAGTTCACTGCTTTTTAGTCGAGTTACGGAAGAAACTCACACGTCTGACCAAACGAGAGGTGCCAACGAAAAAGAGTTTTGCATTGCCAATGTCGGATTTTTTCCTGGCTCTTTTCATGACGTGATTAGGATGTAAAAAAAGTGCTCAGTGGTCCTCTTCCCACATTTTCATAGCGATGAATTCATACAGGAAACAGAAAAGAAATAGTGCCACAAGTGCATCTGTTGTACCGCCAATAGCCATTTTCAGGCAGGGAGTGCCATTGCATCAATATTTCACACTGCTGAGAAACCATCAGAAGATTTGTGCAAATCGGGATTTGGATCAAAGTGCGAAAGGCCTTCAATAAAGAGCTTCTACAGACTCATCAAAAATCAAACATTTCACCATTGCACTTCAATCTTAACCAGTTTGAAAGCGATCATTATATGAACAAATGTGTTATTCCTGCAACCCCCTGAAAGCACACTGCTCTGCATTATAATAAAAGCATGCCTTGTGTCTGGGCTAAGATGCATCATGAAAGCGCTTTGAGAGCAAACTTGTACTGGATTGAACAGAACGAGCATCTTCCCAGTACACTTGGGCTGATTGAGCTTCTGTGCACCTCTCCTGGGAGAAAGTGTAGCACGTATCAGCAGCCGGATCCACGTGAGGCTGGATCTGAGCATGTAAACGTCACTCTGACAATGTACACACATCTGTCCTCTGCATGTGCTTTCAGCTGAGAAAACACAACATGGTTCGCATCAGAAAAAGGAGGCAGATCCAGAGATCGCTGCAGTTATTTAAGAATACAACGAAAGCATGTAAATTTACTAAATAGTTCCCTGAGGGTGCTTTCACAGCTGTAGTTCGGATAATTTGCTCCAGACCAGGGGCAACAACTGATACCTTGTATAATTTCGCTATCATGTTGGGTCTCTTTCACACAACAGAGCCAAAACTCCATGAAACGAAACAAAATGCAGACAACATCAACTCCACTCATTGGCCAGATGTGTCAACAAATGTATTCCAAAGCTGCTTTTGATTGGTCACAATGAACATGAAAATAAAACAAATCTCCTGGAAGAAAACATCAAAAGAAAAGACCATTTGTCTAATTCTAAAACATATTTTGGAATAATCACTTAAGAACTCAAAAGGCATTGGTTGGGGGGCCCATCTAACGGCCTCATGGGCAATTTGGCTAAATACAGTCACAACCCAATTCTCAACCTAGCATTGGGTCTGACTGTCAGGATTAAGAGACGGCCACCTTAAGGTTGATAAGTGCTTATATGAACCACAACATTAACTTGTTAGCATCTCTAAGATCTGAATCACAACATTTAGAGGCCAACTAAAGAGCCCATTAAAACCCAGATCTACAAAAACCTCTCTACCTCTGTTAGGCCTTTTAGCACATAAAAAATAACTGAGAGATACTAGTGATTATTGAGAAAAACTAAGAGTACAGGGTTTATCACCCAAACCAGCAAATGTTTGGGTGTTAAAACACCCACTCCCCCAGGTATGTTGACATACAGTCAATAGCAGGTTTGGTAAGAACCTAAATAGGCTTTTCCTGGTTTTTATATTCAGTAGAGGTCTGCCGTTTGTTTTCTGTGTTCTTTTAACTAACGTTCTTATTTAAATATTATGTGCAGTGATTTGGGGCAACTAAGTCAGCTTTAGGGGTTAAGTCTCAAGACCTTTAGGAACTTTTTATTTTTAATCTAGGGAATAGAGATAAATTTCTTGGAGACTTTAAATGACTGATATCTCTCATGACCAGCCTATTCTTACTGAGTAGTCACCAGTGATTCTTAGAATTGATAGTAGATTGATATTTGATCGCTCCAAACTTCACGTTCCCTTTCCTTGCTTCAAGAACTTTCTGTTGTTGATATAATATGATTTAGTTTTAAAATTTAGAAGGAGCTGGACAACTAATATCAGCTGTCAGGGTTGTAACAAAAATGTGAATAACAACAGGAACTGAGCCTATCAACATCAGCCTATTACTAAAGACTCATGGTCGAGCATCTGCTTTCAAGTCATTCTTCAAGCCAAACTGGAGACATGTTCTCTTGAGTAACCAATCACACTTCTCTACCTGGTGATCTGATGGATGAGTTCGGTGGTTGAAAAGAACATTTTGGTGTTTGGTACTTGACTGAAAGACCTAGCCGTCTCAAAAAAAAAAAAAAAAAAAAACTGAAACCCTTAAAGCTGTGGATCAACGTCATATTATACTTTGTGGATGTGACTCAAGTTCTCAAGCCAAGACAGTGAATTCTTTTGGCAATAAAGAGCACAATTAGTGCTTATGAATGAGCAATAAACAGTACTTTAAAACATTTATCTTTTATCACAAAGCAACTCTGTGTCTTGTTAACAAAGCATAAGCACAGCCATATTTGAGCAAAACGTGACATAAGGACTCCTTGAGAAGCAACTGTAAGCATGACTCAGGTTTTAGCTCCACGTTTGCTGAGATGTGCAGATTTGAGAGATAAAATCCTATTTTAACCCCTATTTTTAATAAAAATTATAATTGAACTGATTATTTCATGTTCAAGTGTAATATGTAATGTAGTCTTATATGTAATCAATATAAATTTAAAAATGTATAATAAAAATCTTTCATGTAATCAGACTGAAATGAGACTCATGGGGTCTCATGGGCAAAAAGGCAATGGCCCCCCTGGTGCTGGCTGCAGAATCAATTCTGGCCAGAACACGTCTATTGCAAAAATCCAAATTTTAAATATCAAATCCTCAGAAATTACACTATTTACACATATGGTTTAAATGATTTTCAAAAGTCATCTAAACAGTAAACAAAGTTTATTTTCGTGTTTCGTGATTTCGGGCTCACAATAGCTCAATTTTCCTCTAAAAAAATCTAGGTGGGGTCATTTGATTGACAGCTATAAATGACAGCTTCACTGAACAGAGCGGACGTACCGCTGGCAACATGTTGTGAGAAAAATCATTTATGGTGCCAACGATCAATTTCAGAGTAGTAGCTCTTAAATTCTTGTTTAAAATGACAAAACAAGTGGTATATAACATACTGCGTGCAAGAGGGGTATGTGGCAGGGCTCTGAAACCACAACAGTTCCATTCTTAACAGGAAGTCGCATGCGCAGCTATCAATGGAAGCCAGGAAAATTGCCTCATATTAGCCCAATGGCAGTAGGCGAAGTCACGTCGTCCATATTTTTTACAGTCTATGGAATGTTCAGGCATCATTCGAGTTTACAGTGTGCTAATTACTCGCTCATATTTTTAACTATAACATTATATGTTCGGTTAGAGAAGATAATAACAAAGTACTACGACTTTCCATAGCTTGTGACTTAAACAACTATATTTTATAAACATTGCATGAAAGAAATGATAATGTTTACAAAGGAAGCTCGCATTAATTTATAGATGCAATCCAATGCTTTAATGCTGTCATAACTCTTGGTGCAGGACTTCTGTAAATATTTAGTGCAGGGTACCACTAAGTTTAACAGTGCAAAGAACAATATTTAGTAACTCGCGGTGTCTTTAACTCACAGATATAACTCATCCAGAGCTGGTACAAACCACTGTTTTATTGCTCTCCAAACTTTTGAAAGTGTTTTGAAGTTTTTACAAATAATTCCTCTAAATACTTTTTTCATAGGAAAAAAAATCACTAAATAGGCAGCAAAAAAACCTTGTGTCAAAAACACGTCACTTGACCTTTTCATCCATGTTAATGTTACTTCATGTTTAAGACAAATCACTCAATATCCCTCAATTTTCCCTCATGATGATGTGAAGAGTGATAAGAGTACAGGGTTTATCTGTTATATATATTTATATATTTTTCCTCATTATTGATCATAGTAATTTGTAGTAACTCTAGATGAGGGGGTTTTATTTTGAAAAACCAATATCAGTCCAGTTTTACCATTAGTTCTCAATTTATATTGGGCCTTAAAAGTCAGGAAGAAGGAAGGAAGCAGCTATTCACTCGAGGAGTTTGGTTCCAAAAGGCAATAAACAACATAAAAAATATATGTTAGTGCCATAATGTGAAAACATGTATTTTTTCACATTTGAAAAGCCCATAATCAATTTTCCAAAAAAAAAACAATACTTTTGTCAGTTTTTTTTTTTACAAACCATGAGAAACCCTAATCAAGTTTTTTTCCCGAAAATGCCATAACTCAATCAAACCAAGCACAGCGCAAAGAAGATGAGATGCTGAGGAGGTGAAAAATAGGGCTGTCTTTTGCAGCAAAAGTTTTGAATCGTTTTATAATCAAAGAGGTAGTATTTTATAATCAAATCAGAATCAAGCCATTTTCCAGCTGATCATAGCCAATAAAGTCTAGCGGAGCCATCCCAAAGTCACTGTTGGGTAAAATGAGAGACTGCTGGACATTTTAGCTTCAAACTTCAAACAAGGACAAGTTTCTATCACCACAACAGAGATGATATTACCGTTTTACCCATTGCAGTTCTATGAGTACCATCATCACTTTATGAAGAAACCAAAAACAGCTCTCGCACAATTCTACAAAAATATGAAAGGGGTGGGTTGTATGTATCCATGGCCGTTTATATGACACCCCTCCTGTACATTGTACATAAGTGGTATCTAGTTTTTTTTATACATCATGATAACATTTGAGAAGGTTGTCAGTTTAGACATGCTACCCACTGAAATGGAAAGCAAAGCTTTGGAGTTCGAACTGTGGATGCTTTAAGGTGATCCACTTTATGCAAAATTTGGAACAATAAAAGAACATTTCCACATTCTGCTTCTTTAAAAATAATAGTGTTAAATGAAAGCGGTGGCACAGCTGATATTTTCAAAAAAGGTTGTGTTTTTCTCAATGCAAGTATAAAATATGGCATAAAACTAATATTCCACAACTAAAAATGGGCGGCATGTGTGATCAATGCAACAAAGCAAGAAAGTTGACTTCCTAGAACTCAGGGAATCATTTCTAAGTAAATGCATTGCTTTCCTTACCACAACAATCTAATCCAATAAAAGACTCAAGCACGAAACACACAAAGAAAGAGAGAGAGAGAGAGAGAGAGAGAGAGAGAGAGAGAGAGAGAGAGAAAGCTCAATGCTGAATGGACTGTCTGAGAGTGAATGGACATATCATGCCCAGAGGTTCGTTCTGACATTAACACAGAGCTCTGAGAGCACAGCTAATGATACCAGCATCCTAGAACCACTGCAGCATTCTGAGGCGAGTGTTTACATGGCTTTAATGGCTTTCTGCAGCCTCTCACTAGAGACATAGATAAGCACTTCCAAAGAAACCCATTGCACTCATTTCCCCACGTGTGTTAATACCATGTTTATTTATGAGGTGAAACAAAGAAAATGAAGTTCAACTCCATTGTGCACCTTTGAGCATAGACATGTACTTACAATTAAAAGCTAAGAATGAAGCCAAAAGAGAGAATATTTTTAATTTTGTAGAGCTAAAGTAGTTCTGGCCTTGTTTGTCTCCACATTGCTGTGCCAAACTTTAACAGCTTTTAATCTTTTTATTCAATCAAACTTTTTAAGCTTAAACAGCAAAACGATTAAAGCACAGAAACGGTGCAAACAAGAACAACGGGACACAAAGCAGACAAACCAACAGGTTTTTCTTCCTCTTCTGGCACAAAGCACAGAGTGGAATCCATTAGCTCCAGTGATCAGGGTCCACTGCTAGTGGGTCCACTTCCATACAAACCAGTGGAAGCTGGGTCTATGTTTATTTGAGAGAGACCCAAAAAAGATGAAATGCCCCAGTATACATTGGCAGTTATGGCCTAGTGGATAAGGTGATTGACTGGAGATCAAAAGGTCGCCGGAGATGGGATGAGTGTTGAAACTCTCTCCCTCCTGTGACATCCATTACTGTGGTGGCCTTGAGCAAGTCACCAGTTCCCCACAGCTCCCCGGGCTCCACAACTATGGCTGCCCACTGCTCCGGGTGTGTGTTCATGGTGTGTTTGTTCACTGCTGTGTGTGTGCACTTGGATGGGTTAAATGCAGAGCACAAATTCCTTGTATGGGTCACTCAATACTTGCTCCTAATGTCACTTTCACTTTCATCAGGCTGTGCTGGCGGTTCCATTTCTGTAGCTGTCCTTCTGCTTTGGAATTCCCTTCCTCCAGACATCCACATGCCACTATGTATCTATTTGAAATCCACCAGTGCTGCATCGTGCTGTATCCCCCAAAAATCGACACTATCTACAATGCAAATAAAATCTACTTTCACATTCTGTTGCTGATCGAAGGGAATTCAATGTTTATCTACTGTTCACATAATTCAAATCAATGAAACAAGATTGTCAATATAGAAAGATATTTACAAAATTGACCTTTTTACAAAACAAAATAAAGCTGCAAGCAGTGATCAAAGGGATCGAGCACCTCTACGAGCACTACGTTCTACGACCAATCAATTTGAGATATGCATTCAAGTGAAAATTGTTTTAATTACTGAAAACACAGGCAATTTAACAAATAAATGAAAAACTATTGTGTCCCACGTGACTTGATTTATTTTCTGCTATTATTTTTGCCAATATCCTTGTCACATAATGTTAAAATTGGTGAAAAGCCATAATGTATGAACGTTAAATGTAGTATTTTCTGTGGCAGCCTGGTGGCACTATAACTTAGATTGTGCATTGTAGATGTGTTCAGATATGGAGAGTTAACATTATTGGTAAATTTGGAAACAATCAGACATTATTTGACTTGAGTTATAACAACTTCCTGTTTATGGTGGAATGCCGAATAATGAAAGCTGGCATGTACGCACAGTTTAACGAAGTCAAAAGGAGGAGTTTGTTAAAGTATGAAAGCCTGAAAATTCCTGTTTTGGAAACTCACTCCAGTTAATTTTTGCAGGCCTTGGTCCGTTACACAAGTGTTCCAACTTTCAAACATCCTTCAAACAGCCAGAAATAGCAGCATAAAACTGCAGAAAGTTGGACATCCCATGTTGCCACTTGGTGGCACCATAACTGACACTTTGGGTTACTATTTAGAAACGTTCTGCGGATCTGAACATTGCATGGCTGATTTATTAACAACTAACTGTTAATGGCAAAAGATCGACGGTTTATCGACCTCAAAAAAGCTTCTTAATTTAACATCCCATATGCCTTAAGATAAGATTGATGGAGTTTAGAGATGAACAGATACAATCTCTGTGAACAGTTTCTTAAAGAACGACACAGGCAAAAGTAGCAATTTTTAGTTTTTTGCGAAATATCCCACTTCCTGTTGATTTTGGAAATGCACCAATAGTGTTAAACATTTGACCAGAATTTTCTTTACTTATGTGGAAAGAAACATGAAAGAAAATTCTTCAAAAAATGTAAAACACAATTTCCACAAATTTGCAACTTATAGAGCTAACATTATCTGATAACGCTAGAGCTATTGAACTGTGATCTAGAAAAAGAAATCACCAGTGACTCTAGATCACTCTAAATAAAAGGTTGCAGACAACAACCGAAACATATTTTTAGGTCTTTTGAGGCAATTGTTTTATTTTTTTTGAGGCATGTGTTGTTCTTTGTCTTAATTCACTATGCATTGATCTTGTAAAGTCACTAATGTAGCACTGCTGCCTCTTAAGAAGTAGGTTGCTTGTCCGAGGCCAGTTAACGGCCTTCCTAGCTGGAGTTTGCATGTCCTCCCTGTACTTTTGTGGACTTCCTCCATATACTTTGGTTTCCCCACAAACAAACAACATGCATCAGGTAAATCCTCTAAATTGCGTTTAAGGGTCATCATCACACATAGACTCCCTAGAGAAGGATTAGCTGTAAAATCAATCCAATTGTGTACAATCATTCCAGACCCATCTGTTTTTGGAGGAGTAACTTGTATCAATTTGAAGTAATTCATGCTGCCCTTTTTAATAATGAAACTTAAACCCACTAATGTCTATCTTCTACATTACAAGAGTAGTTCCACATTGATTATGTATTTCCAGTCAAAAAACAAAAGCAGTATGAAAAAGGCATATTACACAAGAACTTCAACCTTTTCAAAAACACGAGTTTACACTGGCAATAACGGCCATTTGGTGAAATGTTTGGTTAATTTGGTTTGGTTTTGGTTAATCTTAGAATAAAAAGTTGAACAATTTCCCCATTTTTTTCCCCTCTATTGTGGAAAAAAAATCCTGCCAAACAATTTTATTGGACATAATGAGACTCACATTTCGACATGAAGACAATCCTTTGAACCAAGTTGACCACGTAAAAGTCAAAGCTCTGTGTTGATCAGAAATCTCAAAATGCAATTATTGGATAAAAGAACGTAACATTGTAATTCACTTGAGTACTTGAGCAACATTTTGCATTTTTGGGATTAATGGATGAATCCAATTCTGTAAATAAAGTAACTGTTGAGATCTAAACAAAATGGGCCAAGCAAAGGTAAAAAAAAAAATCTGTCCAGTGACATCAAAACCTTGCAAGAATACCAACACCTCTAGCCTGGGGATGTTTGTGAGCTCGCCAGATGTGAAACGTGAAGGAGTGGAGAGATCATTCATGCCTCTGCAGGTTCTAAGAGCTTCTGCGGGTCACTTCACCAGGTCAAATGCCTGGAGAACCAAGGTTTCACACCAAACTCCATCTCACAGCAGATCAGGAAAGCATCACATCACGGTGGGATTCGCAGCCACATTCTGATACACTTTAATGCTCCCACAGCTCTGCTTATGCCATACATGAGTTACCCAAGGTTTCTCAAGAGCGAGGTGTGGTTTTAGCTTGATTATATTAGCCGTAAATAAAGCAAAAGAGGAAGGTTCATAACAGTAGTGATGTAGCGCTCTAGACTCATCTTAGTCTCAAGACCAGTTTTCTTTACTCTTGTCTTATCACAAATCCATCAGTATTTGTTTTCGGCATTCTTTGGTCTCAGAAAACTGTGTTGATATTTTTTGCACCATAACATTAAATCTTTTTTTTGCATCTTCTCATCAAATGCGCACAAATCAGCTGTGTCTATTGTAAAATCGTTTTGTATTAATAGTCTTGACTCACAGTATGAGTGGTCAACACAGAGGAAAAAAAAAACAAAGGATTCAGCAATTATTCACTTTGGCTTCAGTGTAGTCAATGGGAACGAAATGAGTGGCCAACAGCCTTGACATTACTACATTTTTATTTACTCCTGATGTAAGCCTCTACAACACTAGTGCGTACTTTTAGCCCCGCTTCACACCGAGGAAGATGACCTCACAAAAAAAACTCTGTTGTGTCTTAGTCTCAATACTTTCCAGTCTGAGCCATGTCTTGATCTCAGTGCTCTCCAGTCTCAGCTGTGTCTCGACCTCAATGCTGTTCAGTCTCACTTATGTTTTGGTCTCGATGCTCTTCCAGTCTTGGCTGTATCTTGGTTTCAGAACTCTCTAGTCTGAACCATGTCTTTGTCTCAAATCTTTCCAGTCTCATTTGAGTCTGGGTCTCAACCCTCTCCAGTGTGACTCAATACTCCCCAGTCTCAGCCACATCTTCATCTCAGTTCCTTCCAGGTTTGCCTTGTGTCTTGGCCTTGGTACTCTCAGCTTTATCTTGGTCTCGATACTCTTTGGTCTTGGCAGCATTTTCTTCTCAAAGCTCTTCAGTCTCACTTATATTTTGGTCTCGATGCTCTTCCAGTCATGGCTGTATCTTGGTTTCAGAACTCTCTAGTCTGGACCAGGACTTTGTCTCAAAACTCCCTAGTCTCATTTGTGTCTGGGTCTCAACCCTCTCCAGCTTGACTTGTGTCTAGGTCTCGAAGTCTTGTGTGTACTTTCTACTCTTGGAAGTTTTTTGGTCTCAATACTCTTCAGTCTCTGCCATGTCTTCATCTCAGTTCTTTGCAGTCTGCCGTGTGTCTTGGTCTCAATACTCCACAGTCTCTTTCTTGGCTGTGTCTTTTTTTTCAGTCATGTCTTAAAGTCTTCAGTATCGACTGTGACTTGTTCTTGGTCATATTCTCTAGTCTGGGTCCTGTTTCGGTTAAAATACTCTCCAGTGTTCACACTCTCTGATCTTAACTGTGTATTGGTCTGGAAACTTGGAAATCTCAGACATACATTGGTTTGCGTAAGGAGGCCTTGGCTACAACACTACCTGAGAGCTGGGTTTGGGCGAGAGGGGGCGTACAACCAGGACAGGTCGCCATTCACTCAAACATTCACATGTAAGGGGAATTTAGATTATTCAATTAACCTAACCGCATGTTTTTGGGATTGTGGGGTAAGCCAGAGTACCCCTGAGGAAACCCGCGCAAGGACGGGGAGAACATGCAAACTCCTTATAGGAAGGTCACCGGCGAGCCTCGAACCGACAACCTTCTAACTGGAAGGCCATAGTACTACCCAGTGAAAGCTTTTTTGTGTTTTAAATTGCTATTTAGCAAGTTAATTTGAATTTGAAAGTATACACAGCTCCCTGTTAAAGGCTTGGTTTAAATGGATGAAGAAAATGTTTTCCTCAAATATATTTGTAGTTGCAAAGCTGCAATGTCCGTCAACCACAAGCACACTAGAAAGCTTTGGAACTGCTCATGTGGATCAACTATTTGCATATTAGTCTGATGTTCCCTGGAGTCCCATGAAAATGCCCTCCATCACCATCATCTGCTCAATCCAGCGTAGGAAGTCAACCCTACACACTTTTTCCAGAGATTCTGCCAGTGGGGAGACTTATAAATGTCTGGTTATTTTTAATGTTCCCTTTGTAGAAGGAGACAAAAGAATATTTCTTTCAGGTCCTATACATAAGAACCACATCTGTGAAAGAAGCACTAACTTAACCATGCTCTGATTCTCTCAAAATGATTCTCTCGCTCCTGGTGAGAAAACCCCTCTGATTGTTTTAATCGCCTCTAATGAAAGTGTTAGTGCAGCACGACGGCAAACTCAGCAAACACTGTCTGTGTGAGTCTGAGAAACAATTCTGCACACTTCAACAACCCCTAAATGTGCTGACGCTTTTACAGCATGGCACTTAGCACTAATGCAAACAATGCTCTCATTGTTTCTGCTCTGCCGTCTCGAGTGTTTAGTGAATTTATCTTTACTATCAATTAAACGTCGAGAAGAAATAAGCTTGGGAGGAAAGTTAAACAAACAGGACAATTTGTACTTTGGGCATTTGCTAGGAACCAAAACATCACCTTGCATTACCAAAGCTGTGCAAAAGAAGCCATAAAACTTGATCGAAGCTAAAAAATAGCAAACAATACTGTATATGGAATGAACCGGCAAGCTCCCCACTTAGCATCTTTTCTCTAAATCTCAAGACAAACATACGGAGACGAGTAAAAAAAATAGGTTTTCTGAGGATTTCTGAGCAGAGATATGATTATGTTTCTTTAAGATTTGAATCACTAACGTCAAAGTGATTGATGCACTCATTTAAAAATAATAAAAGAGTAAAACTGAAGTACAACCATCCGATCAAATCTACCGAAAGATTCTGCAAGAGTGACATGAGAAGCATAGGAAAGACAGCAACCAGTGGTAGACAAATTAAGGAAACCAAGTACTTGAGATATTACTCCAGTAAAAGTGCTTCGTTCAGAAGTACAAAAGTGTTTGCCTTAAAATTTAGTACGAAAAGTACTATGATTTATTATGGCTGTAATATACTGTAATATAATTTTAAGACTAGAGGAAGTGCAACTTCCTCTAATCTTAAAATTATTTGGTATTATGTCATCAGACATAGTTGCTATGCAAATGTTACCCCGTAATTATTTTTATTTTTATTTAAATCCTTGTATTTTTGTATGCCTACTCATCTTATTTTTAACAGTGCTTTAATTATATTGTATTTCTACGGTTATGTCAGTTGTTTACAATTTTTATTTTTGGGAGTATTTAATATAAGTAATATAATTAATTGAAACTTTATGTAGGCTATTTATATTGTATTTCATGTGTTCGGTTAATTTTTTGTATTTGTTTCTAATTCTTTTTGAATGAGTAGTTCCTTTATTTAAATAAAATAATCTCTAAGGCAAAGCTATTATGTTTTATTAGGTATATGTACACAGATATGAAATGAACTGCGATGTGAGGGGGCACCATCTGAAATCTTGCTAAGGGCGTCAAATTGGTGCCCCTCAAATCCACACAACAACAGAGTTGAGAGCTTCATAGAATGGCCTTCAAGGCCAAGCAGCTGCGTCCAAACTATACATCATGAAGTGTATTGTAAGTGATCAAATAGCGGGGGTTAAGTGAGGAGACCTCTTCTTTGTTTGACCATTATAAAATCATAAAATACATTTTCTTTTCAGGATTATTTTAACTCCATACCTTCCTCTTCCGACACAACTTGCAAAACGCAAACGAAAAACATGGATGACTCTATAAACACACTCCTGGACCTTGAGGAAAGCCTTCCTAGAAGAGCTGAAGCTGTTATGGCTGCAAAGGGCGGGTCATTTAAAACCCCGTAGATTCACATTGTTAAATCAACACTTCTGGTGTCGACAGTGTGGACCTAGGTAAATGCTGCTCCAGTTTTACCAAGTGAGTTTAATAAACACACCCCCAGTATTAATTTCCCCCAACCTAACCATAATGTAAACCATAATGGCAATAAACAACTATAAATATGAACAACTTTAGATGAGGGGGAATGAGCCCTTTCCTTCACAATAAATGCACAAAATTTCTTAGATTCCTTTTTTTCTCAATGCAACCAAATGTGCTAACAACTTTTCAATTCAAATCTTGAGGAAAATCTGAACAACATCAAAATTACTTTAATTACTTTAGGATTAATTCAATATAGTCTGTTCTAAAACCTTCTCTATAAAAGAGTGTTTACTTTATTCTGAATACGGTCCAAAAAAGCACCAGACAGAGCGAGAGAGAGGTTCAAACTGATGAATAGAGAGAGCCAGAGATAGGATCATTCAGATAGACGGATGTAGAGAGAGAGAGAGAGAGAGAGAGAGAGAGAGAGAGAGAGAGAATCGTACAGACAGACAGATGTAGAGAGTTTCACTGACTGGAGTCCGCTCTTCCCTCACCATCTGCCCTCCAGATTGAGGGAAGTAAAACAGGCCAGAGAGCGAGGGAACAAGATCAGCCTTGTGCTACAGATGACCGCGGCCTCAGCTCCAAAGAGCCAAGATTAAAACAACAACAGCCTTAGCAGGACTGACAAAGCCAGCGAAACAGCATCAAACCTGGAGATCAAAACACCTCATTAATGTAGTTTTCAGACTGTGTTTGAAATACACCAATGAATGTTGCTACAAAGACCAAGACCTACAAAAAAAGCTTATTGAAGCAAGTTTCCAAAACTGACAAGAAGTCGGTTATTCTTCACTTTATTTAGAAATTTGGTGCAATTCTGGGCCTTGTGTTTAAACAAACTCCTACTAGAGATTTAATGTGATCGGCACCAAACTCTTGCAGTTTCATCCAATGGCTGTGCAGCATCAAAATATGGAGCTTTTTTGACTTTGTTATAGTGTGTGTGTGGTGGTCTGTTGATGTTCGTTGTTTCTCATGCTCACCATTTCTGACTGGTCCCAAACTGAGAATGGATGAAAAAAACTAAATATTTGTTTTATTGGGAATATCTAACATATTCACTACGGCGTGTTCATGGTAGCCTGCCATTTGGAAACAATTTAAGCTCTGGCATTTCTCCATGCTGATGAGTGATTATAAATATAGGCTTCACAGGAAGTGTTGAGTTATTTTAATGGTAAAGTGAACCTTTATAAGGTGTTCACCACCTGCAAGCCACGTGACATTGCACCCCAGTGCGAGAGCCCTTTGATTGCTGCTTGTAGTTTGATGTTGTATTGGTAATGCATCCCATCACTTGTCTACTGACATCTACGTTTCATTAAAACTTAATTTCAAGCTCATGGTTCTCCAGAATAGCCTGCGGTTCCTTTGATTGACACATGTGGAACAGCCAATGTCATTAGTTTTCCTCTCGGGGCTTGAGGGTGCCAGCTGAGCACCTGGTTCAGATGGAAGCATCTCTTCAGGACGCTCCAGTGTTTTTAACATGGATGTTTCTGGCTCAGAAGAGAGCTCTGAGGCTACACATTCCAGGCCTGGCTCACTTTAGCTAAAAGTACGAAAAAAACAGTGTGAGAGCTCAAAGATCCTTCTGTCTGTTACAGCGATGCTCAGCAGAGCCATTACAACCAGAGAAACCAACTACAGGAAGCAAAACAACCTAGGCTTTCCATCAGTTCTGAGTGTATCAACTTCAAATCGATAAATTATGAAATCGTGGAGCAAGAAACGGTGATAGGTGTCCTCTGGAGCAAGGTCAGCAGAAAGAACTAAACAGACCTGGGGCAGGTGACATCATCTGAAGGAGTTTCAGGCGCATATAGACGGCCGGCTTGTTTACAAAAAACTACTTGTTTAAAAACTATTTATTAGCAAACAATTCATTAGCACTTTATTATTACATACTATTTAACATTAATAAAATGCTACGTGCTAATTCTATTCAGACTTTGTTGATTGAGGTCTTTATATCAAGGGACAAACTTCCTCCCAGTGTATGCTGATCCTAATGGAACACATCATTCCTGACTTAGGATCATTTTCTATTTCTCTTTAAAGATAATAAGAAGGGTTGTACTATTTTTTTATATCCTTAGCCCTTTATATTTGTCCTACTTAAAACTCTGTGCCAATCACAGCGGCTGTTTGGAATGATGCAACCCAGATATTGTTCACTTTTGATTTCAAATATAAAGTTTCAAAAAGGCCATACACTTCGATATTTTTCATTTTAAACGAACATTCCAAGAGTTATGACACATTTTTTGTAAGTTAATTCAAATTAAAATGTGAGACAATGCGCAATCGCCTTTCAGTTTCATTTTACAGACCCCAAATCGGTGCCATCTAGTGGTGAAAAGAAGGGATAACCCTTGGAAGCACAATAGCTGTGCTTGGGAAAAAAAAGTGCTTGGAACAGCATATAACGTTTAGGATTTGTTTGCCATTTTTTTGTACAATTCTTACATTGTTTTGACCTTATCTTTACTTTTTCGGGATTTATTCATTTTTATTTTCTCTCAAGACTTAGTTTTTTGTTATAAAACATAACAACAGATTGTTCAAAATTTTTGAGGTTTTTGCAATTAAAAAAGTGTTATATTTTTGTAAAATTTCAGAATTCTTGTGGGATTATTGTGTAATGTTAGGAACAGTGATTTGTAAAATAATAGCTATGTAGTAAAAACGCTCAATTGAAATAGAAATAGAAATTTCTTTATAGGTGTGACAAAACTGACAAATGTGATTAGACAAATACAGCAATTTTTGTCATAGTTAACTTGAAAGAAATGCATAATTCAACATCAGAATTTATTTTTTGCATTGAATATTTTTTGCCTTTTATTTTTTATATACTAATATTCTACTTTATCTATCTACCCATCTTTATTCTCCTTATCTGGTGCCAGGTCAAGCCCACATGACACTTCCCAGAAATCCCAGATTCATTTCTGAGGATGCTGGATGGATATACATCTCCCAAGGAAGGAGTCCATATCTCTTTAATAGATGCCTGAGCCTCTTCAGCTGGCTCATCTAATTGTGAGGTGTATAGGTGTATTCTACTCCAACCCCCGAGTGACAGAGCTCTTCTTATCTCAAAAATGGAATCTTATGTCATCCACTTGTATCATGCATAAAAACTCATAGCATAAATTACTACAGACGGTGAACCAATCCCTCTGTCAATCTCATGCTCCCTTTTCCCCTCAGTCGTAGGACCCAGAGAACTAGAGGCCATTACAAGAAAAGCGTGTGGATTAGACTTTTGAAATATAATTATTGCTCCTTCTGTAGCTTTTATCTTAAGTCGAAAGTTCTACAAATCAATTGCGAACAGTAATGCTTCATATTCTGGATCTCATGCATAAAGGTTTGGCTGGAAAAGATGCAACCCAAACAAAATAAAGCACGACATATGAAGTGCCCTAGATCAAAAGCTCAGCTCATTTGGGTCAGAAAAGCATGATTATATGTATCAACGCTTTCAGATCAGGCATATCAAGGACCCCCCCCCCCCCCATAACCCTCTATCTGCAGCAGGCTGGGAACCAGAGCCACAGAACGGAGCCCATGGCACAGAAACACACTCCTGCTCTCTGTGGAGCGCTATTTGCGTCATTCCTCAAATAGCTGCTCGCACACCCCTTCGTGTCCTCCAGAACTCTAATACATTATCCATCTCTCTGTCACAAAGGAAACAGAAACATGCTGCGTTCTCAGGCCGCGAAAAACCACTGTTTGTGTACCTCAGGGAGGAAGGAATATCTCGATTCATCATATGCAGAGATGCGAGGGAGAGATGTTTTCTTTGTATTTGCTTGCATTTGGAGAAGTAATATGTCAATTTAAATTTAGTATTTTGTTTTGCTTGCAATCATGTTGCTGAAGAATACTTACCTTTTATCAGTAATTCTTGGTTCAGCTTCTGAACTGAGTTTTGAAAAGGGACACTCGACTTACCTGGACTCTTTTAGAGATAAGTGTTGTAAGATCAGTGGAAAATTCTATTTTCTAAGCTGATATTGTTAAGAACCAGACCCCATTCCAGGGTATTAAGGTCTTTACACACTTGTGCGTTCGTTAATGCATGCAGTAATTCTTTAATCTTAATTACAGGGTGCTAATGTCACTGTACACATCAGCCAGAAAAGTAATTTTTTTTTCATGTGCCAACCGCTGCGATTAGCTCATTTGGTCACATGTCTTCAGCCAGGAAAGGCAGCAATGGGCAGTCCTTAAGAACAAAAAGAGGAGCTGTACTAAGGAGCAGAAGCAGAAATAAAGCCGGGTTCCTTCAGACTGCAGGACTTTCTGGATGAGAGATCAGCAACAGAGGATTTCACACAGCATGAAATTAGACAAAATTGCAGAGAACTTGTTCTTAAAATGCGTCTTGCAACCAAGAAAGATTAGAAAAAAGCAAAAGTCACATGTGCCATACTGAAGCGCAAGTTTTAATTCATTTATTGGGTCCAAATAAACTGAAAATCTCTGCAACTTCTCGTTTCCCTCTAGATCTGGTTCTCATTGGCTGCAGATAATCACAGACATTATTTTAGTCAGAACACACAGCACGATTGTAACTCCAGAAAACGAATAATTTGACTTTGTATTGACAGATAAGTGATCACCTGTACTCTTCTCTTTCTCCATCAATGTGCCTCACACAATGTGAATTGCTCTGCACCACTGTGTGGCATGGAGTGAATTACAGTTCACCAAAGCGCCATCTAGTGTTCGGGAGAAGGTCTGCGCCTTTTTGAACACAAGAAAAAAATGCAGGAAGCTGATGACACAGCTATAGTTGTGTAAAGGCCTTTACTCAAGGTACTCCATGTTTTTACCCTGCAATGGCAACACAATATCACTCCAATTTATATAAAAGGGTGATGCTATTAATTTGTTGAATTTACCCCCCCCCCCCTCAAAAAAAAAAACCAAAAGATAAAAATAAAATGGACTCAAGATTACTCAAGATACTACTTTTTTTTTTAAATAAAAGGAAGAGGTGTTTCTTTTAGATTTGCTTGTAACACATACTATAATCTGTTTCCTGGGGGAAAATGTATGTTTTTAAAACTCTCCATCCCATCACGTCTTCCCCTGCATGAATGCCTGGTTTCACCTCACTGTAGCGCAGTTAAAGAGCTAGCACGTTATTATTCCTGCAGCCGGCGTGCCTGAAGATGACGCGTCAGCAACTCAAACAAACAGAGCCATGTTTATGAAGCGCTCCGGAGCCTGTGTTTACACTCATTCTGACGTCAAGCCCTGGCTTAACTTAATGCACACTTCGAGACACAAACCTGCTGGCCTTTCAGATTCCATCCCTACCACAAACTGCCCAGTTAAAGAGACAGTTCGGAACAAAATAAAACACGCTGAATTCCTGAATTTTTAAAAGGCACTCTTGCTGGGCAGCGTTCTTGTCAATGTGTATTAACCTGGGCTAGGAGAATGGACTTTAACATTTAAAATGACATGCTTCCCCTTTAAGTGAAGATTGAAATACTGTGTGCTCTGCCCGGAGGCTCTGAACAGCTTTTCCAGGCAGCCCTGGGCTAATCGGAGCTCACTGACCCTCTCAGGATGACTAAAGACTCCACGCGGTGAGGTGTGTGTGAGTTGAGATGGCTCTTCTTGTCATTAAACCAAGATTTTCCATGAATAGGCCTCTGGGGATCAGCGCTTAGGCACAGGCAAATGAAGAGAGGTGATTTAGGTTCCCTGCCTGGAACACTCACACAACAGTGATGGGAATTATGTAGGAGAATTGTGCTCTTGTGCTGAAATCACCCTGTTTGACTTGCAACCTTCGTTTGGCTGCTGTTGTCATATGGAGGAAATGGGCTATTTTACTGTTTGTAACACGGATACAAATGTGGGATTAAACTGAATAATACCAAGCTTGGGGTCTGGCTCTGCTGCAGAGAAAGTTCTCTTCTGGGTGCTCCTGTTTCCTCAGCCAGGGCTGCAGTTATTAGCCCCAATAGAGCAGGAATAAGTCAGTGACAGTCACGGTTCATAAAGTTCCACGATGCTCTTTGGGTTTCTGCCACTGTTTAATCTCAAGGATCATTTAAAAGAACAATCTAATTCTTTTAATGTTGGCACGTTTGCCATCTCCCATTGGGATAAAAACTAGAGAATTCTGTATTCGAATAGTTTCTAATTAACTTAGCATAGATCATTGAGTCCTATCAGACCAGTAGCATTTTGTGGCATAAATGGTTTTATGAAGGTCTTAACATGTTCAAAAAGTCTCCATATTTTGCATACATATCAGAACTGGAGAACATTTACTTTTTAAATTGAGATCAAAAAGTGGGTGTGTCAAAATGGCTCTATAGCGCCACCTAAAATGTTTAAGCATATAGTCCGCTAACAGTTTGTCATTGGCAAATGAAATTCAGCACAGATGCATAGGATACCAAGACGTAAATATAAGCAATATGGAAAGAATTTCCAAAATCAACAGGAAATAGTTTTTTTTTTTTGGTTGTTTGTTAGTTTTTTTTCTCATGGTACTTTTTTGAACTTCTAGAGATCGTATCTCCAGTCACCAATCTTAAGGCATACGGGATGGTAAATTGCAAAGCTTTTTTGACAAAATGAAACAGGAAGTTGTTCAAACTCAGCAATATAACGTTATATCAATCCCAAACTCTCCAAGTACGATAGCGGTTTCTGTCTGAAAGCATCTACACAGAAATCTACGGTATTAGTTATTGCGCCACCAGGTGACCAGAGGAAATGCAGTTAAGCTTGATAATGTCCTTCTTTTACAAAATTTGTCATGTGTGACAATTATATGGTTCAAAACGATAACAGAAATGTTTTAAGCCTCTATCGTAGCGCCCCCTGGAGATAATAAAAGCTACATTTTTGGTTATCACTTTTAAATGTACTTTATTTTTAAGAAAATGGAACAGTTCTTACCTGAATCTTAATTTAGGATTGGTCATAATGTATGGTGCAAATACTTGGCCACAGGGTGATGGTGTCTGAGGTGCTTAAGCCCTTTGATTGCTGCTTGCAGCTTTAATTTAAATTTTCCTGTTTAAATCTTGACTTTTTTAGATATTAAATGTTTTCTAGGTTGGTATTATGTTGAAGCCACATAAACTTATATCTGGATGACCAACCTTTTTGGAGGGGAGGTAAGGGGTGTTTAAACGTGACGTTTACCTCAAGAAAATGCTGCAATTATGGATTTTTTTTACAGTTGCCTACTATCATGGATTGAATGAAATAGCCATTCGTTTGCTGTGATGTCATCAGATGGCGGACCCTGCATATAAGTTTTTTGGAGGATGAGTCTGGAAAACTACCTCCAAACCAAAAATTATCGTGCATTTTCTCTTTGTCTCTTAACCACTGGATTACCCGCTTTATTCTTATGGCTCCTTGTGGAAAATATGAACTGAGAACCTATATCTCCCTCGTGACACAAAGTAAGTTTAAACTCTTTCTGATGCAGTTGGGACTTTAGATTGGAAAACTAATTAAAAACTTTTATGAATTAAAATTATTATTATTTCAAGGGGGTCAAAGATGGTATGTGAGACGAAGATAACAGCAATTCATGTCAGTGTTTTTTAAGCTTCATAATATTATACTCCCAGCAAAGATACGTTTGGCATAGTGAAGAATGCTGAGAAAATATCAGTATTGTAAGGAGCTGTACATCTTTACGGCATAATAATCAATGAACTTTGCTTTTGAGTTTTAAATGAGACAAATATTCTATTAATTGATGATTTTGAACTGAAACTGGTCTGATTGGGTTCAATGATCTATCTAGTGCGATCACTAGTTTGGAATTTTACCACTTTAAACAGTTAAAAGACAACAAACGATGAGTATATTTAAACGTTTTAGGTGATTTAGACTTTTCATTGATGTACGCACAGTGAGAAGAAAGCAAAGTTGATGAGCTTGCCGTTCTCAAGCTTGCTTCTCTTTCAGTCACATAAGGTTAGACTGATGTAAAGAAAGGCCGGAGCAGAGACGAGTGACAGACGAAAGAAGGCTTCAAGGCTTTCAGTTCATTTGAAGGATGTTGCATAACTCCTTTCACACAGTGATGCTCATAATGAGAAAGATTTTACATTCGTCACTGAAAGCGCCCTGGGCATGTGCTCTACTAAGGCAGGAGCAGATGTTCTGACCTCACTTCCTGTTGTCTTGAGCAAAACGAACCAATAAGCAAGATCAACGCTTTTATATTTATGGTTAAAATCAAAGGTTCAGTCCAAAAGAAGTGAGCAGAAAAGCTCATGCTCAACATTCCAGAAGAAGCGCTCTCCACTGTGACTTATTTTATATATTTATCTCTCAAGATCTTAACACATGGCTCTACCGAGATCTCGTTTGGAAGTAATTAACCCTGGGCTACTTTGATCGCCGTCATATAGCTCAATAATGACCCAAAGCACATGCCCCGGGTCACTGAAAGCACCCTGGAGACGTGCCCTTCTAACTGGGAGACAGAGAGAGGTCACTTCCTGTTTACTAGAGAGATATGAGCCGACAACATTTAGAATTGTGGTTTTTCTGGTTTCATATAGAAATATGGTTTGATTCTTGCATTTACTGCAATCTTTTGGTTCTGAATATATTAAAATCATGTTCTCCCTCTAGTAGCTGCTGCCTCCAACTCAATCTTGGTATCGGTTTCAAAGGTGATTTACTAAGAAACACTTGAACCAATCTGACTTTAATCCTAGCGTTTGTGGCAAACTGTTTACACCTTAGTTTCTTTAAATGATGCATTATTTCAAATAGAAATCACAAAATTTTCCCTATATTGATCAATAGTCTATATACAGATTTTCTGAAAACAACCACAGGTGTTTAAGATGTGTATTTATAATAAATAAAAAACCATTGAATAGTATTATGTGTATAAAACTAAAACATTTTTGCAGTAAATCCTCAATTGCAACAGTTGCATGCCATTTATAGACAGATGATGCACAAAGCTATATGTAGAAAAAACAGAGCTTTAAAAAGAACAGAGTTTTTATGTCTTCAAAATCTTACGAAGAAAATCCGGCTTCAGCAATATGTCGCTCAATGTGCAGGCTAATCATGTTAGCTGGTTTTTACATCTTGGGCACATCTTGGGCTTATGCTCATCGCACAACTTGGACAAACATTTTTATTACTTCTAACCTTGACTTATCCTACTAACTGTATCTTTGTAAATTTTGTATTTGTTGTAAAAAAAATTATTTTTGCCGTAAACATTGTTTTATTATTTGCCTGTGGAATTATTGTGGAATGTAATTAAAAAATATTTGTTAAAAAAGAAGCTTGGGTTGTACTAAAAATTCTATCAAGCTTGCCACAAAAATATCGTTAAAGAATTATCTCTCAGAGATAGAGATTTTTATATTTATTCATACCACTTTTGTCCTATTTAAAACTCTCTGATCATTTTGCACTGCAAAGGTACTGGTCTGATCTATGCTAAACAAATGTTAAAAGTGTTACCTCCAGACCTGGAGAATGGCTGAATAGATTCCAAAACATTAAAACAATACAAATTTTCTAGGGAAAATGTACCCTGTATGTGAAAAAAGAACTAGCATTTACATTCTTTTAGCTGCTGTTTTCAATTGATACATTTTCCTCTGAATATGTAATAATACTATTTTATGTGAAACTCAAGGACAACTTAACCCTTAGATTTCTGGGGCGTTTTTAACTACTTTCAAATGTTCACAAATCCATATTTATTTTTTAATTTATTTTTTTTTCATTACATTGACAAAAACAACCTGAAATTGTACAAAAAAGTTAAATTCTGAGTAGTACATTTAATAATGTTTACAGCAAAAACTGAGAACTGTTTATGTTTTATAACAAAAAAAAAAACAAAAGTGTTAGACAAAATAAAAATAAAATAAACCAAATTCATAAATCCCCCACAAAAGCAAAGACAATGTCAAAACAATTTGAGAATTGTAACATAAAACAAGCGAACCTTTCCTAAACCTTACGCACTTTTCCAAGCATTTTTTGTGTCAGAATTTTGAAAAATATCACAGGTCTTGTACTTTCAAGGGTTATTCATACTTTTCATCACTAGATGGCACTGATGACACAAATTTGGTGTCTGTAAAATGAAACTGAAAGACGATTGCATATTTTCTCCCATTTTAATTTGAATTACTTTGCAAATAATGTGTAATTAATCTTGTAACATTAAACATCAATGCTAAACATAAAATATCCAAACTAATAATCTTTTAGAAACCTACATATTGTATTTGGAATCAAAATTAAAAATTAAGTGGGTTGCATCATTCCTACTTAACTAAAAACAGCCGCTGTGATTGGCAAATGCACTGGTGCATGCAGAGACTTCTAAAGGTTAAAGTTCAAGCACACATTTGAATAAGGTACAGCAGACAAAAATCCCTTTAAAGCAAAATATGTGTCAAAATGGAATAGACTAAGCAGGTGAAGGCCTGTCAGAACAAGAATGTTTAAAGTAGGAATTAAAAGCAGTCGATGCGAGACGTTTTGCGACTGAAACAGGTATTTGGTTTTACAGAGATGGAGCAGTAAAAGCCTGCCACTCCAAGGATCTTTTGGTGGACATGGGAACTCTGCAGATGATCTAAGAGTAAACAAACAAACACTTTTACAACTTTAGCAAAAACTGTTTTTAATCCAAATGATTTCAACGTGGTCAGAGGGAACGGAACCCTCTTTGCCTCGCTCTCCTGCTGCATTCATTAAATGTGAGTTACTCTACAGAACATCACGAAGCTCTGGAGGCAAGAGTTTACTGAAAAAAGTGTCTCATCAGATTTGCAGATACAACTAACACAGAGACACAATGAGTTCTGAAGAACTCATTGTTCAAAAAAAAAGCAGGAGCACGCAAAGCCCTTTTTCTTCATCAATATGAGATGTTTTTCCAGCAGCTTTTATCTCTGACGTGTCTTTGTGAATGCGGTCTGTGTGTGGCCTATTAAAACACACAGGTTACTGTCAGAAGAGACAGTCAAAAGATGAGAAGAGTGCAGGGGTCACATGGTGCTGTGTTTAGACGGCCAGACCACACAGATGAAACAACTGCCCATAAAGCGCTACAGAAATGGCCATCCCTGCAGCCGGCACACGTGTGAGCCAGGTGTGAGCCAGAACACGGGAAGCACACGGACCACTCTGTGCTTTTATTTCTCAGAGCTTTTAAAAGATCTTCCGTTCAAAACAAACCAATGTCACTGATGCAGTCACTAGAGGGAGCAAACTTAACCCATGCATTACATGGACCTGTCCTGGAAGAGACTTTAGAACAGTCGCCTATCGTCAACCAGCAAAGAAAAGACATCCAGAATAAAATGGCCAAATTGACGGAAAATCTAAGTATAATTTTACTAATTTTAGACAGTATTTCTGGTATTTTTCAACACACAGAACTGAACTGAACTCATACATGATAATCTATTAATTATTATTTATTATATCTATGTTTACTGTTACATGCTGTTACTGTTTATGCTGTTTTTGCATCTTTGCTGCTCTTTTTACACAAAATTGTCATCGTCACATCCTGTTTATAGTTTCTGTAATACACACATAGTGCAGAACAATTTTACTTTTTAGTCTGTGTTATATTTTATCCTTTTGTGTTGTATATCTTGTCCTGCGCTCTCTTGTCTTTTTTGTTCAGCACTGTTTACACTAAGCTGTAGTCGTGTTGTTTGTGACTTACGCTATTTGTAGCACCAGGGTTCTGGAGGAACGTTGTTTCTTTTCATGATGTTCTGCATCAGAACTGACAATAAAATCTTCTTGACTTGACAGTTGTGTATTTCTGATAAATTTTCAAACTTCAGTTTTTCCCGAACAATGAGCACCAGAGAGTTAGTCACTGTCCAAATTCTTTACAATACAGAATGTGATGAGTTCAAGGCTGTAAAGTGGACCACACTTGGCTCCAGTATGTGATTTAGCAAATCCCAGAAATAATATCCACCCTAAAATATCATTTACATCTCTAATCCATGAAAGGACATGGAGTTATTCTACTAGACACCATCTAATCTGTAACTCACTCCCTATACGCAGAGTATGCAGTCTGCATCTCCCAAGGGCGGCACTCACAGCTGTCAGTAGACCAGTAGTGTGCCCCAGAAAAATCTCAACTGTAATTTAATTTTAAACAAGGGGACTGCAGGGTTGGCACTGAAAACAAATGATTTCAGCAAACCTGCTGGTATTATGTGGAAAGTCGATTGAAAGATGAGAATATCAGACATGAAGTTCCACCAATCACTCCCTTCAGCTTCTGTTTCAAGGAGGCGGAGAAGCTGAGGATCTCACTTGATAATGCTTAGATCTCCCTCTGGAAAGCTGATAGTCATAATGGTCACTTTGTCCAAAAGTTTTGACCTTCTAATTATAAGTAAAATACAAATGGAGTGGTTGATGCTCTTATACAATCTCTCGTACAATTTTGGGTATTTTTGCTAATAAAGTAGAATCAGTACAGACACTATATCATCATTTTGAAAGGTTCATTATTTGGTTTTCAGGGTAAAAAAAACAAAACAAAAAAAAAACATTTTATTAATCTTTTAATACATGTTTGTTTTTACCGGATTTTTAAAGGACTCAGTAATAAACCGTTTTATGACTTGTTTGTTCGAAACTCTTTTTTCAACATGTGATGATTGGTAGTTCGAACTGTCTGCTCTCATTGGACACTGGGTGTCGCATGTATCTCGGAAATGGATGTTTTACACAAATTACACTACTGTTAATACTTGTGTGAGGAAGGCGGGGGATTGCTGCGGAAGGATCGGTGTGCTTAAACAGCACACTGAGAAGAAGTCCCGCGAGGGCAACAAAACCTGTGTCCATGGAGGACGAGGGCTCAGGGGCTGATAACTCTCCAAACTGAAGCAGGGTTCCTCTCAGTGGTAAATATCCAGTAACATTCATGTTTGTCACTTTTTTTACTTAAATGGGTGTGGGTACACGTGTGGAAACGGGACGATACCAGTAGCTTGGCACTGAGAGTAGGAGGAGCTTTGTTTTAAAACATGAATGGAGGATGCGTTGGTTGTAGGAGGGGTGTAGTATTGGGTGACGTCACACTTTTGAGCTAAAGATTTGGCTCATCTCAGAGTCTCCCGACTGTAACTCGATACACAGTGCACTTTCACATTTAAAACTCAAAACACATGTCCCTCCATCTTAGAGCTCTGTTACACACTACATGAAAGGTATCTTTAGTAAATCATTTTATAGCTTTAAGCTTTTAAAAAGGCCTCATACATTTTGTACTGAATTTCTACAAAAAAAGGTCAATAAAATGATTGTATTGGTTTATAAAAACAATCAATATAATACATTTTAGCCTTGTGTTTTTATTTTCTATGAAAATACTAGATCATTGTTATTCATTAAAAATAAATATTTATAGAATAAATCCGTCTTGAATATCAATTAAACATTTAAATCACATACTGTCTTTATCTTCTGTTTTATTAGCACTTCTTTATAATAAAACTGCTCTACAGAGTTGTTCAAAAGACATATATGACTATTGCTACTATACTTTTTGGTAAAAAAAAAAAAAAAACGTAAAACTTTGTAATGTTCGTTTTCTGAAGTGATTTTCACACTTGAACCACAAAATGAACCATTCCAAAACTACAATTTAAAATCATTTTTTAACAGACCCTTATAGTAGAAACGCGTTCTTAATTTTTTTACATTTTGATCAAAGGAGGGAGTGCCCAGAGTCGCAAAAAACCAATAAAGATGCGAACTGATTTTCTCATGTCCCTCCAGAAAGCACATGCTCTAAACACAAACTAACCGAATCTGGCAACACACCCTTCTGTACCAACTTCTCCCAACACATGTACACACGGACCCGAGCACACACAGATGACCGCTGCATCCTCAAGATCCAGCAACACTGTCCAGAGGTCAAAGGTCACAGCTTCAGCTCAAATATGTTACAGTAGAAGGAAACCAAGCTTCCAAGTGTCAAACAATGAAACTTGGTGCTTTCCTTCGGAAGCGCTCGATCACCATCTAAATCAATGCTCCCGTAGTTTCCGCGATCGATAGACTACGGGCCGATCGCGAACGCGCATCGCTCGCGGGATCACTACTAGAGCCAGCAGTGAGATGAGATGAAGAAGAGCTGTACCTGTTCTCTCTGCAGGCAAGGCAGCGATGTCCTCCGGTGCGGCTTGCTCCGGGACTGGCCGTGCTGTGCCATGTCTGACGAAACTACAGAGCTGGACCTCCTGCGCCTCTTAAATACCGGAATATCTCCGCTCGATCCCTCCCGGTGCGCGGCGCCCTGCTCCGGCAGCAGCCTGTCCGCATACCTCGCCAGCAGGACCCCGAGCACACCGAGCAGGTAGGCCAGGTAGGGTCTCCAGCTGGCGCGCACCTTCCGCAGCGACAGAAGCGACACGGTCCGGATAAAGCTGATGAAGAGCAGCACGGAGACGCCCTGACCCAGCCGCGCCACCATCAGCGCGCCGCTGGCCAGGCAGGCGAGCAGCACCAGCGCGGTGGCCGTGAACGAGTACAGCTGCTGCGCGTCCAGCAGCAGCGACTGCGCCGCCGCTTCGCCCAGATGGCACACGGTGAGCAGGAGCACGGCCGTGCGCGCGAGCAGCCCGCAGCGCAGTAGATACACCCCCACCCAGAAGAAGGCACACACCAGCGTCAGCGCGGGAGAAAGCAGCTGCCACGCGAGCTCCACGAGCGTCACCAAGTGAAGTGCCGGAGATGCTGCGTGCGCGTGTGCGCGCTCCGCGTCCCAGTCGGCGGACTGACGCGCGAGCAGCGCGAGGAGCACCGAGAGCGAGGCGACGCACGCGGCAGAGGAGAGGCTCCTACGGCTCCGCCAGCACGAGTGCCAGCAGTCCTGCTCCACGGGGGTGACACAAGTGCGCACATAGCCGTTGCGCACGGATTCCAGTGCCATCGGTCACGGGAGAGCACGCGCTCGCGCACACACGCATTAATACGCAGCGCCGCTGTTCCTTGTTCACGTGCCCGACTGCCACGAGTTCGCCTTCAACACATCCTCGCGTCAAACGATCGAAACCCCCCTCAGCAGCCGGCTCACGATCCGCTCGAGGGGTCCTCCAGATGTTTCTAGGCCAGCGCCATCATCGTCTTCCTCTTCCCTGTCATCGATGACCTCGCTCTGTTTCCCACCGGATTATCAGGTGTTCCCGCGGCTGGAGCTGTTTCAAGAGCTCCGGGAATGTTTGCGCTCGTCCCGGTGTTCGCGATCGAGGCGGGACCTAAAGCACCGAGCTTCGGAGAACCAGGCTCCCGATCGGAGGAATCCACGCGGTTATTGATATCAGCTGAGCTGTCCGGATCTGAGCAGGATCACGTGACATTCACATCCAGGGGTGCTCCATCAAAGTTTGAGACTTTATCTCGCTCCCCCCTCTCTCCCCTCTCTCAGTCACGAGCTGTTTGCGATCTGAGATCAGATCCTAATGTGGTTTGGTGACTTTGAAAGCAATTTACAAGCAAAAAATATTTAAAAAGTCCAAAATTCAGTTTTAGCTGCAGCAGCAGAGGCAGGGTTGCTAAAAACGAAAACGATTAATTTCTGCAGATTTGATACCCATCAGCAGCTCGGGCATAAGAGGAGGTCTCTTCAGACTCTTCAGTTCACCATGGGGCTCAGCTAATGCATGAAAATGTATAGTTTGACAATTTTACATTAGCAACCGGGTGCTATATTGATGTACCTTCCAATAATGTAACACAAAAGAAACTTCAAGTTTAATTTTAAAACAAAAAGTGACAAACCGATTAGGTTTTCTGTGAGTTTATAACAAAGGGCAAGTTTTTATATAAGAAAAACGTCTACGCATGCTTTTTTTGTATTTTAATCTTAATGCCCTGATGTTTTCTGGTCATGTATGCTCAACTTTCTCTGTCAAGCACTTTGAATTAGGAAGTATGATATAGAAATAAACTTGTTTGTTCCTCTTCTCAGCTGATTTCTCCTGCTCTGTCTCTGTCATATGCTGTAAAACATTTTAAGTGTGTTAAACTTGTGTTAAACTTAAAAACTCATGTCAACGTAACCTGTTTATCTTTGTTTCAACTCAGAAATGAAAATTGGTCGTTCAACATTGCGGATGAACTGGCGATATCTAACAGATGACTTACAAACTCTAGTTCAACTAACACAGAACCACAATCTCAAAAAAGTCAAAATTCTCAAAAAGTCGACACAATGAATAACTGCAAGCTGTACTCTCTAAAACGTGTAAAGCTAAGTTGTCGAAACTTGTCTTTGTGGTAACGAGACTTTGCAAGTGGATACAATGAAATGACTCTTCTTCACAGTGTATAGTGTTCTTTTTCACCAGAATTTTTAAAATACTATTGTAATAGCATTACCTGCTGGTTTTCTTCACTTATCACCAAATAAAAAATACTACCAACCTTGATTAATATTTTAAACTGAAATAAAAATGAATTGGTTTAAAGTAAAACCACCAATGTGGAGAAAAAAACCAAGGCAAGCACAGGAACAACCCAATTTAGAAATGCCCCCATGAGCTTGAAACGATTACCATCCCCCACACTCTCAACCTGAAGCTAATCATGATACAATTGAAAGTAGTGAATGGAAACGTTTTGTAACTTAGCAATTGTTTGCATATTTGTTTGGCACTAAGTGATAGCAAAGGTACAAATAATGTACACATTATTAAAGATCATTTAAGGCTCCTAACCTTTTCACAATATTTAGTTAACAAAAATAATGACAAATATTTGTGTTATTATACATGCTTAATTATATTCACTCATACATGCACGAAATTCTAATATTTGGACAGATATATAAAACTCAGGGCACAAAAAGAAAAATGTATTTTTCTATTTTACCTCAAATGTTAAACTGCACAATTTTTCTCCCAATCTGAGCCTGACTCAAAACATTTCACCAAGATTTGAAGCGGAAAGAGAGTGAGTAAAATAATTTGGGTGACCTTTTCCTTTTACTCCGGTGTCATTGAGCAGTTTCTCCCTCCAGGGTTCATGCCCACAGTAGAGAACGCCAGTCTGGATGGAAACCAGAGCGGCGCTGCCAACATTCATCAGATTTCTGTTTGATCTCACTCGTGTGGGCAGAGGAACCAAGCATGTTCCCAGTGAATGTGAACCAGATACAAGGAAAATCTGCCGACTACTCAGAAAACCAAACACTTGAGTCCCACAGTCACGAGCTTGATCTTGATCAGGTAGAGTTTATGAACTAAAGTCGAAATAAAACCAGTCATCAGGAAAAGTGAGATGGAATCAGGCCAGCGTGAAGATGAAGAGATTAATTGGAAAAGGAAAATCTGACGACCAAGGAGAGATCAAATGCCAAAGTTCTGAGTAACTAGTTCTTTTGTTAATACACAAGGTCACCTGGACACACCAAGCCTGAATGTTGTTTTTAATAACATCTGGAAAAAGTAAATACTCGAATGTTAATCATTGAACTCTTTACAAACATTTCACTTTAGATTTTTTTTAAAGTTGAAAGAGTTTTTCAATTTTGTAGCTGAAAAATACTTTCATTCACTGAATACAAGCTCTGCTGACGGATGCAGGAATGTTAGAGATTCTGAAGGTAGGGTTTAAGAAGGGGATGTGCTTTTCAGATGTTGTGTATCAAGCTGAATTAGACCAGTTATTATTATTTCATACTGGACTGGGAGTGTCTATGTATGTTTTTGCACATGCTAATTATTCAGACTCCAAATCATTTTAAAAAAATGTTTTTTAACATCACTTTTTTGTCATATGTGACTTTTGTCAAACCAAATAGGTTCAAATAAATCAAAAGAACAATGTTGTCTGCATCTTTAGAGTGTGGGTGGCATTTAACTGTGTTTAATTGGGTTAATCAAATTTAACCTTTAATTGAGCTTTGAAAACAATCCACAAAAAAATGAACATACCAAAATTATTGGCACTCCTGGTTAAGATGTGTTAAATAAATTCAGTTTTTATTGCAGAAGCATATTGCCACGCTGAAAATAGTAGAAAAAACATAACATGAACATGAAAGTGAATTTTAAGGGGAAATAAAAATCCCTGACTAACAAATAATTCCTTTTCATAAAATAACCTGTTCAACAAATATTGGCACCCCCAACAATTCCTAGAAAATAAATGTAATTGAAGTATTTCTGTAATTTCTACAATTGTATACAGACTGCTCAGTGCAGGAGAAGCTGACTTTTTCCTTCCAGCGGTAGCAGCGGATAAACACTTTGAGAACAACCAGGAGCCAAAGGGGCCCAGGAGGTGCCCACCGACCGAGTAATAAACATCAGGGGTGCTAATAACTGTGGCACTCATGATTTGATGTAAAAGAATGAGTTCTTAATGTGGGATTTTTTTCATTAATTTATTTTCCTGCCCGCTGATTCCCTTTGGAGAGGCGGGGTACACCCTGGACAGGTCACCAGTCCATCGCAGGGCAACACACACTCACACATTCGCACCTCAGGGGAATTTAGATTATTCAATTAACTGATTAGTTTTTACTCAGATTTTGGGGGAAAATACCCGGAGGAAACCCAAGCAAGCACAGGGAGAACATGCAAACTCCTTCCAGGAAGGTCATCGGCGGCCCTCGGAATGGCAACCTTCTAACTGGAAGGCCACAGTGCTACCCACTCTGCCACTGTGCCGCCCGCACCTGAAATAAAGGTTGAAATTTCCTATTTTTTTTTCATTGTTCCCGCACAATCCTAAAAACATGTGGTTAGGTTAATTAAAATAATCTTAGTGTGATTAAACCCCTTAGTGTGAGTGATGTGCACTGGAGACACCCCTGTAACCCCAAAAAAGGGAATAGGCGGGTGGGAAAATGAATGAATAAATGAATATAACAAGTATTATGTGGTGAAATATTTTGTCTCTTTCTGCTAGGCAGGCCCAAACTGGCATCAGAGGGACGTGTGGATTGTGATGGATGTCCTCTTCCCATCGACAGTCTCCTTCCCGTCTTCCCCCTCCAGAGGAGCTGCTACAGAGAATTTGGGAGTGTTTGTTTTAAAAACAAAAATCTTCCGGTCCCAGTTCCTGGGTCAGTCCAGGGCCAGCTAATATTAAGTCTTTGCGTCATGTCCCTTGAACAGCAAAATACAGATAAGGATAAGAATGCATGGCAAGATGGCAAGAAGGGAGCCTTTCTGAGGATAAGGGGCAGACGTGTGGACATTAAGCTAAACAATGGCTGCCTGAAAGTGATCTTGGATCGGCAGAGGTTGATGCAATAAATATTCAAAAGACAAGTTTGAGCTCAAATCCCAACAAATGTCTGCAATAAACAGGAATTTCATGAATATAGCTTAAATATACATTTCTACTGACAATTATGTGTATTCTTGAGCATTAAACCACGCACGATTGCTGATTTTACAATGTCTCTCTTCATCTTTTCAGGGTTGTTGGATCTAACAGTATCGTTACAGTCGAACCACCAAACTTCAACTCTAGACAACACATTTTAATATCCTTAAAATGCACTAAAACGAGTAAACAAAGCTATTTTGTTGAGGTCTTGTACATTCAGTCCTATTGCAGAGCCACAGTTATACAAGAGAGAAGAATAATAGTACACAAACGCATTGAGGTGTTTACACTTAAATCCATTTGCACATTTCAAAGCATTTAGAAGCCATCTAAAACATCTCACAAACACAGTGTTCAGCGATGGTCAGGCTTTCCGAGGAGGAACCAAATGTGTGAGTCTAAATTATAGGTAGAGCGATGGAGGATTCAAAATGGGGGGAAATCTGTCTGCTAGCACATCAGGGCTAGCATAAACCCTGTCCTGGCACCAAACAGTGAGTTAAAAAGCAGAATTCCACCTCCAACCATGCGCGGCGTCCTCCAGACACAGTCTTGTGGTCGGGATGTGAATGGAGAATGTTCTGAATGCAGAGAAAGGTGCACTCGAGGGAATTGTGGGAGAGTGTCACCACCAGGCCAACTGTGGGTTTTAAGACAGTTGAATACTTAAGTACTTTATTTCAAACATGCATGGTGCTCGTAAGTGGTAAAACATTCTTGTTGAGCGCAGTTTAATGCTCAGACGTCATAGAGCCGCTTATAGCTGCCAAACTACTAAACAAGGAGCTCACACTTGCAGGTTTTATCACGTACAAGAACAAATATCTGAGCCAGAAATGACTCAAAATAGTAAAAGTTAGAATTAAAGGGTTGAATCTCAAATAAATATTTCATAAATCAGGGTATGTTTTGAATAATTTAACTAAACATTTTGAGAGCACTTCCTGCAAAGCACAGAGTGTCCAATTTATTTCTCATCAAAGTGATGTGTTGTTTTTTTTTTTGTGACATTACACAAATGCATTATCTGCATATTTTACAGCAAAACAGATCTAAAATGTAGTGAAATGTGGATGTTGGAAAATAAAAATCACAAGAACAATGTCATCAGAAGTGACCCATAATTTCCCTTTGCTATTAATAGATCAAACGTTCCAACAGACATCTGCATTTTTGGAGTTTTTTGGTATTCAGCCATTCTCTGGGTTGAGGGTAACATTCTTTTTAAACTGTAAACTTCAAATCAAGAGAAACCAATCTAACTCAAAGATATTTGAGCTGTAACATGAAATCAGCAATCAAGCTTTTATTTTGTAAAGCACAGTGTCTACGAACTGAAGTCCATTTGCTTCTTAAAAGTGATTGTGATTCTAGTCACTTCTGAAACTTCTTTACATTGTTGTCTTGTTTTATGTAATATTTACTAAAAGACAATTATACTTCACTCACATTTTAAATGAGAAAGATGAATAAAACTACTAAAATAACATGTAAAAATGTTCCATACAACTTTTTTATGATCTTCTACTGGGGATCTGAAGGTCTGCGAGACCTACTGCCTCGTTGTGTATAGTAGCTTCCCCAAGTAGCTCCCCATGTGAAATGGAATTTCTAGTATGGGTTTGTACTCCAGGGCTTTGATTTAATTGATTGTGACACTAGCATCCTTTAAACATCATTGAAGAACTGCTTTACTATGGCCTCTGCCAAAAAACTTTCCCCATGTTTCCTCAAGCTAGAACTAATCTACATTAGGCTCCTTTGCATAAAAGCGCTATGTAAAAACATTTGAGTTGACTTGGCCTCTGTGACATCATGCCTCAAGTTCTTTCTGCCCCTTTGTCGTGTTTTGGGGAACGAATCTGACCTAAAAACGTGCTCAGACACACTCTGCTTGGCCAAAACCTGAATTTCTTGGAAGAACAGCCAGTCCTAGAGTGGTTGCACACAACCACCGAAGCAAAAAGCAACTCTATTATAAAAACAAGTGCATACTATTTAATTCCAGCTCATTACTGTGATTCATAAGCACAACAATCTTTAACAGCAGGTCAACACACTTTCCTGCATTTTCAATTAGGCCTTGATTACTGACCTCTGGAAGAAATCACTGGAGAATTTATGATGATGATCTCCCTTCATAGTGACCTCTGATCCCAAAACCCAACATCTGCTGAAAACATGGCCAAACCTGACCCAACAAACCCCATACAAAACCACGAGTGTGACTGAAGAAAAATATGAACATCAGGCTCTTTATCATCTGCTATGATTCATTATTTATGAGACTGGGAGAGGATCAGGGCTGCTGGCAAACACTATGTGTACTGTATGTGCATATGCTGTCCTGGAGTGGCAGATGAATGTGTGTTTGGTGGTTAAGCTTGGTTTTGAGGACAGCATTCTCGACAGGAATGTGTAGCGCCACTGTTTTTGGAGCCGAAGCCCCGTCAATTAAAACATCATTCTGTACTGTTCCTTAATCAGCGTGACAACTCATAAACACACTCCCCTGTCGACACACATGCCGAACCGCTTAAGATCCATGAGTGATTTAAAACACTGCCGTCTATGTTTCGAAAAGGGTTTCGGCAGATACGGGTCATTCCTTAAAGTGATCCTGTGTGTGATCCCAGATGCAAAGAAAATAAAACATGCACTTTGGTCAACACAGATACAATCTGTTCACACAAGACCATAGTTGATGTCATTATTAATGCTCTCTGACACATTATCTTAAAGAAACAGGTTAGCATTCCCCTTAGAAAGCACATTCAAAGAAACATAAATATAAATTTACAAATTAAGAAATGTATGATACAGAAAGACATGCTTTCAGCATTTGATATCTACAATCTACAAAAAAATAACTATTAAATATAAGACCCATAAACAAACAAGTAGATATTTTTCCGACTGACCAACAAGCATGCCAGAGAGTTATCTTACCAACCTGCCAGCTGCCTGCAGGAAACATTTCTAACAAACCAAGCCAGGCAGTTGTCCAAGCAACCAACCACTGGTTAGTCAGTCCACAGAAACATCCAACCAATCAACCGTTATTCAGTTGGTCATTCCTCAGAGACGTACAGCCAACTAACCAAGCAACTAAAAAAACATTGGTCACTGACTGTCGATCAGTCGGTCAGTCAGTCAATCCACAGACATACATCCAACCAACCAACCAACTAAACAAGGATCTGTCAGTTCGTTAATCAATGGAAAAATACAGCCAGCCAACAGTTGGTCAGTCTGTCGATCGGTGCGTCAGTCAATCCACAGAGACCTATACCAAACCAACAAACAAAACAACCTCCCAAAATGATGCTAATCTGTCAATTTCAAGGTTAGCTTTAAATTTCAAAAAAATGTGTAATTGCAAGCAAATGCCATTCCCATTCAGAAAGCATTTGGTATATCCACCAATTAAGTCTATACAGATTAACAAAATCTAGCTTACTCTCACTTAACCGTATTAGAAAACCTGCTTGTTTGCTCTGCTGTCACCAAACGTCTCAAATGACCCACCTTCTTAAAACACTCCCCTCTCTCTGACATTTCTTCAACAATGCCAAATGAAACTGTTGCTCATGTGTTTGACACAAGGGGCTTGCTTGCAACGTAATTTGGTGTGTTTGTCCAAACTCTGCCAGGAAAAACAGTAGGAGTCCACCTCGGCAGAGAAAACGGGGACCAGAGCACAAAAGTCTGCTTTCATACAGCTGAGGGCTGGGGGGGGGGGAGGGGGCCTCTGGGCCTGAGAGATGACTGTCGACTTTCAGGTTTTTTCCTTCGCCTTGCAGACATGTTTTTATAAACACCAGGAATGTGTCAAAAAGGCACAGTCCAAGAACCTTCTTCTTTTTTTATGAGTGTCAATCCATCAAGCACCAATCAGAAGCTGTGCATAGCAAAACCACACCCCTTCTAAAAGTATGGGATGAGAAAATGACCTGCAGGATAAGCTACTGAAACCACCTCGGAAGCAGGAGGGAATCATGGGAAAGATGTACAGTTTAAAGGACAATTTGATATTATGAGAAGGCTTCCAGATTTTGTTAAACGTTCCATTAGTTTTTCCATTCATGAATAACGGCACAGCCTCATACTTAACTCATGACGCAGAAGGGTAGATAAGCCAGCATAGTTTGTTAAAGCCAGAGTTTCTGGAATGATGCAGTGTGTCGCCAAAACTCTCAGAATGGACATTTTTGTTGGGCAATTAAACTTTCTGGGATAATAGCATGAAGGCAGAAAAGAGCTTCCATGGAACCTCCACCATCTGTTACCCATACCCAACCGTCCATGGTCTGACCTGTCAATAGATTTCATCAACGACCTACCCTCATAACAGGATTACACCACCATTCAACCTAGAACACAGGGACGACTTCGTAGAGCACTCCTGGAGCAGGGGTCTCGGTAACGCCACACCAGCAGAGTACTAATGAATACTAATGCATCATTGCATCATTTCCTGTTCACATCCACATCTGCCATCTTCACCTTGCTATCGTTAGCCTAAAACTGCCTTTTTGAGTGTTTCAGGTGGATGCCTGTTTGCCTTGGCACGGATTACTGGTTTACTGGTTTGACCTTCTGCTTGAACTCTCGTTTACCCCTTCTGTTTTACCCCTTTGCTTGATGCTGTTATTGGTGACCTCTGTGTATGACCTTCTGCCTGTTTCTTGATTACCGTATTTGGTTTGTGGTTAAAAAAACCTCAAGGATTCACAAGCTTCATCATTACAACGGCACCTATTGCGTTTCATCTCTGCGTTCTAAGACACAAGCAAGTTCTTACATAGCAAAAAAGGCCTTCTCTTCATGGAGCAACTTACATTTTCTTTGATATTTGACAGCAGTTTATCAGGAAGTGATGATTTTGTTCTCCTGGACTCGTTGGACGGAAATATTCCAGTTTTGTGCATAAATTTAATTCACATTTTTGGATGAAAACATGGCTAATCAAGTCTGGAAAGTAGGAAGCAAATATATGCAGTGTGATTATGTAAAGCTGGGTAATTCCATTTTTTTTTAAATTAATTGTGCAGCCCCCTGATCTTCTGAAATATAACTTCACTTAAATTACTTGAATATCAAACTTATCTTTTTTCCTAGAGAACACATCTCTTCTCCCAAAATAAAGAGCATGGTGAAAGTCAGACCGTGCCGTAGACGTCCAGTCAGCTGTTGCTGCTTAAAGGGTCATAAAACCCAAGAATCTTTTATTGAAACTCCAGAGATCCATACGCTTCACACTTCATTCAAGATGTCTTAAATGAAATATGATGAAGATGTTCTTGAAGAGAATTGATTTCACTTTTTTAAACTCGAACCATCTTAAGCTTCAAAAGAAATGAAAGAACATGAATATGACAGAAAAACCAAACAGTTCCTTCATGATGAGTAACAGAACTTGATGAGTTTGGCCACTCCCATTTCCTCGAGACGAAATGAGGTAACTTCCAGGAAAGAATGCTGATTATTTCTTTTTTTACCTAGATGATTCCAGCAAAAGCTAGATTTCATGCACTAAATAAAAATGGAGAAGGCTTCACAGCATCATCCCATGATCCCGACGTTCATCTTTAATCATCTCTAGTTCTGAAAGCACACTCTCATACAGTAAGAGTGATAGAGATAGAAACTGATTTGAATAGAAGTGCGCCTGAAATCTTTCTGATGAGCGCCGGGTTTGAACAGGGTCCTCATGAGCTGACTCTCTGCAATTAGGTTACGAAACTTCCCCTTAAAACTGATTGTGCGCAAGTGTCCCAGCAGTTGATGGATGGAAACATTGCTGCGAGAGCACATTTTAATACCCTGGATTTCAAACCCACTTACTGCTCTCAGTCTTTCTTCTGTAGACAATGCCCGTAACACAATTACAGCCGGATAAGATTTGCCTGAGACCTAAAATAACTCCCACAAAACAGACCTGCTTCCAAGTAACCGACTCGCATGTGTTCAATTGTGCAGGTTTAATTCTCAGTTAATGCGCAGTAATGAGGAAAACGAGCTCAGAAACATCCAGAGAGATCTGAAGTTCTTCACAAATGGGTGCCGTGCATGTACATCAGTTATTGACTCATTTCAAATGTGTGATGCTTTCTTTGCAAAGTTTTCTAGGGGCACCTCATATATGTATCGTGGGTGGAATCTACTGAAAACAGTATTCACGCCCCTATTACCTAATGATTACTTTGCATTGTTCTGAGAACCATATTGTCCAGTAACAATAGCATACACTCCAAATACATGGGCTAAATTCTGTCAATTTTAACTGAAAAAAAATTAATATGAACGATGAGAGCCAAGTCAAGTTTGGTCGGGAGCCGTTCTCCTCTGGGGGAGGGGGGGGGGGGTGAATGTAAACCTCTAAGAGCAGGTAGCTGGAACAGTGGCAACCCCATAGCAGACGCTGTCATGGAGGTGCTGGTGTTTTTGAAGGAACCACTTGTTCCTAAGAATGAAGACCCTTTGAAATGGTGGGAAAGTCAGGAACCTGTGTATCCAAGGCTTAGCCAACTAGTGCCTAAGAAGCTTTGTGAAGAATTTTCTCCAAACTGGACAAATACTCACAGAGAGGAGAAATCGGCTCATTCCAAAGTTAGAGCACTTGTGTTTCTCAATTCAAATTTCCAGGAAGAAAAGAAGGAAAGAGGCCATAAAAACTGGAATGGTTTTATTATTTTGGAAATAGTAGTAGGTAATTTATTTTATTTAGACTTAATTTGTTATTGGATTTATATCGTTTTAAAATATTGTTTATTCGTTTTTCAGTATTGTTAAAAAGGTACTGAAATGTGGAATCTTTGTTACTAAACATTTTATGTGCTTTGTTCTCTGTGTATTTAGGCATAAAGTTGATGAGCCACACAATGAAACTTTGGGAAAGAGTAGTGGAAGCTAGTTTAAGAAGGGAAGTGGACATTTGTGAACAGCATATGGCTTCATGCCCAGGAAGAGCACTACTGATGCAATTTTTGCTCTGAGATTGTTAATGGAGAAGTACAGAGATGGTCAGAAAGAGCTTCACTGCGTTTTTGTGGATTTAGAAAAAGCGTATGACAGGGTGCCAAGAGAAGAGCTATGGTCCTGTATGAGGAGGTCAGGAGTGGCAGAGAAGTACGTCATAGTAGTTCAGAATATGTATGAGAGAAGTAAGACAGCAGTGAGATGTGCCGTAGGTCAGACAAAGGAGTTCAAGGTGGAGGTGGGGCTACATCAAGGATCAGCTTTGAGTCCCTTCTTATTTGCTATGGTGATGGACAGGTTGACAGATGAGGTCAGACAGGAATCTCCATGGACAATGATGTTTGCAGATGACATTGTGATTTGTAGTGAGAGCAGAGAGCAGGTGGAGGAAAACCTGGAAAGTTGGAGGTCAGCTCTAGAAAGAAGAGGAATGAAAGTCAGTCGCAGCAAGACAGAATACATGTGTTTGAACGAGAGGGAGGGAAATAGAACAGTGAGGTTACAGGGGGCTGAGGTCAAGAAGGTGCAGGAGTTTAGGTATTTGGGGTCAACAGTCCAGTGTGACGGGGAGTGTGGAAAAGAGGTGAAGAGACGAGTGCAGGCAGGTTGGAGTGGGTGGAGAAAAGTGTCAGGGGTGTTGTGTGACAGAAGAGTGTCAGCAAGAATCAAAGGAAAGGTGTACAGAACAGTGGTGAGACCAGCTATGATGTATGGGTTAGAGACTGTAGCAGTGAGGAAGAGACAAGAGGCAGAGCTGGAAGTAGCAGAGATGAGGATGTTGAGGTTCAGTTTAGGAGTGACGAGGATGGACAAGATTAGGAACGAGCACATCAGAGGGACAGCTCAGGTTGGTTGTTTTGGAGACAAAGTCTGAGAGGCCAGGTTGAGATGGTTTGGACATGTGCAGAGGAGGGATAGTGGTTTTATTGGTAGAAGGATGTTGGAGATGGAGATTCCAGGCAAGAGGTCAAGAGGAAGACCAAAGGCGAGATATATGGATGTGCTGAAAGAGGACATGAAGGTAGTTGGTGCAAGAGTAGAGGATACTGAGGACAGAGTTAAGTGGAAAAGGATTATTCGCCGTGGCGACCCCTAAACTGGGAATAGCCAAAAGTAAAAGAAGAAGATTAAATAACAAGTCAAAGTAGTTTTACACACATACATTTTTTCCAAGTGACCAAGTGATTTATCATAGTGATCTCACTGTCAACTCAGTAATACGGCAGTGGAATATTTATAAAGAATCCATATCACACTTTAAAATCTTGTCCACTTGTCAAATGAAGCAATAATCCATATTTCAGAATATTTCAAACTCAAGTATTGGTAAAAAATCTCAGTCCATAATTCCTGTCATTATATCCAGGATAAAATAAATTAACCCCAGGCTGGTTTCTTAAAAGACAAAAAATATAAATGAGCCAGTTTTTTGAACGGCTCTTTAAAGTGAACGGATCCCAAAGATCCGGCTCCCTCCAAAGAGCCATATATCCCATCACTAGATGTGATGAAAGAGCGGATGTTTTTTCACCTTAATTTACAAAGCTCAATTTGAGGCTTCTCGGTTGCTGACGGACACAACTCAGTAATTTATAATTGTAATTTCTAATATAGAATTATTTAGTTCAAGAATAGCATGCTTATTTCCATTCCCTCTAAGTATCTGCTTCCTCAAGCAATAAAAGAATGTTAGTTATTAAGTTAATCTGTGCAAAATTATTATTAGTTTTTTCAATTGATTCATTTATGGGATTATGAAATAGCATCAAGTTAGCACCATACTTTATTGTATTTCGCAGTAAAGAATAAAACTATTGAAAATTGTTATACATATTGAACGTACAAATAAGATTTTGTGCAAATACATATAACATACATACTTTTATTTTGTGCTTTGGAAAAATGTGAATATTAAATGCCCTTTTTAGCAATTTTGTCATAAACTACTCAAGTTATCTTCTCTTTGGACTAGATTTTTGTATATATTCAGACAAGAAATAAATATTTTAAAAAGCATCACGTCTGGATTTGTTTTTTTTTCCGTGTGGGATCTCTTCTCAGGCAGTTTTCACACTCTCTCCAGAGAGAATCAGAGCTGAGGAGCAGTTCTCTTTAGCTCCAGACTTCTCTTTTATCACATGCCTGGCTGGAGAGCTAATGGTTTCCAGAAGACTCTGAGCTTGTTTGGGTGGAAATGCCCCATTTCTACTGTTTTTCTCCCTCTTTAATAAGGAAATGGCTTTGAACACCTGTTTTAAGAACAGAACGGAGAAACAAAAAAGGAAGCTTCATTGCATGTTTTCAGAGAATTTCTGTGATGACATCATTGTATGTGTGCGTGTGCATGCGGGTGTGTGTGTGTGTGCGTGTGTGTGCGTGTGTGTGCGTGGTTATTACAATTACAATGGAGTTAGGTTAATCTAAGGGAGAGCTTTTTTAAGAAATAAACAGAAGTATGTTTAGAACACATCTAAAAGTTAAGTAGACCAAAAACAACTGTTGTGCTTTGTGTTTTTATATTGTATAAACATTCGAATAATTCATATTTCAGAAATGCTGAAATACAACATGAATCAGGAAACTGAATATACAAGGCCAATGTATCAATTTAACATGTTTCATACACATATGTGATTTGCAATGAGTTAAGCCAGTAAAACATAAACAAATCGACAGTAGGGCATAAAATCTTTATAATCAACAAATGGGTTTCTTCTAAAGTTAATGACTTTTGATCCCAATAAATGAATATCAGGCAAAAAAAAGGCAGCAGAGTTTTTTTTTTTTTTAAGATTTCTAGAAAACCCATTCAAACTCAGCAAGTTCCATGGCCTCAACTATTTTGACCACAACTGGCAACCTTGCAGTGAAACATTACTCTGCATCACATCCTGTGGATAGTGGTAAAATTCCAAGAAAATCTTGCATCAAAACCATGTTTTTCTCAAAAAAAAAATCCATTTTGTTTTCCAGATTACACTTCCTAATAACTAAGAAAAATCCGTACATCAATAGATTAACAACAATCACATCAGCAAACTGCACTTAAACACATCTATGCTTCTAAACAAAGTTCAAATATGTCTCATTGGCTCGTGACAAAGCCACTACGACATTAACTTGACATATTAATGAAATCTACCAATTAAACTATCACACAACTAGTAAAGCATAAAGAAGAAAGTAGACCGCTATGTCAGATTTTATAAAAGCAACACATTTATTTTGTTAACCACTACTGCCACAACAAGGTATAGCGGTTCTGATCAGCGTTTCCAGGTGCGACTCATCAGGCTGCGTGCACTTGCCAGGTGTGCATCAATCCTGGATTGCCTACAAAAACCTGGAGGTTTAGTCGGGATCCTAATTTGATGGTAACTGAATAAAATAAATGCAAAATAATATGTACACTAATGTGAAACCAAACCTTGTGAGTGAGGCGATGTGTAGGAGGAGGTGGAACATGTCACGGCACTACATACGAAAGTTAACTCCCTCAAGATATTTCACGAATTACAAACACCTACACGAAACCAAGCACTTGCGTAGACAGTACCGAGGGTACTGGAGAGAGAGCTTCTGAGAACGCGTCACTGGGTTTCTCTTACTTTCGCTAGAGACCAGCACTTTCCATGTTATAAACGTTTCTTTTACGACACCTTGACTCTAACATTTGTTATAGTACATTATTGGTAATCTATACATAATGTTTCGCTTGATTTAAAACTGCTTTAAAGAGTTTTAAAGTGTTTCAGCACCTTTTACCATGGTCTGTCAATGGGAGAATGGAGTGCCAGGAACCGGAAGCTCAGCGTGACATCATACTTAACAATCAGATGATAGAGCAGAACTGTTTGTGCTTTTCGTTTCTTGGAAATATTTCCAGAGAGATTGTTGGATTTTTCGTAACTTGAAGAATTCATATTTCGAGGTACCACTCTACACACACGCACGCACACACACGCACACACACACACATATATATATATATATATATATATATATATATATATATATATATCTATTTTAGGCTAATAGCAACGGTTGTCTAGCATTTTAATAATTCTTACCTAGCAACCACCAAAACAAAAAACAACATACTACAAAGAGTATCATATCAATGTTCCTACAGTCCCACATCAGGGGTCACGGAATTCAGTCCTGCTGAGTTTAGTTTCGACATACCGGACTGTACGTTTCTAATATAACCTGTAAGTAATGAACCCACTAAATGCTACGTGGCAACCACCAAAACAATACCCTAGCCACCAGTCTTTCCCTAGACCAACCATGATAATTAGTCAGGATTATGTTTTTGTACACGTTCACATAAAATTATTATTGTTATAGATATTCTATTGGAGATATATATTTAAGTTCTATCTTCCTGTAAATGCAACATAGACCACCAAATCAACTCTAGCAACCAGTTAAAAATAATAATTACAGTGCAAAAGAATGGCATAAATTAACAGGATTTGTATAGAACCTCAAGAAATCTTAGCATGTTTAAGCCAGATCTTTCAGCCTTGAGTAAAGTTGGCATAATTGCTTGCGTTGAGTTCTGGAACCGCTAAATGACTTCCTAAGATCTCGCTCATTTCCTGTTTCAAATCTGTCTTCCAGCCATAAGACCAACTTGAATTTTTTTCTTTCTTCTTTTCTAAACATGTGACATGATGACTCCCTTGCTTCTGCAGAGTGGCCAATCTCTTTCCCAAATCTAATCGGCCCCACCAGGAAATTCAAGCAAAATGTGTTATTCCTTTTCTTCCAACCCCAAAAGCACCACAAGATTTCCTGTAGAAGTGCTAGCACTTGCGTCAGAAATTGATAAGTGCACTGTTTTACTAACCCTTCAGGAATCTCACGATAAAAAGCTTTTAAAAGTGAGCAGAGGGGGGAAATAAGAGTTGATTTCCAGGTGTGATGGATGGTGGGAAACTAAAAGAGCCTTGTTTTCAGCCTGAAGATTTTTACACACAACTAGTCTGAAGGAAATAAGAAAATTTGGTATGAGAAAGAGAGAGAGAGAGGGGGGGGGGTCTGTCTGTGTCTGGGTAGCAGAAACCCAATCCAGACTGTTTGCTTTGGGCTTGAAGTTCATTCTCTGTATGTGTTTGACTCGTATCTAAACAACCAGCACAACAGAAGCTTAAACACAGGAGAAATTATGACCTGGCACGCTTGCAGAGCAAAAAATGTAAATATAACGGTTTAAGTAAAAACAAAATTTAATATCACATATACCGAGCCTGTGACTGGACCTCAGCAAAACTCTCCATCCACAAAAGACAAGGACCAGAATTTTAGACTTGAACTGCTTGGTAAATATGTATAATTTTGTTTGAGTAAAGCTTATGTAAAATTGAAGAAGTATTTTGTCGTGACACAAAGTAAAATTTTAGATTTTTGTTTTACTTTTTAGAAAAGAAATGAATCTCACTACAACTATACCTTTTGTTTAAAAACCAAATAAACACTTTTTTTTAGCATTTTTTACTACTTTTCAATTTGGTAAAATAAATTATCATTTTTGTGGCAATGATTGATATAATTTTTTATTAGAACCACAGCTTTTTTTTACATCAAAAGTGTTGAGACAAAATAAAAATGCAAATGTAAAAATTGTTTAAAAAACAGTCGAACCTTTCTAAACCTTTTACACTGTTCCAAGCACTTTTTGTTCCATTGTTCTTTGTTTTGTAATAAAACAGAAAACACATCACAGGTCTTTTACTTCAAAGGGGTTTCCCTTCTTTCACCACTAGGTGGCACTAATGCCACCAAATTGGGGTTTGTAACACGAAACTTAAAGAGGATTGAACATTTTCTCCCATTTGAATTTGGTTTACTTTCCAAAATATGTCTTAACGCTCGTAATGTTTGTTTAAAACCAAAAATATCACAACAAATAACCTTTTTGAAACCTGTGAAATATTAATAATTAATAATAATATTAAAAATTATTAAATATTTGAAATAAAAATTAAACAATAGGTGGCTTGTGTCATTCCTACTTAATTCAAAACAGCCACTGTGATTGGGACACGCACCTAACCCACACATACTTTTAAGGGGGAAATTGAAAAAAAGTCTGGATAGAAATACTAGGTTCATTCGAAGCACAACACAATGTTCACTATTAAATGCTGTTAACCTGATAATAGGAAGAAAACAGCAAACAGAATTTATACATGTTAGAAAACTAAAATACATTTATTCAGAGCTGTGAGGCTGTGCCATTAACTTGTGCTAGTTAGCATGTTTCAACTGGTAGTGATATTAAATTCCTTAAAAATTCCCCACATTTATTGTGGTTTCGTGTGAAAAACCATTCAAATTTCATCTAGTTCTGGAACCTTTCAGTCATCAAGTTCCCTTTTTTCAGGAAAGGTCAAAATTAGGTGTTGAGCATCAGAAGTGCAGCCCACAGTGCACCTATATGTCTACTGCCATCTTCTGTTAGAATATGAAAGAGCTTTTTCTATAAAGTGTGTTTCATACTGTGGCCAACAGTCCTGGCAGGCCATATATTACTGGTTTTATGACTAATGTGTCAATCACCTTTCCCATACTAGATGAATGCAATCAATCAGACTGTGTATTACTAACTTTGTGTTATAAAAGAGCTTCGTCCCAGTCCATATTCAATGTCAACTTTCCCAACATGTTCAGAACCAGTAAATTAATGATGCTATCAGTTCAGTGGGGTTCACTTGGCTAGAATGGGGTTAAAGGCTGAGCAGCCACATACAACCATTCATCACCTAGTGTTTGGCATTGATCAGGCGGCTTAACACCCCTTCCCCATATGTAAAGCAGTTGAACCCACACCCATGGACAATTCAATTGTTGGTAAATTGTAAACTTCAAGTGGTTTGTTTTAGTTTTATTTTTAACAGCTTTCTTTAATGCAAAGATGTTTCAGTCTAATCAACTAAAAAAAGTGTCTAACATCTATTGGACCATTTTTGAGATCAAGGAATTTAGCATAGCTAAGCATAGATCACAGAAATAGACTTTAAAATTCAATAAGAATTTAAAAATGTAACACCTGGGTTTACCTCAAGTTGCAATACCAGCGGAAAAGGAAAGAATGACATTTTGCAGATGGAGTTCTTTGATTATTACACCAGAATGAAGTCCCTAGCAATACTCAAAGAAGAATTTAAGAACACAATGTAACTCAAAAACAGTTGAGATTTAAATTGTAAAAATATGGTAATAATATGGAAAATATATGACGACAATTTATACTGAAATGCTACTGGTCTCCTCAGATCTCATGATCTATGCTAAGCTAAAAGTGATAGGTAGTTTTAAAAATGGTAAAATGTTATGTATTAACTTAAGGCTAAGTAAATAATGAGCTGTATTAAAAAATTGTGTTCTTTTAAGCAATAAATGAGGATTTATTTTAAAAGTCATGCAAGTAGTGGTGCTTACCTCAGTTTAGTGTGTCAGCCGTGGACTTGTATTTGAGCTACAGTCCTTTTCATACCCGCTGCGGGTGCTTATCATCGGCCGCAATGAAAATGAGTCTATTTCCACCAATAAGCTTGTGCTTAATGGAGATTACATCAGCACTGGTCTAACCTGTGCTCCATTACAGGTAAATCACAGAGCAGGGATGCTAAATCTGTCTTGCTAGCTCATTACAGAAGCACCATTTACATAGAAATAAATAAATAAATACAACAACAGGCGCTGCGTATGAAACTCAATCCTCCCTCTGGACTGTGAGTGCCTATGAAAGTGGTGTTTAGAGATAAGTGCATTCAGTTTCATAGATGCTATTGTGAATTTGAGACTCTGATTAGCATCTCTGGAGTGTCTCAATGGATTAGCCGTGCAGGGTCAGTACAGTTGGCGGACTGCCTTTCCTTTTCTCAATGGAGTTTGTTTATTTGCTGGCCTCGGAGAGTTTACTGCAGTACAAACAAATAAAATCTTACATAAATCAGAGAGTTTAAACCTACCGACTGCACACTGACAACACAATTAGATCGCATGGGCTTTGCTCAAAACGAAACTAGCAAATGCTTCATAAAAAAGCCCTTCAGGATTGATAAACTACAACTCGGCCAGTTTATGAGTGAGCGTTGGGCTTTACTGTGAAAATCTCAAAGGTGAACACAACTTGGTACAGGATATGCTCCAAGACAAGCTCTGAGGGTAAAAAAAGAGGGTTTGCATGTAGTTTCCATGCAATGCTGACAAATAAAAGCTAATCATCCATTTGAATAGCATGTTAAATTATTTGCCCACAGTCAAGGACATTTTTTTGTCCTTATATTTTATGTCAGGTTTATTTCAACAATAATAGACAGAAAGCCTGGAGAGCCAGGACCAATTTCTGAAAAACAACCCCTGCCCTAATCCTGTCATTTCTGAAGGTTGTTGTATCATGCTCAGGCTCATAAGCAGAAAGTGACTATCAAGCATCGAAACGCTCACGAATATCAAAATCTCAGACTTACTGCTTCAGATAAACCCAGCAGAAAGAACATTTCAAAAGGCCATTTTTAAACAAAAGCAATTTAATTCTGTGAAGTAAGAAAACAAAAGTTCATGACCTGTTGACATTGTGCTCTCTCTGAGGTTCAAGACAAAGACAGTTGCCTAAATTAAAGACAAAATATGTAAGAACTTTAATCGAGGTAAAGGTTTCCACTGAGCTGTGACCTTTGATCAAACACATTTGATTGTACGAAGCCTTAAAATGTAGGATTTGCCAACCTTTAGCTTCAAAGTCAGAAAAAAAACAAGAATATGTAAAGTAAGGAGTAGGAGATATATTACGTATAATAATGAAGGCCCTTTCTGGATCTGACAACTTGGCTAGTCTAGGAGATAAGGCACTGGGAATGCACTGCAATGTAATGGCAGTTCCAACCCTGGTTCCCACTTTTTGCTGTTTAATCAAGAGACAGAATTTGCTTAAGGGGGCTTTCACACCTGTTTTGAGGACCCTTTTAGTTTTGGTTGTTTGGGTGACAAAGCAACATGCGAACTAAAAATAGGACCAAAGTGGATTAAATCAAGGAGATGGTCTCTAGAGCTGTTTGTTTGTGGTGAGAACATGACTGAAATCTGATCTGAACAAAAAACAAAAGAGAACAACAAAAACATGCTTTCTGAATGAATACAGCCACATACCCACTTGCGTGTGGCATGGGCTGGCGTGTTTCATCATAAGCGATTACCACATGTTTTATTGTAAAAAATGCTGAGGGTCCATTTTGAGTGCGTTATCCCACGCTTCAGGCGTTCTGTTCTCCATTGTTTACTTCTGTGTACACATTCATTCAGAAAGCAGTCAAGGAAACACGTATGATGACGAATGTGACCAATGAGTGGCCCAAATGATGTCACATGGCTGTATTTTCTCATCTAGTGCAGATCAGACTGAGTGTGGTGTGAATGAGAACTATGCAAACTGCAACAATGTATCTGTTGTTTCCCTTGGTCTGAACAAAATTAAACAAATTAGAGGTGTGAGAGTGCCCTTATAGGCCTTATATCCTGCAGCTGGTGTCAGGCATGTGCAAAGTGATTCTTACACCGAAAGAAGTAGAGTTGTTGAGCGTGGTGGAAATGGACAAGTGTTCAGATATTAAAGTAGGAGTAGATGTCTGAGAAGAACTTGCTGTGTCGGTTGACGGGAGGTACTTGAGGTTTAATGGTCAGTTGTGAACCAAACAACCATTTACTGCAAATGCCATCAAGCTAAAGATGTCACTTGAGGTGGTAGCAAAAGCAATTTGGTGAAACACCTTAGCCTTTGGGGTTAGCCGCAATCGCATTAACCTAAATTCAGCACCTTCCATTGTAAAGGACAAATGAGTCATTTGTTGAAGCATTTGCTCAGGATCTGCAACTGTCAGGCCATTTCATTTCTTCTCTGTCACAGGCTTTCCTGTTACTCAATCAGTAGTGTGTGGCACTAACAATGCAAAGGTTGTGAGTTCAAACCCGAAGGAAAGTGAGAATATGTTCATTCCTCGAAATGTAAATCACTTTGAATAAAAGTTTCTGACAAATGGGTAAATGTAATTTCTAACCAATTTATTGTTATACAGTGTATAAATCTAATGACTGTGGAATAGAGGAAAAATACAGAAACCATTATGAAACACACATAATCCCAAAAGGTCTTTTGTTTAGCGCTAGATTGGTTTCTTGTAGAACAGAGTTGGCTGCGGCCCTCCAGGAACGTCTTTGGACATACTTTAGCTGGGTGCCAAAAACTAAACGATATCTCATTTGCTTCCTCCCAAAATAAGTTTGGAAAAACTATTAACATATTATATTATCATATGCAAAAATGATAACCAGACGTCTACAAAACATTGCTCAATTAAGCACCATCCATTTCTAAATGCACGTTTACACAGATTGTACATAAGTGTGCATTTTGAATAAACAGTGTTTCCTTTTGGTTTAAGAGACACGCCGCTCATTTACAGTCTTATCTTTTTTTAAATGAACACTATGTAAAAGCTAACTCTGAAGCTATACATAGTGTGATGAGCCCAGCTTCCTGGGATTACCTTCAATTGAATTAACTTCAGTATTTCTTTATGGCCCACAAATGTTCCCAGAGCAGACCAGCACAGAAGAGTTTTACATCACCGAGTGTGTGATGCTAAATTCAATCATCTCTGGTCCAGATCATAAACCAGATCACTGTTTGATCTCCAGACCTCTGCTCTGTCTTTCATCTACCAAACACATCAGGCTCTCTCTTTATTAACCCACTAGTTCAAAGAAATATTAACCGCAGAGCATCATGATGCATAACAAACACAGTAGTGACAAACCTGAGAAGAAGAGGAGAAGAGGAAAGAAAGAACTGTTATGATCACGTCTGGACTGGAAGAGCTTGAGGGGAAGTTGTCAAGGTTGTCAACATCTTGGTTTTGGTACATCCTTTCGAGCTAAGGCTTATATAACTTAAATTTAGGGTTATAGTAACTGCGTTTGTGATGCTGTAGAATCGTTATCAAACTACCTTCACCCTCTCAGTTGCTCAACTTTACAAGGCTATAAAGCTCCATGTCTCTAACTCCCTGAATTCTTGTAATGTATTAACTCTTTTAATGGAAAAATCAGTCATGGGAACCAAATAAATATGATCATAAAGTTTACCAAGAACTTACTTTCCTGGCAAAGCTGTCATATTAATTGTTTTTTTTTTTCAATTTCATTGTCAACTTTACAATGATTCAGACATTTTGTTCCAACTCTAAAATACAAAGCAGCAAAGATGTTTATCCGAGACACTGAAAAATTATGATCTTGGAATCTATCTTCGGGCAAGGCAAGGCAAGGAAAGGTTATATAAAAAACCAAGCAAGAGGTTTTATACAAGATAAATTGAGGGAGATTAACATCACAGCATGATACCCAAGAACAATAATGACAGGACGATCTGGGCTTTTTCCTGCTTTCTACAATTAACTTTGGATGGAACTATTTTCCACTGTGGGATACAAACATTTGGGTTCACAAACCACTGATTCTGCGTGAGTCATTTCGATTCGGTTATGGAACCTCATCAACCTGCATATCCAAAAAGGACTGGTACTCAGGGCAGAACTGTCACGGTTTGACTCCCAGGGAACAGATCCATACAAAGGTAAGTGAGACTGTCTTTATTATTGAGGCAAACTTAGGCGATACCTTCTTCAGGGTGAATTAAATGGAAACAGAAAAACAACCGATGACCACACGGCAGCTGACCAATAAACACATTCTCGGTAGGATTGGCTAGTACAGATGAGCTTCTGGCTGTGGAGTAAACACAGGAAACCAAAGCTAAAGATCACACAGACATATGTGACGACAAACCACATTACTCCAACAAAGGACTAAAGGAAATCACTACCTAAATACCAGAGGGAAAATACAGAACAGGTGAAAGGGGGTGGAACTAAGAATCAACAAGTGGGATGAGCGCTAAACCCTAACAAGAACTCAGTGGAAAATCCAGCAAAAGTAGGCCTAAATGTACCATAGTATACCATGCACTGGACAAGGGTCAAATGAGAATTTGCTTTTGTTTTTTGTTGCTTTCAATCATTTCTTTGTCAGTGCCCAAGGATCAAAATGAGCCGGAGGTTGAGTAATAAACAATGAAAAGTATATGTCGTCTTTCCATTTCAAGAATCCAAACAACACACATTTATTGTGATCTTATGCTCTAAAAATACCTCCAGAATGGAAAAAGCACTGGATGGGATAAAGAAGCACTGAAGGGGGAAGTTGTGAGTGAGCTTATCAATCAGACAACACAGTTCACACAAACGACAGCAATAAACTTTTGTTCCCACAAAGCAGGCCTCATAAAATTCACCAGCACTGGGATGCCTGCTTAAACCAACAGTGCTTAACAGCTCATCAGTGCTCTTCAACATTTACTGCCGAGCGGTGGTGTGCATTCACTGCTTAGCGCTCAATTAGCTCCAAGTATTTGCCTGCCATCACTGTGAAGAGATCTCCTCGACTTAAATACTTCTGACAAGCGCATGATAGACGCATGATTTACAGGCTAATTAATGAAATAATAAACTCAAGTCTCTGTCAGGGGTTTAATCTGTTCAGTACGGCTCAGGCTGATAAATGTGCTCTTCACCTGATTGATTGGGACAATTATCTCCGGTTCAACCTCCGAATGCTCTGGGAACAATGCAAGTTACCGAGATTGAGATCGCAGAAGGGGACAAATACTGATTTCACTCACAATCACTTCATAAAGTTTGTTGCTATTCTGTCTCTCACTGTTGAACTTAACCACTACATTACATTTATAGACTGATTATGTATTAGTCTGTGGGCAAACATTCAAAATCAGCAGGTGGCCATGTACTTATTTCCTTCATTTTACCGTTATGGGATTAATAAAGTCCATCCCATCTTACATCCACTGTATGTAAAAGGAAATCAGGAATGGAACGTGATATAATAGCAGTATTCTATAGTTGTTCTTTCAGAACAGATCTACTCGAGCAGGAAACAAATTTGCCATTGTTCTGATACCTCTAGCATAAGCGTACAGTATGGTGTTCAAACAAGCCAGAGGCTAGCTGTTGAAAAATATGCTGTGGGTACAGAAAGTTCTCAGACCCCCTTGAATTTTCAGTCTTTGTTTTTTGTATTGCAGCTTGGGATGTCCCGATCAGCTTTGTTTGATATACTTTGATATATTGTATACTTCAGATTACTTCTGCTTAACCCTTAGAAATCTCTGCATGCCACAGCGGATGTTTGAACTATGACTTGACCCAGCTATTGCCTCATCTTTATTTCAAATATAGTGTGTACGTTTCAATATCGCATTTGATATTTGTGGTTTTAAAAAACATTACACAAGTTCTGACAATTTTGTAAGGTAATTCAAATTAAAATGTGAGAAAATGCATGTTCGTCTTTCAGTTTCATTTTAAACACCTCAAATTGGTGCCATCTAGTGGTGAAAAGAAGGGATAGCCCCTGGAAGTACAAGACCTGTGAGATGGAATATTTGCTTTTTGAGTGCGCTCATTAAATTTTATTTTGTCTCAAAACTTTTGTTTTTTGTTAAAAAACATAAAATCTATTTTTTCCCAATTTTTACAGCAAAAAAAGACTAAATGTGATAGTATTTTGTACAATTACAGGATTGATGTGGAATTGTTGTGTAATGTAATGAAAAATTATTTGTTAAAAAAAAGAAGAAGCTGGGGTGGTCCAAAAATTTGATCAGGCATTGGCACAAAAAACTGATTTATTAGAGCAAATTGTAAAGTAGTAAAAAAAAGGCTCCAGACTTCTTAGGGTTAACCAATAGATCTGGGGTGTCAAGCTCGGGGCCACATGCTGCACAATTTGAGCTCCAGCCAAACCATAGTAGAATAATCCTGATGATTACCTGAATTTATTAATTCATTCATATAGTTTCAGTTGAGTTTTTTTTTTTTTGCAAAAAAACTGGATAATATTATGAAAAACCATTCGCTGTCCAATTATTTATCATGCAATTATATCTTAATTTATTATGTACATTTAGAAGTCGTGAAAAAGAAAAAAAACAGATTCGCTTCATAATGAAACTCTACCACATCACTGAGCTCTGGATCTGAGCAATCAGCTCATACTTGACTACAAAATATTTAAAAGTGGGGTAAATGGTATATGATCTAAAAAATTATTTTAAAAGGAATAAGTCTTTAACTCTGTATTTAACTTTAACTGCTTTATTTTTGCAAAAGTGATACGAATTAGAATATGCACAAATTCTGATACAAGACAAAATAGACCCGTCATATCAACAGATTGCTGTGATGCAGAGACTTAATAATGTCTGAAATAAAGAATAAATTAAAAAGTTTGTAATGCTGCTAACAGTGAACACCCGTACACATGCATACACCCTTCCTTTCTCCTTTTAAAATGATCCCGCGGCTTAGCGTCACTGCAACAAAGTAATGTCATGATGCTGTTTCTATATGGTGTCATGAGGTCTCACTCTGTTTGGGTGCATAACTATACATGTGTTCTTAAAAATAATGAGAATGTGTTTTTTTTCAGAGTCATGACTGAACTTACACAAGTATTGTATTTTTTGGATAATGTATTATGTGCTTTGCAATTGTAAAAACATAGACTTCAGATTTGGAACAATTTTTTTTAATGCTGTTTATCAAGGTTTGGAAACCTCACCTCATATATATATACATGTATTTATCAAAGTCCCGGTCGAAAAGTGACGTCCGATACCAATCTGGAGTATGAAACCCTATGATCGTGCCTGATTTCCTCACATGTGATCAGATTGGGACATCCTTCATTGCAGCCATTGGCTAAATGTTCAGCTAACGCAGTGGTTCTCAAAGTGGAAAGCGCGCCTGGCAGGGGTGGTGGGGGGGGCGCACAGGCACTGCAGGGGGGACACAGATCATCAGCAGATGAGAAGAAAAGAACAAAAAAATAAACAGCCAAAAGACGTATAGCACATGTGTCAAACTCAAGGCCCTTAAGAGAAGTTTTGAGTGTCTAAAAAAAAAAACGAAAATTAAAAAAAAAAAACTACATTTCCCACAATGTTTGGCTACGGTAGCCGCAACGAAGTTTTCGCATCCATACTCATGAGTGAAAACTGCAGAGCTGCCAACTCATTGAACGTAAGACTCTCGCATTTGAGTGATCTCTCACGCCACAAACCCAATTTCTCACGCTAAAATACATTTTAAGATGCGAAATGGGCACAGCTAATAGTTTATCTGTGATCTGTTTCTTGAGCCTGATGATAAAAGATGAGGATCGATATGCATCGTCTTCAGTCTGTGAGGGTTTTGTTTTTGCTAAACAAAATTTATATTAGAACAACAAGCATACAATTGTTTCTATGCAACTGAATTGTCACTTGAATAAGTTATAAATAATCAGTTATTTAACATTAAGGAGTAGCAAAATAAATATACATTAAAATAATTATTAATTAATTATTAAATAATTATTATTTTACATCTGGGGGGGCCCAGATTTATTTAAAGGTTTAAAGGGGGGCACTACCAAAAAAGTTTGAGAACCACTGAGCTAACGTTACTTTCCTCTCATTAAAGTGCACCCCATATTGACAAAAAGAAATGTTGAATTATTCACATTTATTAAAAAATAAAAACAGAAAAATCACACAGTACAAGTGTTCAGACCCATTGCTGTGATGGTCATATATTCATCTCAGGTGCCGTTCATTTCTTCCTATCATTCTTGAGGTGGTTCTACACTTTAGTTTAAGTCCTGCTGTGCGTATTTGCCGATTGGACTCTATTAAAAAATCCACACACCTGTCTATATAAGACCATACAACTCCCAATGTCATCTTAAGGTCAAAGAAACTCAAAAATCAGCTGCATTCCTAAGTGCATGGTGGCCCCATAGAGGTTAGAAAAACAACCTATATTTGCTTTTGGCAACTTAAAAGATGATAAAAAAAAAAACACAAAAAGTTTAAAACAATTGAATCAATCTATTATTTAAAATGAAAACATGGATTTTCCAATATTATTGGCCTTTTAATTATGTTTTAGAATAAATGTAAATAAATCTTTCTATTGCTTAAAAGGTTGGCACAGATCGCCAAGTTTACCATTGGAAGCTAACCAGTTAAAGTTTATTTGATAATTTACATGTGTTCCACTTCACGGAACAAACTGTGACATGACTAAGACAATTATTGGCTGCATTTAAACTCCTGATTAGCTCTTTGGATAGAACCTTATTATAGCGAGTTTGACTTTGCAGATAGAAAGTCTTTGTTTATTTTATTTTTATCATTACACACATCACAAAAAAACTATCCAAAAAATTGAACTATGCAACTAACTTGGTCAAAAGTGTCCTAATTCCAGTGGAAAGTGTTTTAATGAATGAATGTCTGTAACAGGACTGATCTATGTCTTATACTTTAGAAAAATCCTTTATTTTCTGTCTGCAGATACAGGAGAAGGCAACAGTAGATCAGTGAAAATGAATGCAGAGCCCTTGAGACAGCATTACTCAGAGCCCTGACGCATGTTTACAATGCTCTCATAAAACATCAGAAACAGGAACATCTAATGTCCTCCCAGTCCACAGCTTTCAGAAGCTGTACTGTAAATCTCCAGGATGGACGGATGAATGCCAGCGGAGGAGAAGAGTGTGATTTGATGGCTCGTGCGAGGTCAGCTCTTCCCCAGGGACACGTTCAGACACATAAGCTTTCTGGTATTGCTATCATTACGAGGACATTGCATAGATGTGACTGTTTTTATACTGAGCAAAATGCCAATCCTTTGATGATAACCACTGCAGTTTAACAACGCTTCTTAAAATTTAATATCGTCATTTGGTATTTTTAAAATATGTTAAAGAGCACTCTACGATATAAGGTTGTGAGTCCTCATTTTGCACATGATCCCAGTGCACGCACAAACACACACACCCACACACTCACAAACTCAAACACTACACACAAACTAAACGTCTCCATTTGATGCTCATGAGGATTGAAAGGGAGCATGTTCCCTACGACCCAACGACAGAGCGGATCTTACTGCTAGTGACAGGCTTGTCCCCAACTTGCCCTCCACCGAAAACAAAAGTTACTCGACACAGTAATGAAGATGTTACCAATACATCACAGATCATGATGTGTAAAAGGCACTGTTTATTTCTAGAGTGGAAAAGTGTCAAGGCTGCTGTAGAAAAAAAAGCCAAATTATTATTGGTAGATGCTGACATGACATTTGACTACTGTACACCATGACACAAATATTTGGGTAAATAATAAACTACCCCATTCTTCCAGTGTGTCTCATCTTCCATCAGGTTTTTATTCATTCATAAAAATCACCAGTCCGTCACAGGGCAACACACACATTCACTCCTGAGGGGAATCTTACAGGGTCAATAATTTGGGATTGTGGTGGAAACCACAGTACCTAGAGGAAACCACCAGCGAGAACATGCAAACTCCTAACAGGAAGGTGAGATCATTGAACTGACAACCAACTTTTAACTGAAAGGTAACAGTGCTATTTACTGCACCACCTCGCCACCTTCGGGATGTGAATAATATATATAAATATCCACGTTGATGCAGTGGGTAGCACAGTGGCCTTCCAGTTAGAAGTTTGCCAGTTTGAGGTTTGTTGAATGTCGCCCTGTGATGGACTGGCGACCTGTCCTCCGCCTCTCACCCAACGTGTGCACTGGTAGACCCCTGTGACCCCAAAAAGGGAATAAACGGGTCAGAAAATGAACATATGAATGAATATATATATTTATTTAACAGTATTGCTAGGAGGGGGGGGGGGGGCTCACTTTTAATCCTGTTTGGACCTTTTGCACTGTGAAGTATGCAAAAGGTTCAAATAGGATTAAATACAGTTTATAAAACGTCTTTCGGGAGGAGTCTATCTGGAGCTACGCCTACTTCAATTATTCAATCAACCCTCTTCCATATAAGCTGTTCCTTCCTCTTGTTCCCTGACTCAGTCTGAATCAGCTTCATCGTTCCCCCCTTCCTCCCCGTCACCTCTCATGGGGGTCTACTCGGACGCATCCGAGCAAGGCAGCAAGCCTGCACGTTCGTACCCACCACACACACTTATGAACTTAAAGCAGGTCCACATATTCAAACTACTGGAAATTAAAATATGTGATTGCTTTGGTCAAACAATAGTGTCTGCCTCTAAAAGACACACCTTGTTTGGTCAGTTTGTCATTGAAAAACACCTGATTTGATTATGTGGCCTCTCAAACATGCAGTCTAGTTGGTACCTGCGATTAGAACTCTTTGCTACTGTTGTTTGTTACCCAATCTTAGGTATTTGCATGCATCTGCCTGTTTTGAGCTGACTATCACTATGGTAAATCATAATAATCTCTCAGGATCAGGAAGTGAAGATTTTTTTGTTGATTACGCAAATGAAGCAGTCTGTGATATTAATGGTCCAAAATGTCTTACGAAAGAGCCGAAGAGCTCAAAAAGTTTCCTGTGTCAAGGCAAATTTTTTCGCTTACTGGTAAAGCATGATGATGGAAGAACTGTGGTAGACAGAACTGTCACTGTATGTAGCTGTTGTGGTATGTGAAAGCCATTTTAAATCAGCAGCGCATTGACTATTGATGGGAACCTAAAGCGTTGTAACCCTGTCCTCTAGCATGATGCCATGCTCTCATTTCAAAAGAAAATTCAAGTTCAGTGTCCGTGTATAAAAAAATTCTTAAATAAAAGTTGTGAATTAGTTTATGTTTCTTAAAATTACAAAATATTGAGCAGTTTTTGCATATGTTTCTGTGCATATATCTGTGCATATGTTATCCCAACCTAATATTCCCAGGTTCACACACAAAACTAACAATACTCTTGTTTTATTTAGTCGAGTAGCAAGTTCAAATGTTGATAATGTGCTGTAAGCAAGGTGAACTAGATACACACTGTGAAAAACCAGGTGAACTGATAATATCATGATTCTAGTTGATAATACAAAACAAATCTTATGCGACTAATCAATAAATATTATTGTATAATCAATAAATATTATAAAGTAGTGTGAAAATTGCTTTGTTTGAGCTATATAAAATTTAGCAGAATTAATTGCTTTTTAAGTAAAACGAGTGAGGATTTATTTTTTGTCAGTTTAAGTGACATAAACAATGTAAATGTTTACCAATAATCTGAGAAGCACACAGAATGGTGAGAGATTATGTCGATATAAAGACATATAGCACAATTATCTTCACAAGCTGATGACATATACGTTTGAAAATAATTGAATTTGTTAAATGAATTTGCTGATTTTAAAATGGCAACCACCAAAGTTTTCGAACAAGAGGAGGAAGGCACATCTACCACTCAAGTACCAGTCAGATGAATTCAAACCTTTTCTCTTTAATCACAAATTATTCATTGTGTGAATTTGTGTGTTTCTCAAGGGAAAGGGCACATTATGTAACCATGTGAAGGGTTCAATGGTCTAAAACAATTTAAAGAAAGTCACAAGAGAGTAAACTAAAACACAATCTGCATTTAGTTAAAGGAATTAAAGCAAGTCTGGTCTATTAAAGCAGCTGTTCCAGAGGCAAGAACAGATCAAGATTGATTTGGAATGAAATCCGGCAAAGTAGTAACACCGGGTTTCTATAGAATGCCTGAATTCAAGCCGTCAAAGTATGAAACAGTTGAGTGAAAGAATATGAAAGTCACACTTTGCCTATAGACATTATAAAATAATAATAATGATGATAACAAGAGCAAAATGATTAACAGACTTAGTTTTTCCACACAAGCCACAGCTGATTATGTTGTTTGAAGTATACGAAGCACATTGTGCTGTTAGAAGCTTTGGTGCCAAAGATCAATTACCGTAATTTTCGCCGTATAAGACGCACTTTTTCTTCCCTAAAACTGAGGGGGAAAAGTTGGTGCGTCTTATACGGCGAATGCAGAGCGCGGTCACGGCCGTAGGAGAGGCGTAAGAAATCCTACGCGCTATGGTAGGATCGACGAGCAGAGATGGCCGATAATGTCAGCGCGCACCGCCAGGTGTACAAATATGGCCGATGGCTCCGGAGCTAGGCCAAAGCCGCTGCCATATTTGTACACCCGGCGGTGCCCGCTGACGTCATCACCCATCTCTGCTCGTCGATCCTACCATAGCGCATAGGACTCCGTGAAGGAGGACATTGTTATAAAATCATTCAAGAAGTGTGGCATTAGTAATGCCTTGGATTGAACAGAAGACAACATCTTATTTGACACCAGTGAGGAAGAAAATGATGGCAATGACTGCGTGGATCTGTGGCAGTGACGAAGAGGAGCCTTTTTTTGTTACTTTTACTGTTTACGGACTGTTCATGTTACATGTTTGGCATATAATTGTTCTTAAACTGCTGTTAACTTTTACACAGTTGATATAAAATATTTTACTACAGTATTTGGTTCAGAATCTTTCTCATTTAAAATTGGGTGTGTCTTATATGCCGGTGCATCTTATATGGTGAAAAATACAGTAAGTTCTGATTTGATTTAAGCATGTTTATAAAAATAAAATTATGCTTTGTGTTCATAATATTCTGGTGTGTACTTAAAACAAATTAATTAATAAGAGTGATTTATTTTTAAATTTCTTTCAAATTATTAATAATTATTTAATAAAGTTCTGGCTTGTATTTAAAGCATATCAAATAATAAAGTTGTTTTTAGTTGTTTAATTTTTTTAAATTAAAGTTCTTGTTTATCTTTAAAGCAAATCAAATTAATGTTTATGTTAAATTTGTTTTATTAAGTTAAGTACTTTGTTGTTTTTTTACTTTTCACATTTTAACGGTTAGCCTGACAGTGGGAGGCTGGAGTGACAAAAACAAAACAAAAAAACCTTTGCAGTTGTTTCAAAAAGTGGTTTTATTGGTGCTCAGGTGCAAAATCCCTGCAAAAAAATGTAACAAAAAAAATGCTTGCAGATATTTACAATATGTACAGGTATAAGCGTACAACAACCTCCGCCAAATCGAAGCCCGGGAGCCCTTATATGTTCCAAGCTCTGCCCATGGATCATACCATTTCAAATGGTTTTACAGCTATGGGTAAAAACATCACAAAATGAATAATAAAACAGTAAAGCACACACAAAATACACTTATTCACAACGCATTGCAAAACAAACAAGTTAACAGAACAATGTGGTTGTGGCCCTGATGATATCATCCAAGATGGAGGAACAGCATGGCATGGTATAGACAGAGCATATAATGATTTTGAACTGAACAGGTTTGGTTCTGAAAGTGAAAAAAGGTAAGTGAATGCAATGTATTTTCAATAAAATGTTAAATGCTAAAATGACTGTGTGAGTGTATTTATTTCAATGTATAAATACAAAATGGAGTGTTTGAGCAGATTGCATTTAAACTGAAAGTAAACACAAACATAGCACACCAAATACTTTACAGATTAACATTTAACATACAAAATAGTTTTACCCAACTGTGACATTACACTAGGCATAAAAGGTACCAGATATTTTGTTGAACGCCTAGGCATGGCATGTGACGTCGCAATGAATTCTATAGAATGCTGGCATTTCATACATAATATTTCAAAATATCAAAGTGTTCAACAACGGACCACGGCAGAGCTTGGAGTACTGCAGAAAAATGAACTACAGTGAATAAACAAACCCTCACTGATAATTATATACAAGTTTATATTTGGCAGTCACCCCAACTCTGTTTTTTGGAGGGAAAACATGCCTGCCTTCTTTAACTATTACAATATTTTATTTCATTGTTAAAATACTTAATTCACACCAAACAAACATGCCAAGTTTAAATCCGTATACAATAATACATGTGTTTATGGAACCCCTGTCTCCACTATTTAACGCTAAATCAATTCTTTAGAAAAATATATAAACAGCTCAAAAGACATGCATCAAAGCACATCACCAAACTTACTGACATCAACTTATCAAAGTGAAACGTGTTTGTACTAATCTAATTAGAAGCCCGTCTTAAATGTAAAAAAAAAAGAGCTGTATATCCTCCAGGGATGATGAGAATCACGTTCAGTCTGTATTGTGTGTTTTGCGTCATTCGTCAGTCATTGTGCAACAGTTATGCACCTCTGTAAGAGGAGGCTCTGAGGGAAAGGAGTCAGACTGGGCAGTGGAATGAAAGACAGAGATAAAAGGAGCTTTCACAATCACACACTGTAATGCTTCACACCATTAGAGAGCGGTGATGACGCAGACCAAACTGAATTAACCAGGACTGATTGTGCTAAAAGCAGTTCAGACAGGGTTAGTCTACCTCGGCTGATGAAATGTGCTTTTGTGTCCTTGGGGAGCATAGTAATGTAATGTAATGAACTCACTGTACTATCTGAACTGATACAACACCAGCTGATCACACTGCAAAGCTTGGCAGAAGATGAGATAACACAGAACAATGTATAGGTTCAACTCAATAATTATAATATCATGAAAGTATTTTTGTCTCTCCTTTCAGATACTGAACCTCATGTAGTCCATTGCTTCATTATGCACAGAAAGAAATAATCTAGTTATTCATTATAAATACAACCCCAGCAGACAACTTGACAGCCCAAATCATCATTGACTAACCAAAAAAAATTAAATATTCTGATTGTTTTTTTTTTTGTTTTTGTTGTTGACGTAGAAGTAGATTTATGTGAGGAATAAGGGAGTTGTCTACTCTCATTCGTTTTAAACTCTACCAAGGTTCCCTCATTTTTCCCCCAGAAAATACCCTCAAGACTGAAGTTCTACATTTCCCTTCCACACTTTTCCCTACAACTCAGCATTCTATTTATATAAATATTAATATAATATAATATAATATAATATAATATAATATAATATAATATAATATAATATAATATAATATAATATAATATAATATAATATAATATAATTGTTTTACTCTGTGAGTAATGAAGCTACATAATACAGGGATTCTTTATTCTAGTCACATTTGATAATATATATCCAGTGTGTGAATGTGGAGTGAATGATTAATGCTCTGAAAGTTGTAAAGCAAGCGTCTAGAAAAGCTTTATATAAATTGAACGTATTACTATTATTATTATCATTATTAATAATAATAATAAACCTGCAAGCAGCGATCAAAGAGCCCCTTGAAAGCCCCACAATGGCCAATTGTTTGTACCATACACACTGCCCAATTCTTATTTAGGAGATGTAATCAAGAGTGAACAGTTAATCTTTCAGGAATAAATGGGCAGGTGGCGCTATCAATGACAACGAATATTTTTCTGTTATTGTGTTTGACAATATTTTCACAAATATCAAAATTGGTAAGAAGTACCATATGAATGTTAAATGATGTGTTTCAAGTGGCCATCTGGTGGCATTATAACTGATACTGTATCAATGTGTATAGACATGGAGTCTTAAAATGTGTCAACGTTTGATCCCAATCACATATTTTATGGTTCAGTTATAACTACAGTGGTACCCCATGATAAGAAATTAATCCGTTCCACGATAGTTTTCGTATCTCGAAGCAAGTTTTGCTTGTAAAACGACTAATCCGTGCAACGGCTCTCGGAAACAACAGTATAAGTTGAAAAAAAAACTGGAAAACCAGAGAAAAATCAAGTTACGTTTCTTAAATCCTTAAATCGACACATTGTTAATGTAATAAATGATAATAAAACTGAATACAACACAAGCAAAATAGTGAAGCGATGTGTCAGACGAGGGGAAATGTAACGGGTGCTAGAAAACATTACGGCACCACGTAAGAAAGTTAACTTTAACTCAAGATATTTCATGAATTACGAACACCAACATGGTTTCAAGCACAAGCATAGAAGCGCTTCTGAGAATGAGTCACAGGGTTTCTAAAACTTGCGCTACAGAACAGCACATTCCACGTTATAAACGTTATTTCTTTTACGACACCTTGACTCTAACTTTTGTTATAGTACATTATTGGTAATCTATACATATTGTTTTGCTTGATTTAAAGTGTTTTAAAGCGTCTCTTCCCCTTTTAGCATTGTCTGCAATGGGAGAATGAAGCGCCAGGACCCGGAAGCTTAGCGCAACGTCAGACTTAACGAGTGGATAATAGAGCAGAACTGTTGGTGTTTTTCGTATCTTGGAATTTTTATCGTATTTCAAAGCACAATATTTTCCAAGAGACCTTTCGTATGTCGAACCTTTTGTAACTCGAAGCATTCGTATCTCGAGGTACCACTGTATTTCCTGTTTATAGTGAAATTTCATTTTTTGACGGCCGCTTGTGCACATAATTTAAGAAAGTAAATATGCAAGCAATTTAACATCCAATATGCATTAAGACACGACTGATGGGGTTTGGAGAAGAACAGATAAAATCTCTAAGAGGAGTTTGTATGACACAAGCAAAAATGGCCATTTTTAGAGGTTTTTGCAAATTTCCTGTCAATTTTGGATATGCGATCCATATGTTTTTACATCTTGGTACACTACACATGTATGCCTGATTAAATTTGTGTTGAACAGTTTAGAGCCATTTTTCAAAACCTCAATCAGACAAATTTTCAACAGTTCTGTCAGATGCTTAAGCTCCCATTGGCACCCATTGTTTTGGTCGAGGCACGTTCTCACATGAAACTTCATATCAAAAATTCTGATTGGTGTGTAGAGTGTGAATGCAAGGCCTTAGCTTCCACTCAGATGCTAACCTGTAGTTATTAGCGTAAAGCACACATGCTAACTTGTACTTTTTGGCCATTGAATGCATGGAAGCCCATTATTAAAGAATGTTGTGATCAGTGAACACCAGCTGCTGTAAAACTTATGAAGAATCATGCATTCAGCATCAGTTTCAATAGTGCTCAGAGTTTCTTCATTTCAGACATGAAAGCACCTTTACAGGAGGTGGGTATCGTATGGGGACTGGTGCTTTGTTTTTCGGACTGGGTTTCTCCTTCTGAGGCTCTGAGGACTTCACAGTTCAGAGAGAAACGCCTGAGGCTCAGAGAAAAACTGAAAGCTCTGTTTCACACATCTACGGCCTGAGATTAAACTTGATGCACGACTGAGGAGGAGGCAACTGAAACTGAGACAGGAGCACACCGAGGGTCACAACCGCAAGACACAAGAAGATCAATCATAGCTAATCTGTGTACAATCTTATGCCTGACTTTTCTTTAGATATCCTGACTAGCAATTGGTAAAGATTTGCTGACTTTGAACTCCCAGTATTGAGTCTGTTACTCATTGAAACAGATCCATGTGGCTTCAGTGTTTACGAGAGCGATGAAGCTCTGCCCAACAGGCTCATTTCTCTTCTTTTATTTGACTTTAAGAGACTGTTTTGTGAAACATTAGCAAGATTACCCTCCACACGGTTCACAAGAAATTATATAAACTCATGACGTCAAGTGGCTCCTAAGAAATCCGCGGTGTTGTCCTTGACCTGAGTCACAAAGAACCAGTTCATACTCAGAGAACAAGGGTCTGAATCACATATAAAGCTAACCCAAAAGTGAACCTTTATTAGCAACACATAGTGCTGAATCTTACATGACACACAACATGTTTATAATTTATGCTGGCTACTAAATATATGCGTTCTGCGTATTGGTTGTATCTGTGTAACAGGCAAAACAGAAAAGAGCTTGAATCAAGCAAAATCAATGTTGATTCAGATCACACTTGGTAACAACCAGCTATAGATGATTGAGACCATGTTCCACTAGCTCAAACTCATTATTAACCAGCTAAAGTATGGCTTGAACCAGCTAAAAATCCATTGTAAACCAGATCTAACCATGGAACAATCAGTGTACCCCCTGCTTCCCACCAAATGTGCGCTGGAGATTAAGGCAAACCCCTGTGACCCCAAAAATGGAATAAGAGGGTTGAAAAATGAATGAATAAAATCAATGTCAAATGAGCTTAAATGTGGTAACAACCAAGTAAAAACAGATTGGACCAACTAAAACCCTTGTTGAACCAGCTCAAACTCTTTAACAAGAGGCTCAAGTTTAGCTTGAATCAACTAAAAACCATGCCGAACCAGTTCAAACTCATGAGCATCCAGTTAGCTTGAATCAGCTAAAATCCTGTTAAACCAAACAACTAAATAATAGCTTGAATAAGCTAAAAACTATGTTAAGTTAGCTTAAACCAGTTTAAATGTAGTAACAACCAGCTAGAAATAGCTTGAGTCAACTAAAAAAAAACATGTTGGACCATCTCAAACTCATTGACAACCAGATAAAGTATAGCTTTAATCAACTAAAATCCATGGTACACCAGCTCGAACCTAGTAACAATAAGCTAAATGAGCTTAAATGAGCTAAAAACCTTGGCAAACCAGTTTAAACGTGCTAGCAACCAGCTAAAAAATTCTTCAGTCTACTAAAAACCATTATGAACCAACTGAAACTCATTAACAACCCGTTGAAAAATAGCTCAAATCAACTAAAAACCATGTTGACCCAATTCAAACCTAGTTACAACCAGCTGAGTAAGAGTTTGAATCAACAAAAAACACATTGATCAACCAGGTTAACCAATGAACCGGCTAATAATGAATTTGAATCGACTAAAATACATTTAAAACCAGCTGGTAAACCAGGTTAGATCTGGTGAAAAGAAGAGCTTAAAATCCACAAAAAAAAAACATGTTGAACACGTTAAAAACAGCTTAAAACTGGTTACAACCAGCTGTAGAAAAGTTTAACTCAACCTTAACCAGCTTACAGAGTGTTAATACCAGCCTATTATGAATTTGAATAAATTAAAAACCACATCGTACAAGCATAACTAGGTTACAACCAGACAACACGGAGGTATAATCAACTAAAAACAGCTAACAAACAGGTTCATCAATAAGTCAAAAACCATATTGAATCAGTTAAAACCAGATAATACCATATCTCAAAGCAGCTTACAAGTTAACGAACATGCAGTTGTATTTAAAGCAGCAAATATTTAAAGCAGTTCACTTGATCAAAACAAAGCCTTTGGTGCAGTTTGAAGACAGCCATTTGATGCTGTTCAAAGTTATGTCACCTTATCAAGAGCGCTTGAGAGATGTGCTGAAAGTTTAATATCCCACGAGGGCTTGATCAGAGCGAGCGGCCATCAGTCAAACCTCCTCATCTTCAGATTACCTCGTATTTACAATAATTCTCTTTCTTTGTCACCCTCTGGCTAGAGGTAAAATCATTGGTTATCAGAACTGAGCTTATAGCAAGCCACTCTCTTATTTCCAACAATCATTTCTTCATCTCATTTCTGCTCCATTCTCTCTTCAACCAGCAATTTTCCTTTTTTTCCTTTTACTTCTGGGAGCGGAGCCGGTGTTTTTTTCACAGTGTAATTCTCTGTCATTATTTAAAATGGGCTGGAGGTAAAGATGGGAAAAAAGGGGGTAGAAAGACTGAGAAAACACAGAAGATTTGGAAATACAAACATGTGACCCCACTGCTCTTTGTATTCACGACTACAGCACAATATTGGGTTCATGAAAAAACCCTGAATCATTGGCTCACAGTTTGTGCATACATCTGCATCTAAATTAGTTTGGTTTCTTTTTGCATGGAAGGGAACAATTTGGTAATGTGACTTATGTACGTACATTGTAGCTCATACTTTGTCCCTCAAACCTTTGGGGTTCCCCAGAGTTCAACCCTTGGCCTGAAACTTTTTCTTTTTACTGCATGTCTTCATTGATAATTTATTATTCAAAAATATTCAGTATGCCTTGGTCAAATGCAGAAGCTACAGATCTTCCCATTACGAACCATGGTGGAGGCCAGATGTTGTTTAGAACACTTCCACTCTGAAGCAATGCTAAAATTAAGTGGAAAAGCAAGAGATTCATATTGAAACTAGCTGTAGTGCGCAGGGGAAAAGTATAATTTTATCTCGATACTCCACTGTTGGTCGATCCACTGGTTGCAGTTCCAAATCCTATCTGTAGTTCTCAAATGTGACCATCATCATCCAACTCACAGATCAAGTCACTGGTTAGCGATACAGAATCAGGTGGATGGTTTTACTGGAGAAATTCACTCAACTAATGCTGGACTATCAACCATTCTGGGCCCTCAGTCATCCTCACAGAGGTATGGATGGTTAGTTTGCCTCATAAAGTTTACCTCATCTAGGTGTTAGCCATGTTTTCATCCAAAGATGCGAATTTAACATATGTGAAAATGGGAATATCTGGAAAACTAGAATATTGCATAAACTATTTGCGCCATTTCCACCACAGTCCAAGAGAGCAAAATTGTCACTTCCTGGTGCCAAATAGCAAAAGAAAAATGGACCTTGTTGCATTAGCAGAGGGCCTTTTTTCGTATAATAACTTACTTGCGTCACATAGATGAAACGCGATTTGCGCAGTCATGTGATCTTGCTTTTGGAGGCAAGAGACTGCTCTTTGGGAACGCAGCCGGTCAAGACAGTTCTGGCACGTGGTGATCCTGAACCACTTTGATGACAGACTTTAGGAATTTCAGAATGACCAAAACAACATTTCAGAAGTTGTTCAATGAAATCGGTCCGTTAGTTTGTCCATTAATGCTGCCGCATCACGCCTCAGTTCCAACAGAAAAAATGCATTGGGATTTATTCTGTAAATGCGTTTCCATCAGTTCATGCACATTTTTTATGCATATTCCAAAATGCACATAAAAAAATATTAAATGGAAACGCAGCTATTGTAACTTCTCACAGATAAGATCCTGGTTCATGTTTGTTTTAAATAATTACTTTCCTATCCTTTTCTTTACCTGCTTATTCATTGTAATTGGACAGTGTCCAGGGTTGTGCCATTGACCGATTGCCATTTCATGAGAGGGCAACACATTTTTCCATAAGTGCAAAAAAAACATGGGCCTCAGCATTACAGTTGAATTGATATGAAATATAGACACCAAATAGACAAGGAATGAGAAGAAAAACAAATTGAAATAATTAAAAAGCTCTAAATCATTGTGTCAGTTCTCATACCGTCCTGGCAGCAGCTAGAGAGCAATAAAGCTGATTAGTCTATGAGTCTATCGTCTTGTTTTATAAGCAACTGCTGCAGCCCATTCCTGGAGAATACAATGGAAACACAGGGAAAAACTCCACATGAGGTTCTTTACAAACTCTGAAACCCTCTGCAGAGACCGGCAACAGAAGATAAGAAAACAGAGGGACAGAAACAGTCCGGAGAGTCCAGCGCTCATTTTAATGGACATACAAGCAATTGAGAGACAAAGTAGCAATTTACTCCAATACTGCCATCATTACTGAGTTGCAAAGGAAACTAAAAACAAAAAAATCAAAGAGGTCTGTGGCTGCATCTCAGATCATGAAAAAAATCATGAAAAAGTTTAGTAGTCACTCATTTAAAAAATAATCAACCCAATATGTTTAAAAACTTAAGGAAAAAAACATTTCTTTATATGTGATGACCATAGGTCACAGATCATTGTCATGAACAGATCGGCTCATGAGCAAACTTTCTAGCCTGGGAACTGTCTCACTCTTTATCTCTCCAACAATTGGCTTAATACGTATCATGTGATGGATTTTGGACTAGAGAACGGAACACACACAGGCACACACACACTATTCTTAGCGAGCTGAGTCAAATGACAGAACTGACTCGAGCTGAATCAAAAGAGCTGACTCTTCCTAGAGTTCAACTGATAAAACCAGCTCTACGTAAGTTTTTTCAGTAATAAAAATGGAAATAGTTTTAATTTCCATTTCCACCAACTTCATTTTACTTCCATGTCACACTGTACTGATTAGTTTGTTAAACACTTGTGTTTATGTCTTTACAATGTAAATACAGTTACAAAAAACCTGTTTGTCAAAAAGAGAGAGTTAACAATACAAAGTGCTCATTCTTGAAAGTGTTTTTTCTATAAACTAGTAGGTATTTCTTTTTTAGGGGTGCTTCCACACTTGTGTCTGTCCATTTGGTCCAGAACAAGAGCAATGTCTGATGCATTAAAGCATTTCCCTGCTTTGATGCTTAAGTCATGTGTCAGCTGCATCACTTATTGGCCAGATGTGTTGATGAATGCATTTCCAAATGGCATTCCAACTGGTCAGAATTGAACTTCCTGAAGTAAACAACATGAGCATGAAACGTCAGCCGATATCACAATACTTTCAGAACGAGAAATGACTCTTTGATTTCTATAAAGTTTGTAGTCTCTTAACAAAAATCGTACATTTTGAGAATGAACCTTGATATGCGACAAAGGTATATTACAAAGCTCTGTCAACACATAAAGGTCATCACCCCGTAATGTCTTGAGCAACTGACCACAGCAGCTGGTTTAGATCAAAATGTCTGTTCTAGTTCTCACTCAAACAAACTCTACAAGCAGGTCTTGTGGTTCCCTTGTGGTGCAAACTCAGGTTTGACTGCAGCATTCTCAGCCGGTCTATTCTTAGGGGAAACAAACTACAAATTCAATTAAAACTAGATGATGAAAGAATGTTTGTAAACAAACATATTTTCCTGAAGACCAACAATTGTTTTATTATATTCATTCGTTCATTGATCGTCCTACCTGCTTTATTCATTTCAGGGTCATGGGGATCTCACTAGTGCGAGAGGTGGGGGTACACCCTGGACAGGTCACCAGTCTTTCACAGGGCAGCACACAGCCTCAAACCGATAACCTTCAAACTAAAAGGTTACATTGTTACCCACTGCGCCACCGTGCCCCCTGTGTTTTCTTGTATGTGAGCCAAAATCATCCCAATTAAAAGGAACAAATGGTTTACATTTGTTCAACATCCCTCCGACCAAACATGATTATAACACCTGAGGCAACAAAGCACCTGATCATGCTGGAACTCATGTGCCTTGGGAGGAGTGGATCGATGAAGCAAACCAGAAGAAGCGTGAAAAATACCAGGAACTGGTGGAGGAATGCAGAGGTTGAGGCTGGAGGACATTCTACGAGCCCATCGAAGTTGGGTGCAGGGGCTTCACTATACAAAGTCCTTGGTCGGCTGGGTGTGACAGGGACGGCCAAGAGGAAGGCCATTAATTCGGCTAGCGAAGCCGCAGAAAAAGCCACAAGGTGGCTGTGGATGAAGAGGGCTGATCCCTGCTTCTGGGATACAAGTCGGGGCCTGATCACCCCCGGCTGGGTAGCCTGGGTGTCTGACTCGAAACACCCTATGACCCCAGGAAACAACAATGATGTGGTGTCCCAGTGCACCCAAGTGATGTTTCTTTAAGAGGACATACTTCAGCGTGTGGTCATTCTTTCACCATTATTACTTCTTTTAAAAAAAGCCATTAACTGGAAGAGTCTTTACGGACCTTGTCTGAAAAACACATTTGATATTAGTAATGATTGCACACTTTGTTTTATTAAAGGGTCACAACACAGTAGGACACTTTTTGGAGATATTAATGCCATTGTCTGACTGAATACTGGATTCTGATTGGCTGGCGGGTGTTTATTTATTTCGTATAAGCGCACAGGTTTGGTTTGTTAGCTAATAATATCAATCTGCCATCATTGATAACCATAGTAATGTTATGGTTTCCATTATAATTCTGTTATTAGGGCAGCAGCAAACCTCCAGATTCACTGAATGAGGATTACTGAATTTCTTTAGAATTTTCATAGACAAATACAGTTATTTTCATGGAAAACAAATCTTGATTCGTGGAGTACAACTAAACCTGGACAGAGAGACACAGAACACTTTCAGCCGCAGCGGACCACTGCACGTCTGAAAGACTCAAGAGGTACACTGTTGGCTTGTACCGCACAAATCTTAGTCTAGGTTGAGGAAATATTGATGCAATGAAACTTCCTGCTTGAAGATGGCACATGCGGTACAACAGATGCACTCTGCAAGACACAAGGAAACAGGAAAGAAGACTACCCAGAATATATTAAAGGACACATTGGAAAAATCATAAATTTTGTGCAGTTTTCGTGCAGAAATTTTTCATTTAAATGCATGTTTGTTTCCCTTGTACTTTTTAATTGAAAGTACACTTGCGCTATATTTCGGTAGCACAATATATGCAGCTTTTAAATATGCTCTCACTGTTAACAATGATCAGCAGGGACCATAATTAACAAAGTATCGAACCACCTGAGCAATGCTCCACTTCTACTCTGTTCTCTGTTCACTCTCAGTGGCTCTCTATCATAAAAAAATTACAAATGAAAATGGGGATTGGGTTTATACCTGCCTCTTTTTATTTATACCAGCTTCTTACTATTTTATTTATTCATGGCTAACCAAGCCCCTTCTACCTGGGATTTCCAAAACTGAGGTGTGAAAGCACCCTGTAGTCACAGAGGTGTTGTGACTTTTTAGTAAGTGTCACTTCTTGACAAACGCCTTGTTTTTTTGGACATTTGCTTATGATAAAAGGCATACTGGTACAACCTGTATGTAGGACAATTTCTTCTTCAAATTCTCATAGAGTTTCAGTAGATGAAAAGCATGGTACATCCACCCAAAATGAAGGCTAAATATTGAGGCAGTTGTGAATCTAATAAGAGACATAAAGCAACTGTACTACATAACCTTCATTTGTTAAGCTAAAGGGTTTTTAAATGAAAACACCATTCATGGAGGGGATGGCAATGTCTGTTTTCAAGAAATCTAAAGGGGGGTGTAGTGTTGCAAGGAAACAGAGCGGGGCTTCATGAAACATCTGGGACTCATCATCCATTTGCTGCAGCACTGAACTGAACCCGCTGCTCTTGTTTTCACTGCTGCCACATTCATTTCTCCCAAACACCTTCCCATCGGATGCCAGCACTGTAAACCGTGACCTCAAATGCATGTGCTCACAGTTACCCCCCCCCACACACACACACACACTCCGAGCACAAAATCTACAGTAGATACTGAGGCATCACTATATGTCCACAACACTAATGTAATATCACAATATTGAACACGCATCTCAAGCAGATCTCACAGTGCTACACTAAACCATTTGCAGAGATATAGTTAAAGATTAAAGATAAAATGCAAAACATGGTAACCTGAGGAAAAAAAAAACAGCTGTTTATTCAAATGCTTTGCTGATGAGCTCTCATGAAAACTCAGTTGGTCAGAAGCAAGGCTTTCCAGAGTATTTGAGAAAAGACTAAACACCGTCCATCATCCATTGAATGGGGTTTGTGGGGAAAGGCAATAAGTCAAATGTATTTCTATAGCATTTTTATCCAGATGCTTTTCAGTAGATATACGGTAGGTCAAAGAATATGTTTTAGTTCTTATAAGATGTTATATATGAATATGTTATACGTATATTGCATATGTTATATACATATAGAGCAGAGTGAATTAAGTACAGCACCATATCATGAAAATTTTATTGTTGTATTCAAATTCATTCATTACATTTGTGTAATCTTTTTCCTTATAAGCTCAAAACGCTCAGATCCTCCAACCTTTACCGACTAATCAGTCAGTTTAGTCGGTAGAGGTAACCCCCTCCATTCTCTATGCAGAACTAACACACAGACCTGGAAGGGAGGTAACTCTATTTGCTTTACCACAGGAGCAGATGATTAGCAGAAATTGTTGTGTTTTGCTGATGTCAAGCAAACAAAAAAAAAATTACTTTTTTTTAGCGAATGTCAGTTTACTGCAGTGATTTTTTTTTTTACAACTAAAACACTTAGGTTTCTTGCATAACCCCACGTTTCCTGAAGAGACTAGAGCCAAACTGTTATACATATATATATATATATATATATGTATAACAGGCTAAATGATTTCCGGGCGTAGGTGATTAGCAATCAGCCGGGTATAAATCCGGGCATGGCCTACACTCATTCTGGGATTTTCCGAGGAGCCAAACCCACTTACCTCTCGGCATCTCAGATTCCCAACTTCCAGGGCATGGCAAACATCTCCGTTACCTATTCAGGGAACGTGGGGTTATGCAAGTAACCTAGATTTTCCCTTTCAGTCGGTTCCGGAGACGTTAGTCGGATGGATGGAAGACCGACTCAGTGGAAGCCCTCTATAAAGCGCCATGCCCAAAGTCCTTACAGACAGGATGGCACTAAACTTAAGATCAGGTTAGCTGCTAAGGCCATGGTCACCTGAATGGGAACTCCTTTTGCCCCTGCCCGGAACTATCATTGACAGGGAAGTCGTGCAACACTGAAAGCGTAGCTGTCCTCGGTTGAAGCAAAAATGACCAGAAGGTGGCCCCCCCCCTCAACCCACAGGGAGGAGAGTGCGTCGAGACCTGAGAAAGGCTACATGTCATTGTCCTGAGAAGCTAGGGCTTGGCAGAGACGGTAGGCCAACGTTTCCCACCAAGCAGAGGGGTAACGGGACGGGTTCATTCTAGCCGCCTGAGAAGGGAGCTGTATCGCCAACACAGAAAAGGGAGTGCCATGAGGGGCTCTTGAATCTGGACCCTAGTTCAGTAGGAACCAGGCCTAGAGGCAAAGCCCTCATACAGAACCTGGCAGAGCTGCCGAAGGAGGGAGGAAGAGGGAACCGTCAACAGGGGGTTCAACTAATAAGGTGTATTTCTCCGATGGCGGAGAGGTTCACCGCGGGCAGATATGCCATTCAAGAAGGAACCAGAGGTCCGGCCGCGGGTCCCTGAGTCCCCCCACTAGGATCGGCCAAGGAGGGAATGTCACAAGCGACGAGAGTTGGGAACTAAGCTCTGTCGGGATGGGGGAGCCTGACAAGAAACAATTCGTGCTTGTCCTCCCTGACCTTGCACAGAACCTGTGCTAGAAGGCTCGCTGGGGGGAAACACATATGAGCTTTTCTTCCTGGGCACTATTAGAGAACCAATCCTCAGGACGAATGCACGGTAGAATGCTGTGGGCCATCAGCATCTTGATCCAGAGCTTGGCCGGTTATTGGTTCGGATGCCTCAGGTCCAGGATTGGTCGCTACCTAGTCGCAACCAAGAAGTTGGGGCTGTAAAACCCACGCTCCACATCGGCTGGAGGATCTGGCTCGACTGCTCTTTGTCCAACAAGGACACTGATCTCCTTTAAAGAATCGAAGAGTACCCCCTAGCTGCCGCATCCACCAGGGTTGTGAAGGGGGAGGGGCTCGATCCCCTGGCAGACAGGGGAGCCCGCCAGAATTTCCGCCAGAGCTCCTCATGCATCTCGGGGAAAAAAGGCACTGGCGGTATGGAGGGACAGTGTCCCGGTGTCTGCCTAGAAACCAATCATCCAGCCGCGACGGCACTGAGTCGGCACCTCAGCGCCCCTTTGGATGCTGCAAGGGAGAGCAGATCGACTACAGGATCATACGAGGTACCGGGCAAGGTACTCGGTACTCTGTTCGCTCTGAAGGAAAATCGCAGAATCCAATGGAAGGCACCGCTCCTCAAATCTTTTTACAATATTTTCAATTAATTCTCTTAAAACTTATGACAGTGGTAAAAAATACTTGAAAACCTTATTGATACTAATTTCCTTGTGTTCTATTGATTTGTTCATGAAGTATTTGCAACAAAGCTGTTTTTTTTTTTTGTCACAGTTGTGAATGTCACACCACACTCTATGCCTTAAAGCCTTAAAATCATTATGATTTTTATAATATTGAATTTAAGAACGTACAGCTAATGAAAGTTCTGATGTAGGCCGTGTGTTCCTGAGGCCTCACCCCAGCATGTTTGATCCACGGGAAGACAAAATGCGAAAGGAATTTTGTGTCATGACAGAAAAGCTAAATCCAGATGTTTTTGATGTGGCCTCTAAAAACAGACGGCAAAGCACCCAGAGGATGATGCGTTTGATGATGCGGGGTCTATCTCTGTGGACACAGACACTCACGTACATCTATTCATTATCAAAAGAGCTGAGCTATTTTTGTATCCATCCGTGTCACAGAAGCTCTCGCACTCGCAGCTGAGGGCTCTGGGCCTGCTGTCCATCACATGCTCCGGACACACATTCACAGTTTGGGGTTATGACATCAGAGCAGGCCACTGACAGATCACACGTCAATGATTTGCTCCCATCATAAGAGCGTCATGGGAAAAAGAAAAAAAACACAGACAGATGTGGTGTGTTTGGTCTCTGGAGACGTGAAACACTGCAAACCTTGTGTCTAGATTGGCCTCTTTACTGCTGAAATAAGTGTTTATTTGTGACCCTAATTCAAGAATCCTGTCAAGCAAAAGTCCAATAAATTGCATTTGAACAAAGTTATGCATTGATTTGTCCTTTCTAAAATAAATATATTTGACCCCTTTATAAAACATGACTCGAAAATTTTCTTTTGATAACAAATTTTATGGTGAAAACATAAATTTAAAATAACAAAACAGAAGCATTAGAAATAGTTCAAATGGAAACACTGTAGAGTAAAAGCACAAGCGGAAAAAAAACTGAACAATAAAGCAAAGGCAAAATGTCAAACTGGGCTAAAACCTGGGAGTAAAAATGCTTTTTTTACAGACACATTTAAAAAAAAAAATGTTAAAACACATTTTTTAAATGTGTCTTAAAAAGCATTTTTATTCCCAGGTTTTGCCCAGTTTGACATTCTGCATAGTTTTGTATAGTTTAGGGTGGGCAATATAGGAAAAAATCCTACCCCCACCCCAAATTTTCACACATTTTCTGAGCAAAACCTATGTTCAAGTGACAATATATTATTAAAAAAGTAACTATTAAATGGGACAAAAACGTGCATAAAAATAAAACGCACAATAAATCTCAACTTTTTTCCAATTAAAGTGATTAAAGTGTATGCAATGCCCAAACATCATCCAAATTCAACATTTTGTCAGATACGTGAAGATTGATTTAACTAAAACGTAACAGATTTAGCTTCCCATCTTTTCCTCAGTAATTTGCTATCCGTACCACATCCTTGGTTTTTGTTCATGACCTCAGTGGAGATCTGAGGATTAATAGGTATATAGAATAACTTCTGTGAACAGTTGTCTTTCTACAGGTATCCAGATGATGTTCCCTTTAAGATAGGCCTCTACTCTCAACAGATTTTTCGTTCAAAAGCTTCTCCATTCATGAAGTAGCTACTAAAGATGAAATGCAACAGCCTTAAAAAGCACAGCTATTAATTTAACTCTGAGCATTTGTTTATGCAACATCGATGAACGGCAGTCTTGGCATTTGTGACTCATCCACCTTTTCCGATAACTCTAAAACCTGTGGGAAGCTAAGAGCTAAACATTTCCAGCTGCCAACCTCTGATCATTGTTTCCACACATACCCCTTTAAATAATGCAACCGCACAGAATTCTCAATAGACCACGACTCAGTGATGAACGCACTCGAAGCACCTCGAATTTCAACCCAAAACCTTTAAAAACCTGTTTCTTGTTTGGACTAAATGGCACTCTTCCATAATCTCCATGTGTCTCCAGAACCAGGCTTTGGATGAGGTTTCATGTTTTTGTTGGGTTTAAACCATAGCCAAGAGTTGTAATAGTCTCAGAAATTCATTAACATCCTGCCTGTGATTAGCCAAAATGCATTTTACAGGAAAAGACTGAACAGTCAACATAATAATAATAATAATAAAAACACTTTCAATGCACTCTCTAGTCTATAGTGTGTATATATATATATATATATATATATATATATATATATATATATATATATATATATATATATATATATATATATATATGCTCTTTCTTTCATATATATATATATATATATACACAAGTTCAGATATACACAATAATACATATATAAGTTAGCACAAAAAAACCCTGGGTAAAAAAAATTGTGATTTATTTCGTGCCTCCTTTAAATTTGTTGAGATCATGCTTTTTCAAGTAAAAAAAAAATTACCAAAGTTAAAACTTTTATTTCTTAATAAAGTGATCCGCGCTTTTACATTTTCTAGATTGGACTAGATGTCGGGATTAGCCAATCAGCTTTCTCTCTTCTGCACATGGTCTAAACCGCAGCAGCAGCAGCAGCAGCAATGTGGTTTTAACCAGAAAAAATGACATTTCACTTGTTATAAAATCTCTTTACTGGCTTCATCATTTTAAAATGATGGATGTAGATATCTCTCTGTGTCTTAGCTCCACTGTATCTGTCTGAACTTTTAATCAAACAGCAGCCTTTCAGTAAGATGCAGTCCTCCGACCATCTTTGTGGAGAACTGATTCAAATGGAAAAAAGACTTCATTTGTTTCAATTACCCTCAATAGTTTTTTTTTTACTTTATTCGGACAGATAGTACAGTAGAAATGAGAGGTAGCGAGAGGGGGTGACGCTGTGAAGTGATGGCCAGTGTGGGATTCTAACGCACCGTCCACTATACCACTTTTTTTACTGTTGTTTTTAACATTGTGTTAAGTTTACCCTCTTTATCCTAGTTTGTCTTTGTGAAATTCTCATTTTGTTCAGCACATTGGTCAACTAATGTTGTTATTAATGGTTAGTGCTCTCTTACCTTAATTAATCATTTTCTTCAGGTGCCACTCCCTCTTCCTCTTCTAGCTCCTTGATTACTCTGAGATCCTCCACAGGTGTGTCTCATTGTCTTTCTACTCTTTATAAAGCTTTCTTCCCTTTCCTCTCCCTTCACGAGGTCATACTGTTGCATGTGCTTACTGTTCGCCAAAGAATGAGTGTTTGCTTTTGTACCTTTTCTCCAGATTGCTTTTGTTTTGAAATCTGGTATGGCGTGAGGACTCTGCAAGTTTTCTCTGTTCCTGATCTTCAGAGTTTTTTTATATTTTATTAACCTTTTGGCTGGTCAATAAAGACATTTAGATTTTTTCCCGCTTGCACTTGGGTCTCCTTGGTCATTGAACCTGAAGATTAATCTGTGTATGCCATTGACAGCCTCAATTTTGAGCATGAAGCCATAAATACAGTCAGACGGCTACACTGCACTAGTTTCACTGAGCCTCTGCTGTCTTCAACTGTGAGGAAGAGAATGCCATCCAATGACAACCTCAATAGGAATATTTACAGCGATGAAAATTCAAGTGCTGCATAGACACCAACCATCTCCTGCTGTTCAACAAACTGAAAGCTTTAGCCAAGTGGATTTACGAAACTTTTCTTTTCATTTGCTCCCCCTTCCCTTTCGCTTTACAAGTTTTACCACAGCAAAAGGCCTCTACACGCTGATCCAAAAAGTTGCAACAACGCCCCTCAAAACTGAGAAGCCATTCAAAGATTTGTGCGAATCTCATTTTGGATCGATGTGTAAAGGCCTTAAATCAGAGCCATATCTTTTTGGATATAGCAAATATTATAAGGTTCTATGGAATAACCAATTAGGCAGTAGATAGCCGACATTGGTGCATATAGTGAGGTCAGTCCTGCTCTATGAATGCTCTATGATTCTGACTCCACTGTACCATCAGGCCAGTGCTAGCTCCCCAGTGACCAATCAATCCATCCTAGATGTTAAACTGAGGTCCTGACTCTCTGCAGTCAAAAAATATCCTTCAAGAACAGTAGCTAGGCTATCAATGCTTCCCAACAATCACGTAAAAAAGTCAAGTGAACGGAAAAGCACCATAAACAGTGACAGAATTGCAGTTTTTGGTGGACATTCACTGAACATTTACTATGATGTTATGTTTTGATCTGTTAGGCTTCATATGTGCCACCTAAAAACTGACAGTAGCCCAGGACATTTAGCATAATCGTTAAGGGCTTGAAAACATTTCATACAGACACGGAAAACAAACTGACAGGAAGGGGAATGATGCCAAGATCCTTTACACTATTTGAGGTTTCAGCTGGGTGGAAAACTCCATTACACATCTGCCTGTCGTGTAAACACAGCGTCTGAAAATGTTTTCCCATCTTATGAGCACCTGGGACGCCATGCTAGCTGCTTTGCAAACTGAAAGAGAAAAGAAAGCAAAGGACGTGAGCGTTAGGCCAAGAAAGACATGTTTGCAGGGGTTTGTCTGCAATTAATGGTTTGTCTACATTTCTACTGCTCCCAAAGTGCTTGTTACTCTAGCTTCGATCACACAAATCAATCCACTGACGGATTTAGGCAGTGAAGAAATAGGGTGAGGATGAAGATTGTGCCTGAAAATCAAGCCAGCACTTCATGGCACTGAACTTTGAAAACGAAAATATTTCATTTATCAAAAAAAGAGAAAAATTAGATTCATGGGTTTCCTTCACTGGATGTAATCAAGTATGAGTTGTAGGTGGAGCTTTTTCAAATTTATGTCAATTTGCTTAGATTATGTACGGTTGCACTGCTTGGATTGTACAGCAATATGCAGTAAAATATATATTTTTTTAAATTGTTTTTTTACTATGTAAAAGAGACAGACTCAGTGTGAAAGACTTTTATTATAAAATTGACAGAGCCTTTTCTGGTCATATGCTCCACAATTGGCCAGCTGGTTGGCCAGTTCTTCGCATCTTCCATTCTGATAAAAAAGGGGAAAAGGAAACATAGATCAGTTTTTCTGCTTAACCATGTTATAAGGTTTTTGTGTACAGGGCAAATTGAGAGACACATTGAGAGCATGTGCTGTAAGACATTGTTTACATAAATGTGTCACATTTAATGCATTTGAGAGAGTTTATTGTCTACTCGCTGTGAGATGTACTTACCTCGATGTAGTGTAGTCCAATTTGTTTTGGCGGGAAACAGGCTTTAAAAAGAGCTTTGTTAGCCTGTTGAGAGAGAAGTGATAGGAGAGAGCCTGTATGCTGTACTCCATGGCAAAGTTGACGTGACGTGACGTGACGTGACGTGACGTGACGTGACGTGACGTGTTTTTGTTAGTGATGGGTAGATGAGGCATCATGACATGTTTCGACACATTGGCAAACTGCACTGATACTGTATCGATACAGTGTCTCTGAATACTGACACCTGCAGGACTTTAATGTCATTGAAACTCAACTGTCGCTGATTTGATGGCCTAGTATTTACCATAACATTCAGTCATTGTATTATTTCATATCTTCATTAAGATTTAAAATGTCTTCGTTATGTTTACTTTCAATCAATAAATAATGTGAACATGTATCATAATGTGAAGATCTAAGTTAACATGTAAATGATTAGGCCTGTGGACTGGTTATGATTGTTTTACAAATTGCGATTTAATAAAAAACTAATTTTTCAAATGTTTTGAAATTGAGTTTGTTCCTCTTCTTTGACACAACTTCTCCAGCTGTCGAAAGCACACTTTCACATGGCACAGATGACAAATACCTTAGTTTTCGCTTGAGACTGTCCAATTTTTAATTAATTGATTTCACAATGAACCGCAAAAGATGAGAGATGCTTTTAGGTAGATCCATCCTGTTGATGGATATGCTTCCTTATAAACACGGTTTGGCGAATCACTTTCCGATCGTTATTGAATCGGTCACGTGACTCGCAAAGCCAAACGTACACCAACACAGGGATTTGCTCCGCAAGCTCGACGCAGGCACCAACGTCTCACTGTTGCCGGACCCATCACTAGTGTTTGTGCCAGGTTCCTGTGTGTTCAGGAAGAGCCTGTAACTCGCATATTTCTAGAGTGGACCTGAAGCCTGAGTGAAAAACAATTGTCCCACATGAGTCCTACACATTTCCTTACACATTGAAGAAATGTGGTTTATTTAGATTTTACCCTTGTGGACTGTTTATTTTGTTTTCTTTAGCTCTGTGTTTTGTTTGTATGGTTTTACAGTTTTTTTTCTATATGATTTCACTTGTATCACCGGTGGCTGTCATAATGTGGGAACCAAGGGTCGTAGGACTGGATTGAGGCCAAGGACGAGGAGAGTTACAAACACAGCATTTATTGTGCCACCAGTGGATACAGGAACAGACCAAACAAATAACATAAATAAACAAAACAAACAAAAGATAAATACACTTGGGCAAAACCTTGCTGCTAAATTCAGCTAAGTCTTACTAGATGGCTGCAGCTATAGGTGAGTTCAGCAGGTAAAACGCAGTCCTAGCTCTCAGCAAAGCTTGCATCCTTCAAGGAAGCATATCCCGCAATGGGTTTAATCCACAGTTCCACAAGAGCTCACAAGTGTCCTCCAGCTTACCTGACCGCCAGCCTCCGTGTTTCCAGCTCGCCTGCCTGCCTTTTGAATGATTGTGTACGCTCTCTTTTAAAGGAGAGCTCAGGTAGGAAGAATACAAAAGCAAGCATAATTCAAACAAACAACTCGAATAAAGTATATCAACGTTAAAATTAACTGCATGCAAAATCATTACTAATATTCAAAGAAACTCTTAGAGGGGGGAAATTATGCAAAATCTACTTTATTGAGCTTTATGTTGTGTTATAATGTCGGTCCCTCATTAAACGCACCTGAATCGTGACTGAATCATTCATGTATATTTGAGTAATCCTTGAATCTTCTGTGGTAGACACTGTGGGTGTTAAAACGCTCTGTTTTGCAAAGCCCCGGCCCTTTTGCGTAGCTCCACCACTGTCCCCCGTCGGCTGCTGCACCGCTCCTCCCCTTCCAGCTCCAGGCAAAGACTCGCGTCTACGGCTGAGGAAGCTACTGTTATGTGTCGACGAAGCTCCTCGTTCAGAGTGCTTTTCTCTATAGTTCTCCGGACTTCTACAAGGAGATGTATGTTTAGATGCCCTCTTTTTACGCTTCCCAAGGATGACACGCTTCGTCCAAAATGGTTAAAAAGCTTATGTATTATTTCATAGCAAAATATAGTTTCAATATGATGCATATTTTTAATTTCCTAAAATATCCACAAAATGGTGCACCACAAAATGGTGCAAATTTACAAGAGGATAATTACCAAGCAGACACGTCTTAAAAAAAATTTGCTAAACTTGCTCTGGTTCCGCCGAAAACTTACTTTCTGGGTCCGACGTAAGATTGTGTGCATAAGCTTGTACAATATCCTCTGTAGTCATTTTGCAAAAACACAATTTTAATGTTTTTACTATGAAAATGTAGCGCTGCTCAGAAAATGTAAACAAACGGTGGCAGTTCACATGGAGTGTGATGCCCTGAAGGGGGCGTGTCGGAAAGAAGGAGGGGCCTCTTAAAGAGACAGGTGAAAATCAGGGCGTTGCCAAGATTTTCTATAAGGTTCTATGAGGAGTTTTTCTTTAGGTAAAATTGTTACTTGAGTATGCTACAAAACGACACTATATGCCTGAAAAACATATAATACCCCCCCCCCCCCAACTCAAATACAAATTAAATCATTGCAATTAATGCTTCTTTATCCAAGTTTCCAGGTTCAACTATCTTGACGTCCCCTGCTGAAACGGCAAATGGTTCTATCCAATCCAGGGCGCACAAAACACACACCTACTCTCAATAAAGTCATCTAAAACCAGTCTCTGGCTTCTCTTAATTAAAAGTTTACTCTTTAATTAAATTAATTTAATTTAAATAGATAGATAAATAAAATAGTGATGGACTATGCTTAGCTCAATCACAGTGGCACAATAAATCTTTACTGGTATGTGGATTTACTTCCCCACACTTGGATGATGCACAAGTCTTCTACGGTAGTCACAATGCTCTGACAATTTGTCAAACTCTGCTTCTTCACCGCTTACCAAAATTGTTCAAAAACAATTTGAGTTTGAAGTGAGTGTGCTCAACCAGATTATAAGACTCACCGAATTGACGTTTTTTGATAAAGTTTGAGGATTTTAAGCATGCTTTATCGGCGTAACTAGTTACATTCCTGATGCACTTATTTGCTAACTTTTAAGCAATAACTATAACTGGTTACTTTTAAAAAATAATTACCCAGGACTGCCAACGAGGTACATTTCTATTGAAACAGCGAATGTGAGCTTTCCATCTGATGTCCTCATTCATGCACATGTTACAACCAAAGTCCTCGACATTTTTTCACTGAAAGACTGCTATTAATTTAGATAAATAGAGATCGGGTTTTACAGGATGAGCCGTTTGTCAGTTCACTGGGGTTGTTTGAGCGATTCAGACAGCACAGATATAATGGTCCAACTCCAACCTTGCCAATCACAACACTTTTGTCCATTTCTGCCGCTTTGGCAAGCACTCTACCCATCCCACAAGCCACCGGGGTGATTGCAGCCCTAATTATTAGCATAGCTCAGTTTCACAGAGCGAGACTATGAGAAACATTGAGACGTATGACGTGAGAAGAACCCATTCACAGCCAGCACTGCTAATCTATCACTCTGTAGACACCTCCAAGCGCTAACTCTTACACAATGAGCTTTAATTCACAACAGCGCCTCTGGAACGAGGAGAGGAACACTGGAGATGTGAGATATATCCCCTTGCATCTCTCGGCTGGTTTCCTCTGACCTGGTTTCAGGCACTCTGTTGGATGCGGTTTGTGTCGCAGGCTGATGTTGAAGCAGCAATTAGAGCACCGCAGGGAAAATAGTTAGAGAGACGTGTCAGTCAAAAGCTTGGGACTCAACCAAAAGGAACAAACTGCACGAGCAGGACTGAACTACGAGGAATGAGATCTTGCGAACACAAGCTTGTTTGCGGTCCTGTTTTACACGAGCAAGACTGTGTGAGAATCCAGACTTCAACTTAATCCTTTGTCCCCTGCAGACTGATCAACTATCAATGTAGGATTTACTCTTGAGTAGTCGTCACTGTTGATCCAAAAGATTGCATTTATTTTCACAACAAAACAAACAATATATATATATATATATATATATATATATATATATATATATATATTAATCACAATTGAAAATATATTTTTATAATATTTATTAGTGATGCATGCAATGATAACAGAATAACCAAAAAGTGCAAAGCATAGCAATCACTGGTTTTTGAAATCCAACACAATTCCAAATCAGAAACTGTGTCTAACTATTGCGTCCCTTGCTGCACCTAATTGCGTTGTGCTTGTTGTATCCTCATTGGACAGTGACTGTGTTTTGTGGAAGGTGTTTTTTTTTTCTTTTTATGTGTTTTTTTATATTTCAAAGGAAAATTAACTTATATTGACCCTACACTTTGCATAATCTATTGTTCTACTTTGTGATTTCCTATCCTGTTTGAGCACTGCTTATATCCAGATTTTGTGATCCTGAAAACGTCCTTGAAAAACTGCCTCACAATTAAGCTGGATTAAATCTATTTTATGCTGATGAAAGCAAATTGCCAACAATTGCCTAAATCCGGTCACTATTTGTTGACCATAAAGTGATGACATAAAATGTTTTGAGTAGCTTCAGGGTATGGTGACAAATGGGCAAGCAAACCCTTGTTAAAACACCCCGACACAACTCAAAGTTGACAGCAATATATAGGCAATCAGCCAAAAAAATAGTTAGTGCGAGGCTGTGTACGAGCATGAAATTTGGGGCGGAGCTCTGCTCATGCCTACCATCTACTCCACTGACCAATAGTATGCCTACAGCTTCTTTCTGCCAGTCATTCCTAATCCTGCTCACTGCTGTTTCGATTGGCCAAATGGCAGGAGGCATTTTTATAGCACAATTCAAAATAACCGGTGTGGTAAAATTGGACAAGTCTTGACTTGGCTTTAGGCTTCATACATATTTGAATGCAATTTTATGAATTTGGGAAAATATGATTTCAAGCCAGAAGAGCCATTTTCCAAATTTCCAGAAGGGGCACTGCACAGATCAAGATTCTTACAGCATGCCCAAAGTGTAGTCTCAAGCTAAACTGGGCAGGGCTGAGGCTCTTCAGTCCCTCTATTAATATAAATGGAAATCACAACTAAAAATAAATGACTGCAATGCAAACAGGATAAAAGTGTTTCCTTTATTTGCATTTGAACCAGATCATGTATTGCAATGTATTAAAACTATGCAAACAAAAACAATATCATAACAAACTGCAAAATGTACTGCTAATAATGTAATAATGTATACGTATGATTGACAGCTCAAAACAATCCTTATTTAACCCCAAACACACACAACATCATATAAACTTGTTCCGCAGCACGTGTTATCAGTTTGTTTCTTCTTCAAACTTCTTTCCTTCCCTTGATTGGCCAGGACAGAGTCTGTGCTAATGACCAAACAGCAACAATAAATCTTCAAAATCTTTGCTGGCTCTCACTAAACAGCTCAATCTTTACAGCTCAGCGGACCGAGTGCAGATCTGCCCGTGGGGTTTGTGGGAAATGTGTGATGTCATCAGGGCCGCTGTGCTCCTCAGGAGAGTCAGCCTCTCTCATTCTAATTAGGGGAAGACGGCTATAATTTACCCGGTCCAGAAATGAGGAGGCCACAGGGCGTTCCAGCAACCTACAAGCAAAGACAATGACGCACATGCCCCCGTTTAGCTTCTCGGGATGACACTGGTCCATCAAGACTCCAGTTTGTCATGTATAACAGACCTGATATCAGGGAAATGTAGAAGGGAAAACAAACACACGGCTGAATCCTACACACACACCGAGGGTTCAGTACTGGGCTTGGCTAGTTTTTTATTGTTATTAAAGGTAATTAACAGAAAAGTCTCAGGTGAAATGTCCTTTGCGTACAGATTTTGCTCATTTAAACAAACACTATTTTGTTGGTATGTTTTTCATGTTGTGTAATTTTTTGTCCAAAAAATGTGAAGCAAATATTTATTGCCCATGACCGTATAAAATCTTAATTTATCAGTTGTTTTCAGAGATGGAAAGATGGGTTAATGATGAGTCTATGGAGTGAACGTTGAATAAAATATCTGTTTGTTGATATATTAGTAAAGGGAGCAAGTTTGATTCACAGAGTTTCTAGGATTTAAGTTTACTAGTTGGTATCTGCCCATGACACAAAGGATTTTGCTAAAAAGTGTTTCTGGATTTTTAAGCAATGCATCTGGCACATGAAAGCAAGAGAACTCCTTGCTTTTCCTCTCCCTGCATTAGTGATGGGATCTGATATTTTCTCCCTTCATGCCTCTGGCAGCTCGAGCGTCAGCAGTGAGAAAGACAGCGGAGTGTGAGGGAATGGATGTAAATGGACTCTTAACGGCACGGTGGAATCAGCGCCGAGCGAAAAATGTGCTCCTCACAGATTTAGGTCACCAACTTACCTTCTCAAAGGCCCCGGAGAGAGAACATTAGCGCTAATGGCATAGCAGTGAGAAAACAAAGGAGTCGGAGGCTTTGGGGGTGGAGAGTGTATGAATGCAAGCACACAATTGAAAGAAATATCTGAAATAAATAAAAAACCCATTTATGAAACACTACAGCAAATAGAGGAATGCACACAAGGCATTTGAAGCTTTCACTTTGATCATAATAATACGCTTAAACATCATAATTCATAAAACTGAAAGGTAAATGGATAAAGGACTGCAATATTTTATAACTATATATATCTTAAAGTTTCAAAGGCACATTGTATTTTGCCGTCCGCTCTCTATATTTTATCGAGAGAATGTTTATGCTGTTCATTAATATTTCAGAAACAATATAATATTATTTATGTTTTAATCGTTGACCATTCCTTGCTTTAGGAAATATTGTCCGCCAAGTGCATGGATCTTCTCATTGTCCAATCTCCAACAGGAGTCTAAAAACAAATGTCTTTTTTGGCAATACGCTGCAACTGGATATGTGTTTTGCCACATTTCTATTATGTTGCAACTTTAAGCAAACTCGTTTTACCTTAGCATTTCTGCCCTCAAACACCATCCTGTTTACCATCCCCCCTTTCAAACAAAAATCACATGAAAACAAGAATTTATAACATTTTCCATGAGGCACACAACTGAGCACATGTGTACCCTTGAGATTTACCTAAATCTACCACCTAAAGCACAAGCAATGCATGGTGCTCCTGTTGGGGCAATGAAAGAATGCAAATGGAAAAGTAAATTATGATATTGGCCACATTTCAGAATTTAGTAAAAGATCCGTAGTGTAAACAAGGACTAAAACACGAACTAGACATTATTTTTAAACGTGGCTATGGATCTCTTTAGGGTAAGCAAAGCATGAACACATGCATACATACCTACTACGGCTGCGTGATACTGAGGAAATATATAATTGCAATTTGTTTGACATTTTGTCACAATCTCAAACATATAAATACGAAAAAAAAAACACATAATGAAGTTCAAAAGTTGAGCAAAACATGGCTTAACTTTTAAAGCCTCATCAACATTGGTATTAGATTATTTTTCGATTTTTAAAATAATAAATAGGAGAAGTTTCAGAATGACCCAGGATAATCCTCTGAGGAAAAAAAAGGAGTGTTTTTGCCTTGTAGGGCCAATGGTGAACTACTCTTGTTTGCAGACAGAGTGTCATCATCGTAAAATCTTAGATATGCCGTCGTCGCATAACAACACGCATGTTTCAACCATGTCCCAGCTTTATTTCTGCATTTCGCATAGTTGCGGGATTGCTACATGGCTGAAATACGTACAAGAAGGAACTGAATACCTCTTATCCATTGTTTGGATCCGATTTTTAAACCCCTGTTTGCACAGCATCAAAGGGGGCCATGTCTTTCTAGGGGCAGGTGTTTCTGCTGTAGTCAGACAGAATCATGATTGGGTATCACGCAGAATCACGAAACCAACTGTCACTCAAAGAGTGTAAAATATTACAATGTGATCCACATTGTAGCTCTTTGCGTCATTGCCATTCAACTTTGTATTAGGGCTGTGCGATAAATCAGTCATCTTGATGCAGAACGCCAAGAGGAAATTAGGGTATATCATTGAAACTAGAAGGTTCTCTTCAGAGTTTAGGCTTGGTATGACATTATGAACTTAAGCAGCAAAAATGTTTCAGTACCTTGTACAGATTTCTTTATCTTCATGTTTGGTTATGCTCTTAAACTTTTGCACACTTCTCTGCCTTTCCAAAATGGGCGGCTCAGGTTCAGCTTGAAACATTGTTCAGCGGAAACAGGGAGCATCTGATAACAATTTTGTATTTTAAGTATAAAACATTTAGTGTGTGAAATGGGGTTCATACAAACTGAAGAGAAAGGGAAACTCATCTATATTTAATTAAGCATACGACATAGAACTGTGTGAACGTCCGACCGAAACATTCCACTATGCAGCAGCACACCTTTATATGGAACAAAATGCTATAAATGTTTGATTTGATGCCAAAAATACTTTTTATAGCTAAAAATGTTTCTGTTTTAAGGATTGATCTAATTTGAGGCCTCATAAGAAATGTATACGGGAAATAATTTTAGTTTCGGTACACCACTAGTACCTCAAAAACTAAAAGGACGACCTGCTCGGTGACCATAAAGCACTGCGGTGGCAGTTTGTTGCGGTTCAGGGGGAAACGATCAAACGAGGAATAGTGTTGATCAATCTATTTCATATAAAGAAGCAAAGAGGAGATACTATTTTAGAACTAGTAGGTGGGAAATAGGTACTGGTACCAAAAAATCTACTTAAGGGCAGCAACAAATCTGAGAATAAACGGAGTCCATTACATCCTGGCAGACGGCCTTCACATCAACGCTCGCAATAAAATGACTCCCAGATGCCCGTGGCCTACGCTCGGCTAATAAACAACAGTCCTGTGAGAGAGAAACACGCTTTATATGAGCTGGAACCAGTGCTAGTGGAGAGGCCGACGAGCCAAACAAACAAAACAAGGATTTATAGCATTTACTAGAAAGAGAGAGAATCTGTGGGAGGTTTCTTCTGTACATTAGTTTCATTTTTAATCCTACCATGCATCAGTTTAAACGCTAGCGCTAGCTTCAGCACCGTTACATTGAGAAAGAGTACTTGGCTTGAGCAGGATGATGACATCCTAAAATCCTCCTCCTCTTCATTGGAAAGCTAATCTACAACAAAAGATTTTCACATCCTGTACATGTTTTCTTCGAGCTATCTACAGTAGAGAAAATGTCCGCAGTACAAAAATATATTACACATCTCCTGGAGTATTTACACAGGCAGTCCGGTGCGTGAAAGAGCTTGAGGACGAAGCTTGGAAAGAGGCCCATTAAATGCCTTTTTTCCTTCTTCGAAGAATCAAAAACAATCCCACTGGACTCTCTTCCAAATAAAAAGTGGTGAAAATATCCACTTGAGTTCAGGATCATCAGCAGGCCAAAGCTGACGGAGGCCACCCTCCTTGCCCCGTCTTCTAGAAAAACATCCTGAAAACAAGCAAAAGCTGCTTTAATATCACACACAGAAACGCACAGAGCACCAGAAGATGACGGGCATCTGTCCACACCCCTGGCTGCGTGGGGAGCAGCAGACTGTCATTACCATGCATCAATGCACACAAGAGGCTTCTTCGTGACCGTACGCTCCAAATGCATCACATTCCACACCAGTGGAGCAGTCTGGGTAAACAAACTCCCACTAGAGGCTAAATCAGCAAGAAATTATGATTATCCATCACTCTGGTCATCCAGGAGCATAGTTTGAATGCGTGAGAGAAGGTCGCAGGTCAGTTTAGAGTATTTGTGACCCAGGCGGCCGCAGCTGCTGTCAGCTTTGATTAATTAACATCGTCTCTGGGATCGAAGGTTATTGATTTCTCCCCCACACCAGCACTCGGGTCAGTCACATGATTAGAATGTTAGCGAAACAGTGACGCCAGCACCACCTGCTGGAGAGCATCTTTCAGCTCAAACAGGAATCTCCATTTAATGGATGCCATAGTGTTTAGATTAAATTTTTAGTTTTAACCTTTAATTTTTCAACATTTACAGTACAACTGATTACACATAACTGTACTAGTTCATTTTGAATAATCTTAAGTTGTCATTTGAGTTCCCGCAATTTGATCTTTACCAACTAAACATTAAAAAAACATAAAAACATGGGTTTTTATATTTATATATATATATATATATTTATTGAATGGGTGTAAGATATAATAACAAAGGGGTGGGCGATTAATCTAAAAGTATTCATAATCACCAGTTTCCCTTTAAAAACAATGCTGAAAGCAAAAACTATAGGGGAAAAAACTCAAATACGAGCTAAAATTTTTGAATAATCGAGATTGCCCAGCCCTGTAATGACAGATTTACATTTACAGTGAACCCTCCTTTAAAAATACTGTAAAATAATAATTTTAATAATGAAAATTAGTTTGTGACCGTGTCCCTTCTGACTGTGCCTTTTCATCGTGGCTCCGCTGTAGTGTCTTTTTCTACTGAAGGCAGCGTTGCACATGTCTTTCCCAGAGAAGAACAAACCCAACATTTGTTTATTCCGTAATAGCGCCCTACAGCCACAAAGCTTCTACTTTCCTTCAGTACGTCCAGAAGTTTGACGTTTTTCTGCGACAGTTAGCATCTTTCTTTGCCACGTATAGAGGTGCCTTTTTTGGTGCAGAACACTTCGTCCACATTGTCGTTTTTGTCGTGGTGAAAGTTTACAAATGTAAATTTGGTGCCTTTACAGAGAAGAGGCAGGGAAACAAGATGATTACTTTTCATTAACAAAAATGTAATATAAATAATGATTGACGAGCATATTGCCATGTTCTCTTTCATAAGTGAAATCATCATGTCTCTGTTTAAAGCGATGGATGTTCTTGGGCACACAGAGATCTGCACTTTTAATTGTTTCACTTGTTTCTCTTTTTCATAGAATAATTTGAAATGGGAAAACAAATATGTTTTGTTTAATTAAATTAATATGACAAGATACGGACATGAACAATGAGATTTTGCAGAAAAAAAAACTTCAAATTAAATGGAAAAAAAAAAGAAAAACTGTCTTGGTTTCTTTTTCTTTCTTCAGCTGCTAGTAAATCTTTCTTCTTTTCACGCACTCGGATTGAGCACTTTTTAAACTGCTCTGACAAAAAAAAAAAAACATTCATCTAAATGTCGGGGAGCTCATTTCTCAGTAAGAGGATTCCTCTTGACCATTTCCTTGTCCAGAGGTTCCTTGTTTTTCTCAGATTTTGCAGCTTTGTGTCTTTTGTCGTGATGTCTCCATCCCTTTTCAAATTTAATACACTTAATATTACATTAATAAATATGGACAAAAATAAGGAGCTTTTCCAGAACATAGAAATAAAACAGGTGAATAATTTAAATAAAACAAAAAAATCTCTCTCTTTCTTCAGCTGCAAGTAATTTAAAGTGATGTATGGACCTTCGAGACACAGTCCCTTATCCAATTAGGATTCAGAACAGAGAAGGTGAACCGTGGTACATCGAGGGTTCTCTGTATACGTCAAATTATGGCTGGGGGATATGGCTGAAAACTGTATTGAGATATCAGCCATTCATATCGGTCAATAAAAAATGCTAATTATTGATATTTTACGAGTTTATATACATTTATTTTTATGCAAAGGGAAACAAGTTTAAAAAAAGTTGATGAAGCATTAAAACCTTTTTTTTCTCCAAGTACTCTGAATTTGTGCCCCGGGCAGGCGCCCGTGCTTTAGGCTCTGCTTGTGCCTAAAACCACTGGAAAGAGGAGGTCCGGAGGAATCCTCTTATTGATTGAGAAACGACGAGCATCCCGACATTTAGATTCATGTTTTCACGTCAGCTCACAATCCGAGCTCATTCATTGATTACGACAGAGCACAGACAAAATACCAGCAGCTACAGAAAGAAAGAGAGAGACCAAGACTGTGACAATTTTTTTTTGTAATTTAAAATTATTACCCTGTTCTTACAATATTTCTATGTTCTGAAAAAGCTATGCGATTTGATCGATTGCTTTGTTTTGATCGATCGCTTGTGTTTCCTCCTTTATGAGAATAAATCTCGTTGGACTTGTTGCAATGAGCATAGTCTGCGTCCACACAGATGAAGTATAAACATACTTTGGATCGCTTGACTCTCACCTCCACTCTATAAGTGAGAGCTCTCGTGCTGCGTGAACTTTCTTTATTGCAGAACATACATTTATCTAAAAAATATTATTATTATTATATTATATATTAAAAATATCTAACATTTATTTGCTATCAATCATGTGTCTATCAGTCCTACATCAAATTGATTATCAGATTTCAACAATCATGAATCAATATAAAAATATGACTTACACAGCCCTTGACAGACTTTCCCATATTTCAAGCCCATTTAAAAGAAAAGAATTCAAGCATTTTCAAGGATTTCAAGCTCTTGTGTTAAAGATGAGGTGCTGCATCACCTGTAAATGTTGGGGTCCAACAGAACCGCTGTGTCCTGGGGAAGCTGGGAGAGATGGACCACTTTGGTCTTGAGCTGAGGGCGGTCACTTTCACTGACCCAGGAGTCAGGAAGTCTGTGCACATCAAAGAGAACAGCAATAATGAAGAGAAAAGAAAAAAATGAGTCGGTTGGAAAACTCATTTTAATTGAAGTACTGCAGTAAACCTCCACATATTCATGCTCTTAGTATTGCAGACCATCATCTCTGCCCTTTAAAGGTCCCAAAAAGTGACATAAAATAGCTGATGAAACAAATAGGATTTTAGGACTCAATTAGTTTTTTTTTAACTGCTTTGATTACAGCCAGTGTGACAGAGTGAACCAAGTTAGAGATAAGGAATTGAAGCTGCCCCAATAGTGGTCTGCTACACTCACAGCTCTTGCCAGCTTTATTAATAAAATGTGTGAGTTGCAAGTAGCTACACAAAAGCATAAAACAGTTTCTTTACATGAACGCACATATTTAAATGAGGTAGGTAACTAATATTCTGTTCTTTTATAAGACATTGTTATTAACTGTTTCTGAAGCAACAATACAACTCTGCATTTTTGTCACTTTACTCTTCACATTTAAAGTTTTCTAATTATGACTAAAAAGGCTTACATGGAACGGTAGTTTCACCTATGAGCTCAATTTTCCTTGTTGTGGCAAAGAGTGTAATAAATGTCAAACATTTCATTTAAATTTAAATTGTTGACCAACTAGAGAGTGGTGAAGGTAGCCGAGCGAAAAGCCATGACCTCACAAAATGCAAATGGACAGGAAGTAAAATAACCACATGCAAGAAATTATGGGAATTATAAAGAATAACCAAATATATTAATAATAAAGTAATATTTTATACAATTACCAAATGTGCTGGATGTGACTCATTGAAATATAACAGCCTGTGTGAAATGAATGTAAACATTGTACAAGTTTCTACTTAATTGTGCTGACAGCCTACAGAGATTTGCACAAGGCGTGGCAGCACGCCAAATAAATAGCTTTTTTTTCCTTAAACATTGCATTCTCTAATTTATCAACAACACATTTAGTACGACCTCTTTAAACAAACCCAGAGAAAAATTAATTAACAAACTATAAGAAATTTACAAAGCTGGTTAAAAAAATTAAATAAAAAAAGTTATTAAAAGGTTATTGAGCAACACTGGGACTTAAGCTGGATCTCTCAGCAGTCAGGGACTGTACTCTTCCTTGGGGATTAATACCACCACCACCACAGTCAGCAGTAGATCAGCCTATGCTCATGTTTTTGAGGGAGTTAGCGTGACTTACAAAGCCCCAGAACCGCCAGACTGTAACCTACAGGAGCACGAGAGCAAATGGCCACCCTCAGGAGGCTCCTGACTCATGTAAACGCCTGACATTTATAGCAGAGCACTGAGCAGAGTGCTTTTGTGTACTCACATGTCCTCCGGCATCCAGTGAAGAAGCACCTTCACCTTCCCGGAATCCTCCTTCCTCCTGGCGATCACCTGCTCCATTAAACAAAATGAGTGGAAAAGCATCAGTTCTGTTTCATGCCAGTGGCTGTGTGCAAGTGAAGGAAGCCGATGCCTGCTTCGGGGGTTTGAGAGAAGCCGGTAAGGTGATGAGTGTGTTCGTGAATCATTACTAATTATTATTTAATAGTTGTTTTGCTTTTTGTTTTAAAAATAAACTTAAGTCTTTCATGTATGGATTAAAATGTCAAAATTAAACTCTATATGTGGCTTTTGGATTTTTCATAGTTTTAAAGTTAACACACAATACCCAAATTTATAGTTTTCACACATCAATACTAGATTTTTAAGACTGAGGACAAGTACCAATATTCTTTTTCTGGTACTCGTCGATACAGATACCCGTTTTCTGGGATGTGGCATGCCAAGTAATGGCATGGTGAGGCGAATTTTAAGACAGTTGTTTCATGCATTTGTGATAATGCACCAACAGTGACATGACAGCGCCTTGGAATCTCGTACTCTCGTTCCAAAATGTTAAGAAAGTGACAATATCCCACGTTATCAACATCTGAAAGTGATTAATCGTATGAAAACAATTAATTGGGTAAGCACTTCGGTTAATTGCCTGGCTCTTATTTTATCTCTTTCCATTTCTCACGGTTGATTGCTGAAAGCTAATGTTACTGCTTCAGGCACAATCTCCATGCTCATTATAAGACCTTTCGGCTGTTCCCAGTTTAGGGGTCGCCACAGCGAATCATCTGTTTCCTTCTAACTCTGTCCTCAGTATCCTCTACTCTTGCACCAACTAACTTCCATACATCTCGTCTTTGGCCATCCTCTTGCCTGGCATCTCCATCTCCAACATCCTTCTACCAATATAACCACTATCCCTCCTCTGCACATGTCCAAACCATCTCAACCTGGCCTCTCTGACTTTGTCTCCAAAACAACCAACCTGAGTTGTTCCTCTGATGTGCTCGTTCCTAATCTTGTCCATCCTCGTCACTCCTAAACATCTTCATCTCTTCAAGTTCCATCTCTGCCGCTTGTCTCTTCCTCACTGCCACAATCTCTAACCCATACATCATAGCTGGTCTCACTACTGTTCTGTCCATGCTCATTACAAAGCTATATTTTATGGTAATAGTTCCAAAAATGTTACATTTTAAAAATAAAAGTTCAAAATGATAAAAAACAAGAAACTATCAAACAAATTAAAAAAATTAGACATCTTTTTTACACCATTGGTTATTTTAAATCAAAGCATGTCTGCTTACAAAGAAATGTGTGCGAAAAATGGAAATGTTTTAAAAATATTTACAAATATATTTTTTGTGTTGATGCTTGAAAAGCATTATTTGCTCATGTAAGGTGTTATGGTTTGCCCCACGTGGATCTGTGTGTACCCACCGTACTATGAAACACCACACTGTGCCCTTTGCCCTGGCTCTCGATATGAGTGGCTAGATTGAGGCAGATGGCACGGTGACGGATTGCATCCATTGTCTGAGCATCAAAGAAGTCATGTGGCCTTGCTGGTGAGAGGAAAGAGACATGCGTTAGAGCATTTCAAGTGGAGGGAGTAAACCATCTTCCAGTAGGTTCAACACTAATTGGACTGTATTGAACAATATTACAATAAGCAATTTAATACAATAATTTACAGTGTATGCATATCATCAACACTGAAATAAACATTATCATGTAAACATTAAACATAATAAAAGTGCAACTTCAAACTTTGAAATTTAAGTTAACTTGTAATAAAACAACTCACGTTAAATCACAGTGAGTAATGCCAGCCCATGGCTTGTTGCCTTTACTAAAATGACAGAAACATCCAGCTGTTTATTAGCTTTTCAAAAACTGTAAGTAACCCATTATTCTTTTGTAAAATAAACTGATTAATATTTCTGGCAGGTGAATTTAGAATGTAAAGTGTTACTAGTCTGTTACTTGTATATTTAGAGTAGCAAAAGATGTAGCTCTTTTAAGAATGTCAGCACTCTCAAAAAAGAAGAGTTTTTAGTTGTTTTCTAAAAGTTACTCACGCAACCATTACTCACGCAAGGAGCGTCTACGTTTGCATTTCAGCTTCCTGCGCTTGTTCATTCCTGCCTTGGAAGGAGATTCCTCCTTTGCTTTGGCCTGACTGGAGAGTTTGGAGGAATTCTGGGAGCTGAAGTGAGTTGGGACATGGCGCGCTAGCCCCCCCTGGGAGGCGAAGGTTGCATTGCACCCACCCACAACACACTACAGAGAGAAAAGACTTCAGTCACAGCTGTAAATTCAACAATAAAAAAAAAATTTTTTATTTGTATTTGATTTGTAGATCTTTTTAAAAAGGTGATTGACTTGGAAACCAAAGGAGCTTGGTTCTGACTTTATAGCTAAATCAAAATAACAAAAATAAATGTTTTAAAAGTAATTAAAAGCAATGAATGTCCAGCTCAATTAGCCGTTTTAAATAATACCCAGCTGCACCTCTCTAGGAACACCAGCGTGAGACTGGTGAGGTGGGGCCAGAGCAGACCACAAGACCCTGTCAGCTCAAGCAGGACATGTGACCATGCCGCTTCCTTGACATTAGCCCACAAAACACGGGAACGCTAGCAGACGATTTAGAGGCTACCACTCAACCGACAATTTATTTAAGAAACTGCCCGTTTTATTAGCTAGACTTTTTATTATCATTGCGCATGGTTAAAAAGAAAAACATGCCATATTTGAACATATGCCATATGGCACGGAAAAAATGTAAAAACAGACACAGAACATTCATACTCTTAAACCCATTAATACACCCTAATCCCTTATTCTCTCTCTCTTTAAGTAAATAAAAACAGTAATATATATATATATATATATATATATATATATATATATATATATATATATATTTCTTTTTAATTCTAAATGTGAACAATGAACAAGGCACATGTCAGTAGAATTTTTGCGAAGAGCTCCATATCCTCTCCAAACTCCAAAATGATGCTTAGCAAGGGTTTTAAATTTTAAGCTTAAATGTAAATGCAACACACCCAAGTTTTCAGACATACTCCCAGATTCTTCCCTCTTCATCTTCTTCTGATTTTTAAATAGCTGTGAACTCCTCCAGTTAAGTCTTCTTCGTTTATATGTTTACCAGCGCAATCGGAGGATTATCTCCTACTAGTGGTGCATAGTAGCAATCATATTTGACTCCACCCCACCAGTCTCACATTGGAGTTCTGAGAGTGGTGCGTCACCAGCTGGGTATGTCTCGCTGTTTTGGCAAGCGAGTAGCAAGAATGCATTTAAATATCTCAGAACCAACAGAATAAGCATCAGAATAAAGGCCTTTATACACCTATACCTTTTTTAAATCAAGGGCTACACGCAAAAATATTTAGCCCTAATTACATGGCGCTAATGTAACGACCGAGTCGTTTGTCAAGTTCTTGACAGATTTTGACCAAACTGCCCAAACTTGAAAAAGAGGCCTTCACATCTTGCGAAAGAAAGGGTAACTCAAAGCTCTGATTTCCACAATATTTGGTTTATTTGTGGTCCTGTTCCCAGGACATGCCAGGGCTTAGGTTATAAACTATATAGGGCTATAGGTCTATAAAAAGGATCCACATAGTTAGAAAGTCTCCTTCCTACCAGTGGTCCTCTCAAGCTGTGAACTTTGGTGTCTCCTGGAGTTGCTGCTTGACTTGATAGTTTGGTTTCTTTTTACAGACCAAAAACCTCATGCGCTTTAATGAGACACCTGGTCACAGCAGAGGAGTCACATGATTGCCAATGGCCAATCAGCTTCTATTCTAGTTTTTTTTTTAAACCCAGATTGGTTCATCACTGTTTTTTGACAGTGTGCATCAAACTCTGTTATTGGCTAGTTTGGTCACGTGTCTTCAGCCTGGAAAGGCAGCAATAGGCGGCGCTCAAGAAAGAAATGAGGAGCTCTACTCCCAGAAAAAGAGACAACAGAGATGCTGGAGATGTATTCGGCCGTTGCAGAGTTTAAACAGCAAAAGAGATCTACAGCAGAGGATTTCACACGCCATGTTTTAGACAAAATCGCAGAGAATGGTGTCCATGTATTCAAACTGTGTCTCACAACCAAAACCTCACGAAAAAGATTTGAAAGCAGAAGTCACGTGTGCCACTCTGATGCTCAAGACCATCATTATAATAATTGGAGCACACAAGCTTTTAATTCATTTAGTTCATTTCAAACAGAAACCACTGTTTATTTTGCTGTCCATGCCTTTGTGTCTCTGCAACTTCTCGTTGCCCTCTGGATGTGGCTGCAGATAATCAGAGACATTGCTTTAAACACACACTGCACGTTTGTGACAGACAGATATTTGAGAAGCATCTCTCTAGCCTGTAACTCTCTCAGAGTAAGTCTTTGGTATTTCACAGTTCACACTGTGTAAGTTCCGGGGCTAAAAACCAGCTTTAATAAGAAGTGGTTTGTTTTCCAGAAAACAAAAAGTTTGGCTTTATATTGACAGATAAGTGATCGCTCATCCTCTTCTCTTTCTCCATAAATGCGCCTCACACAATGTGAATTACTTCTGCGCCACTGTGTCAAGGAGTGAATTGCAGTTCACCGAAGCACCATCTAGTGTTCAGGAGAGGGTCTGTTCTCTAATTTTTGAACAACAGAAAGACGCAGAGAGCTAATGATGCAGCCGCTAAAGTGCAGAGCAGCAAACGCATAGGTGTGTAAAGGCCTTAAAAGTCAAATGTTGCATTATTTGTTACTAGGTAGCTTGAAAAGTTACCTGCAAAAGTTGCATGATTTGTTACTAGTCACTAGATTTTTTACAAATATCTTCGAGCCATGATCAGGAGGTGACGCTCGATTTTGATGGCCTAAAACCATGTGATCGAATCACGTGATCAAGACATCCCTAATATTAAATGATACATTTTGATCTAATTGTGATTTTGTTTCAAATTAAAATGAAACACAAAATACAATGCGTACAGTTATTTTATTGATAATAATGAATGAAAGGATGTCAGTTCAGGCCTGATGATGAACTTTGTTTCCGGTACGTGTAAGGTTTGTTTAAACATGGCTCATTCAGATTCTAATAAACATTTACATCCAAATATCTCCCAAAGTTGAGTTTAAAGATGGACACCCTTAAACTGATATTGTTAAAATGACTTTGGAAAACTGTGATAGCTACAAAATGTTACGCCGTTAAGACCTTGAGAACCTTTTTATGGCATAAATTGATTGAATTGTAAATTGTAGTACTTTTTAAAACCCTGTGGACACCCCTGATATTTCACAACACAGACAATTAGGAAATACATTCAAATGACTGAAAATCATGCTAGTGTACGAAGGGGCAGCTGACCTTGAAAGGCTTGTCTCCACTATGTGAGAGCATGTGCCTCTGGAGCCAGCTCTGACTGGTGGATGGAGTGTTGTACACCTTACAGCCCTTCCAAAGACAGACGAAAACCTGGCAACGGGGAAATAAGGAACAATTGACTCCCGTACATGAATGGGGAAAAATAAAAAGCACTCTCAGTATGCACCGACCCCTCCACGCTGTCCGTCCACGTGCACTCCGCGGATGTGTTCAGCCAGATCTGGACTGCTGTTGAAGAGCACGTGGCACTGGTCCCAGCAGCAGGGGTACGATGAGCCCTTCACAGAGGAAACGGATGCTCCTCCAAGTCCATTCATCATCGCTGGGGTAGAACGACCGCTGGATGCAATGCTCTCCATATCCATTAGGGTGCTGTTGATACTGAAAAATTCAGATTTTTATTTGAAGTGATTGGCCATATTTCCTTTTCCCATCCCAGCAGCTAACTAGAGCTGACCAATAACACGATAACTATACAAATTTTATTTTAAATATAGTTTATTGACTAGAAGCAGCTGATACTGCTGGGTCTGAGGGTTTGCCGCTATGTCCGAATGCGTTTCATTCCCTCTCGCATTTGTGAAAGTGGGTGATGTAGGTTGTTGCTCGGACACTGACTCTCAGCTTCCAATGAGCCCCTTTCTTATTGAAGTTTTACCTTAGAGATGCCTGTCCAAATCCACAAATCCAGTCCATTTTATCAGCACATAGGTCCTAAATCAACTGGATTGGGCATTTTTGATTATGTACGTCAGGGGCGTGAGGGCTGAAGTGGAGTTGGATAACCTGTGCGGTTATTTGGATTTAATCAAACCTGCCATCCAATCAGAATCGAGTATTCAGACAGACCATAGCATAAATGTATATAATTGGGGTGCAACAGTTCACAGTTCAGTTCTGGTGTCTTAGCAAATTGTCATTTTATTCTTTGTATAGATCACATGAACAGATAAATAATGGGTAATTGATAAAATTAGTATTATTTTACAAAATCAAACATTAAAGACACAAAATTTTTACTTATAATTAAAACAGTAAAAATAAACAACTGTGACAAGGACATGAGCTTCTTCAGCAGCGAAGCAATGCAGTATGCAATTATTGATATTTGCCCAGCAGTAATTATAAATGTTAAAAAAAAGCTGACATCCTTTTGATCATATCACTCTGCCCCAGTGCCAACCATCATACACTGAAGTAAATGTCCTCAAATGATAAGACGAGAGCAGTCCAGACACAGAGCTACTGCTACGATTGCAGCTGTCCGGGACATCTGTAAACTCGTAGAGTAGAACACCAAAAACTCCAGACAACGTTTCTGAATGGCTCCATTCAGTCTTCGGTGAAAAGCTTCTCCAAGTGATAAGCTTACTGTGAAACATATCCCCTGGCCGATGATGATCCTCCTTATCCATTCATGCACTTTTGATAACATGCTTTTATCTGTGCCAAGATATCGACAGATTTTATTGGGGTCTTGGAGAGTGGTCTACCGAGAAACTGTGGCAGTTTGCATTGACTTCCTTTCACTCCATGGGTGTGAGAAAAGGTGCTACCCTAGTGACACGGTGCAGGAGCATACAGCATAGCAGCGCACTGCACAGTGATCCCTGCGGGTTCAGTAAGGATCTGTCCAATATAAACCCATCATCTCTCTGCAAGTCTAATAATGGGAAAGCCTGCATTTCAGCACTTCTGGGATAGCCCACAAGGCAGGGGCTCTCAGAATTTGGCAACTTGGGTGCAAAAAGAAATTGTTCCAAGACTAGTGACTTTGGGAGCCCTGGAATCCATGTCCATTTGAAAACCACTGCCGTGAGCGTCATCTCGCTGCAATTTTTTTAGAACACGATCACCCAGAAACCATCAATTGTGGAAATATGTAAAAGCTGCATATGATCTAAGAGTCCAAATTTGGGGTCACCACTATTGTTAAGAAGCTCTGTTTTAATTCATAGAGCTCCCTGTGTTCCCACTGCAGGGCTGACCTTACTTCATATGTTCAGTCTGTCTTTGTTCCACCTTTATACCCCACAACGAGAGTCAAATGAGCAACAATACCAGGAGAGTATGTGACAAAAGCACACAGGAAGTGCTGTTGAGCTTAACCTCACTCAGGTGATGTGGAAAAATGGTGAAAGGTCTCATGGGTCTAAGAGCATGAGATGACGCAAGGCAAGATCAGAGTGAATCAAAGAAATGATAAGGAAACCAAGGCTTGAAAACTAAGGGGTGTGCAATATGTAGCATAAAAAGAAAACCAGAAATGCGGATTTAACAGTCAAAACTATGGCTTCAATGAAAGCAGAGTTGATAGGGATGCATAAATAATCTAATCAAGACCTCTAATATTGAAATAAAATCAGGAGAAATATAAACAGCAACCCTAGTACGATTTAAGTTTCTTTATATATATATATATATATATATATATATATATATATATATATACATACACATACGTATACATACACATACATACAAATACATACACATACATACAAATACATATATATATATATATATATATATATATATATATATATATATATATATATATATATATTAGGGGTGTAACGGTACGCTAAAATCGTATTCGGTTCGGTACAGTGTCTTGGAGAGTTCGGTTCGGTTTATTCGGTTCGGTACAAAACAATAAGAACTTACATAATCTTTATTTTGAAAAGCTGCCAATACACAGTAGAATTCTTGCATAAAATAAATAAAAGTGACACATTTAGGTGATATTTTAAATAAATTGCACTCTTTATAAAGAAAAACACATTTTTTTAAATAAAAAATGAAATACTGCAACTATTTAGGATAGTTAGGATAGATTGCCTATCCACATTTTCTGAAGAGAGCATATATCTGGTTATAATATCTCCAGCAGTAGAAAATGTTAGATGTGTTGCCTGCCCGATCTCCGTGGAACAATGTCGGCATACATCTTTAAATTTATCCTCTCGTCTATCCCCGTTATGTATTTTAACAGAGAAGCCAAAGTGTTCCCAAACAGGAGACTGTAGTGAGGTGGGAGAGTCTTCAAGCTCTGGCTTCTCTTTCGCTTTTGATATGATTCCATTTTCCTACTCGCGCTCGCGCTCGTCAGTCAATAGCGTCCGTGCGGAAACTCGCCTAGGAACATTGTTCCGCTGCGCTTAATATCGCGCTAATAATGCATTTATATAATTTAATAAAAATACCGAATACCGAAACGGTACGCAAGTGTACCGAACCGAACAGGCCGTACCGAAACGGTTCAATACATCCCGTGAACCGTTACACC
>SRMA01026505.1:93460-171294 GCA_007224835.1 Danionella cerebrum | reverse complement strand
ATATCTCGATATTTAAAATATATCGAGATATTTTTTAAACTCGATATGAATTCTGGGATATCGTATATATCGATATAATGTCTTATTTTTGTGTGCCTTCTCTGTGCTGCGCTCGTCCGCGCCTCCTTGCTTTTGTTCCCCCTCCCCTCCTGTCGTCTCATTCAACATGGCGGCGCCCGCAACTAGCCCGGTGGCTACTTGTTGCAAAAAAAGAACAGCTGGCTCCATTATATGGAAATACTTTGGTTTTAAGTCGTCAGACGAACAACAGATAGATGTCTACTGCCGTGAATGCCGTGAAAGTTGCTGCCAACCAAAGCTCAACTAATCTCCACAATTCTATAACGCGGAGTGTAGAATATGAAAGACAGAGCGCGAGGTGGTATCACAGAGTCCGTGGCATTTCACATAGCGGTGGACATGGCACCCATATCCGTCGTTGAACAACGTGGCTTTAAACGTATGCTAAAACACTTGATCCCAGTCAGATACAGTTTACCCAGTCGGCATTACTTTTCGAGACAGGAACTCCCGCGACTGTACACTACAGAGAGAGCGCGGCTTGCTGCTGAATTGGAAAAGGTTACTTACAACAGAGGTCCTGCAAAGATGAGTTGAGTTGTTTTATTTTTGAATGAAAAGAAGGCAATGTGTATTATTTTACAGTTAAATTATTATTTATGTTATCAGGGATTTTGTTTATATCCTAAATGTTACAGGAGCACTTTGTCCCTATTCACTTCCTGTTTTTTAGTTGTTTTATTTTTGAAAGAAAAGGCAATATGTATTTCTTTATTGTTTCATAATATGTATACAAGGATTTCTGAAAGAAAATTTGCAGAAGCACCTCTGAGCGTCAATAAAAAACGACTTTGAAATTTGTAATATTTGTTTTTGCAGTAGTTTTTTTTTTTTTTGGGGGGGGGGGTTAAATCCTGTCGATATCGAGATATATCGTATATCGAGATATAGCAAAATATATCGAGATATATTTTTTGCTTCATATCGCCCAGCCCTAATATATATATATATATATAATATGCATGTATTTATGTTTTGTCATTAATGGGTCACAATTCGGTTTTGTCCAGCTGTTGTTTCTCTTGATTTAAAGCAAACCTACACATTAATTTAAAGAGACAGACAATACAGAATGGCCACGTGTTTCTGTTCTCTCAAAATGTGTTTTACTAACACACTTTGCTTTTGTTCACCTGTTGAAACCCATTAACCATTTTGCCAGGTGTCAGGCAAATCGCGTTTTAATGCTATTGATTACGCCACGCAAATAAATTGCTATTTAACGTTAAATTTAACCCCATCAATCTCATCTGAATTATAACTTTAAGTACTAGGATACAAACGTAGCATCTTAACTTTTTTTGCTACAGAAATGGCACAAGTGTGGAAGCTCAACAATGGGCTAGGATGAACAATTATGTCGTTTTATTTCAACTCGTAGACACTAAGCTTTCATTTTGATTCCATCGCCGTTCATCAACAAATGAATGAATTGTGAGCAATGTTGATAAACATTTTCTTTTTCTTCTAATAAGCTTTTCTTTTCAAAAAGTTGTGTAAAAACGACTTTCCACAGCATCATGCATACATATAGATAATTTGTTTATTAACGGTGGTGTCGTCATCAACGGTTACGCACCTGTCCTCGGAGTCCATGCGGCTGAGCGGCTCTCCGTCCGACGACGAGCTCATCATCTCTAAACTCGCCCGCCGCTTCAATCCTCCTCCACCGCCAACACCAGTGCTTTTCTCAGCCGGCGAGGACGCGGTTTCTACCTCCCTTTGTTCTGTCTTGATCCCGTCCGCGCTTTCGGGGCTCTTCTGCGGCTCTTTCTCCGGTTCCGCCTCGGTCTCGCCATCCTCGTCCCCCCGCGTGGCTTCTTCTGCGCTTTGTTCTGCGGGCCCGTGACCGTTGGGCTTCTCTTCTGTCTCCACTCCGTCCATCTTAACAACCGGTTCCGGATCGCCGATGCGAAGGCCTGCGTCATTATTGTCGCCGTTTTGGTCGCTAGGGGTCGGAGACTCTTGCTCGGAAACGTCAGAAGTAATCGAAGCCATTTGGTTTCGCTGTTCCGCGACGGTAAACGGGAAGAACACGGAGAGTTTCGATGAACCGACGGATCGTGGAACTACTGGGGGCTGTTCGTGCACGCGCGAAGGGGGAGGAGTCAGCGTGACGTAGACGTTATTATTAATACCTCCACGTGCTCACCAAACAAGCAAAATGAAACAAATGCAATTTTATAAAAACGGTACTTTAAACGGCTATTAAGAATAAATCATTAAACTAAGTAAATCATAAAGTTAATTAAAATATTTACGCATTAGCTTTCTAAACCTAACCATTAACTACCAGAATAAGAAAGGTGAGGGTGGAATTCTTCCTCAATATAAAATATAATTATTTTAACTTTTAGTTTAATCTTCTCCAAAACATAACAGCTGTGAGTCAAAAAACCTTTCCAACCTTCATAACAAAATCGCTCATTCCGGAAAACCCCTCCAGATAGCATCCGAGAAAAAGGTTTGCTTTTGCTAATGTTAGGCAATTTTTTACAGTCTCTGCGTTTCCCCCACTGAAGATAAATAAAACAAAATCATTTATCTCAGAATTCTATGATTAAAAACTCACAATTCTGATATAAAGTCACTATGATTTTGATTTATTTTATCTTCAGTGGGAGAAACGGGCTTCCAGAGACCCGTTTCAAACGGTGGTAGCAAATGTCACAACACGATTCAAGATAGAGCTGTATTTTCTAGCAGTGTGTTCTGTCCAACTTTGCACTGGTTCTAAAGTCAAATTTCACATTAATCTTTTAATGCTGAAATAATAATAAAAAAGCATTAACGAATATTGAAGCTAGTGCTCCAGTTTCATTATCAAGTGAAGAACATAGTAATATGCTGTAAACAAAACCTGCTTTCAGAAATGTATGTTATCATTGTTTTCATCGAGCTCAGTGAACTAAATGTAGCTAATGATCAATCAATATTTGGTGTGATCACCCCTTTTATCATCAGCCATCTTCTAGGGGGCACGAAAGGAACACTGAGAGAAGGTTCTTTGGAGAACCAACCACAAATGATTTGTGTATCTTACACTATAAAGATACTTGATGATGTTGAGATCATGGCTCATGAGGAGCATGCACACTTCTTGTGTTGATTTGTTCTTCCATGATGATCACTTCTGACCAACCAGTCTTCTCCAGACAGTTTCATTGGCGTACCCATCCTCAAAGTTCCCAGTTTGTTTTTGCACAAACAGCACTTCTTGAAATCTGCTTCGAAATTTTTGGTAAACACAACTACCTTGTGTCTTGTTGCTCTGCTCAATTTTGCCATGATAAACAGCCTTTCTCGACCTCAACTTAGTAGCAGTTTGGCTGTTCCTCTCCCAGTTTTAAGCGTCTTACATAGCTGTCTCTTTTTGAGTTCTTGACTGGGTTTCAATCCTTGTGTGACTGATGAAACCCAAGCATGTGTTAGCTATAACTGATTGATTGCCTGAGACTACAATCTTGCAAAATCCCTTGTGCAAATAAGAACTGAAGTTGAAAAAAACTAAATATTGATAAGATTTGGATTAAACATGTTGGTTTAAGCAGTAGTTTTACCGAACAAAAAAAAATTACTGCAGTTATTTTAAAGTGAAACCACCATCAATAAACAAATAAGCTGTTTTTAATTAATCACAGACATTTTTATACTACAATTATGTTGTTAAATATTCAGCGTAGAAGATCTGAAGATGTTCTACCGAACCAAAAAAAAAAGAAATAAGACAAAATTGTCTTGGTGTATATATAAGAACATCAACATTTATTTCACATGATATAAAACAGATGAAATATGAACATTTGCATATTGACTCTGATACATACGATCTAGGCTCCGCGTCTCTGCTCGGCTCATTGAACGGTGTAAACTATTTACATAATGAACTTTACAGTTTATACATCAAAAGATAAAGACCATAAATCCTGCTTATTGCTTTTGTCAATCGTCTCAAACTAAAGCCAGTCTCTGCAAAACTCTTCATAAATCTCTAATATCATCTCTCTAGTTAAATAGATCTCAGCCATAGAAAAATAAACACAAGCTGCACATTCATGAGTGTGTCGGAAACAGTGTGTGTCTATTGCAAACATCTACAGATCTGGGCGAGGGGCAGCAGTACAGTGGCACCGTGTTGAGAGCTGTACATCCTTTATACACAAGGCTCCGATGCCAATGGAAACCATGACTATGAGGTACAGTGCAAAAGATATGAGCGTTAAAATCCCCATTTACTAAGACTGGGGAAACCCAGAAGCGGTTGATTAAAACCAGCAAAACATGAACTCAACTCTCACTTTTAATACTCTTCTGCTCTGGTTCCTGTCAGGAACATAAATGAGGGTTAAAAGCACCATTAGGGTACAATTCACCCCAAAATAAAAAATGTTCTTATAATTGAGAGGACTTGGGCTAGGATGTAGTTTGAAGAATGTTGGTAACTGTTACAGATGGGAAAGGTCTTTACATTAACTTCCTTGGATTGTGAGATCAATAGAAACATAACAAAAACTCAACATCCACAATATTTAACTCTCCTTGATTGATTTTGTAGCTCAACATTGTTACATTTCTCAGTTTCAATTCAACTGAAGGGATTATTTGACCCCTTACTTCACCAGTTTGGTAACCAAACCTTACAAAGAAAATAACTTTTGCTTAATATTTTTTAGCCCTAGTTTTAATAAGCATTTAAAATTTTTAAAACAATAAAATTCGAGCTGAAAATTAAAGTGTGAAATATAATTCTAAAACTAAAATTGATCACTTTTACTGCTTTTTCAAAATCTCATCATTTGGTTTCAGCAAACGCTAAAGGGTCTAATGTTTAATTAGCTCAACATATTTCCCCCAAATCAGTTTTGTTTACCCACATTCTTTAAACCATCCTCAATTGAGGTCAAAAAGTAAAATAAAAAGCTGTAAAGAGGTCAATTTTTTGTTAGCCCTGTAGCTTTGTAGTCCTCAAAATTTCAGGTTAAATATTTAATAGTTGTAAAACGATTTCCCCAATAGTTTTAGCAGTTTTGTCCAACATTCTTCAAAATATCTTAATTTGATATTTAACAAAATAAAAGTCCAGTTTTTCTTTACCATATCTTAAAAGTTTTTTCTTCAAGTTTTCCTTACGAAAAATCTCAACATGAAGCTTACTCATTAGTATTTTGCTGCTTTGAATGGAGTGTTTAAGATAATTTTAGATTACAACATCCTTCAAAACATCACAAAGGCTATCTGGAAACGCTCAACACGGAGTAAACAATGAGTTAATTATATTTTTGTGGTGAACTGTTCCCTTTAAAAACAACAGAAAGAACAAATGTAAAAGTAACCACTCTGGAACCACTCAACGTTGAACTAAGGCCTGGAGGTCTATGTTTGGATTGCTCAGCTGATGCAGTGGGTGGGACTTCCTGACTGCCTGCTGCTGCTGATGATGATGATGTGATGCGTTTTTTTCTCTCTCATGTGCTGTGCTCTTTCACTAAAGGAAAAACAAACACAAAACTGCATCTAATATATGTATGTTTCTATTTTAATAAAACACTGGAAACAGAACCTGTAAAATTGGCAAAAAAACAACAACAATGCAATTGAAACAAATGAAATACACTTCATAAATATGCTTTTTGAGAAACATTTTGAGCATTTACTTAAAAACAGATAAAAATGGTGCAAGTCAAATTCCAACAGGTGGAGTCATCACAAGAAGCCCTTAAAGACATAAAATCTTTGATTTTTAAATATTTTGTAGTTTAGATAAAGTTGATCAAAATATTTAAAATGTGATTAAAAAAATATTGAATATTTATCGGGAACACAATGAAAGTGTAAAGAACTTTCCAATGGTAATTTAAAAAGTTTTAAATTATTTTCCCAAAATATGTGTCACAATGGATTCGCCACCAAATCCTTCCATTTGCCGAAACACAGAGAAAGACTCAAAATCACCCCCTAGTGGATGAAAGCTTCCCAGCAAAACACAAAAAGGTTAGCCAACATGAAAATGGGGTTCAAATTAACGATATAAGATTGCCAGCTTTTATGAGGCTATTAACTTCAGAATTATTCGGTTCCTCATGATTTCATTCCATTGCGGGGGTCACAATTCAATCAATAATTTGATTATTGATCCAAATCTACAGACAAATTAGGGCCCAGGGGTCTCATTTATAAAACAGTGCGTAGAATCCTGACTAAAACTAAACGTACATCAGAAAAGTCAAATTTGCATGCGCAACAAAAAAATATGACACAATCAGATTTATAAAACCGTTGGTACGCACACTTGCAAGCGATTTTGCTTTTATAATTCACAGTTCATTGCATAAGGATTTCTGCCACAAACACGCCACACCATATATAGTCAATGCAAAACAGCTCATGAATATTCATTTATGGTTAGACTAGTGTTCCCTGCCTGTGTTTGGAAGTTGTGAATTATGGTTGAAAAAAGAGGAATGTCCCTGAAAACAGAAATCGAAATTCTTGTAGGGAAGGTGGAGACCCGAAAAGCAGTTGCCTCTGCAGCGATGGACCCAATTCGGCACATAAATCCAAAAAACATAAATTTACAAAAATAAGAGAACCGCACGCTGAAATTTACCGGTAAGTTGATTATTTACGCTGTAAATTTTTTACAAACTGCAAAACTTGAACTATTCTTGGACTCCTAGACCCAATAACATGAACTTTATTTATTTATTTGTTAATTTAATTATTTACTTTTTACATTTTTTTTTGTTAATTTAGGTGTCTCCATGTACAAAATCTCACATGTGGAATTGGCATTTAATCTGTATCTGCATTTGTTTAATACAATAAAAAGTAATGCCAACAGTGCCATTCTGTAACTTTTAGGCACATGGGTCAAAGCAGTCTGTTTAGCAATCACAACTTTGTTGTGAAACACCTAGTCAACTTAACAATTAGTATCCCCTTATCTCACTCAAATGTTTTTCCCCAGCCATATTTTTAGTCTCACTGATCAAATTTACAGACATTGTAGTGCCTTATGTATTTTTTAATGTCATTTTCAAGATTAGTTTGATATAAGGTGTGATTTATAAATCATGACGTATGCTAGAAAGATCTTTTTTAACAAAAATCTGCTTTTCAAATTTCCACAAGATGTCACTAATACCTTAAATATCCATAGTACGCCAAAGAAGTTTACTAACTCACAATTTACATTCCACGTAAGGATAAGCAAACTTTGACGTCAAGTTTTCATAAATCTGAAATATTGAGTAAAAAAGGAGTACACACTTTTTGGGCCAGTTTTGTACAAACGCAACCTTTATAAATGAGACTCCAGGGGATGAATACCTAAAAATAAGTCACCTATTTCTATTCTGTTCAAAGAATTTTTTTTTTTTCTTAAGACTTAAATGATTAATTTTTGAAATTACGGCATGGATTTTGATGCTTTTTAATTTTCTCCAACAACATAAAATGTTTAAAGTCAATTGTAATTATTTCTCTCAGCACAAAACTGAGTGTGAATGTGTTTATACATTTCTTACTGGTCCATCTCTCCTTTCACACACACATGAAGTGCGAGCCATCTGTCAGCTGAGGAGGGGAAGGGGGAGGTGGAGGGGAGGAGGAGGAGCTTGGAGACTGAGGTGGTGTTGACAGCACTGCAAACCCATGGCACATGCAACACACACATAGACCGGGTTAACCACACACTGACGCTGTTAATCACACAATAACAAAATGGTTATTTTTTTCCACTGCATCGTTCGGTTTAGTAGTTTAATGTAACACCCAGAACGCAACAGATCAGGAACGACAACGGCAAAAGTTATGTCAAATGGGAAGTATGACCGAGTTGTGACGGATACAGAAAGAGTATTAAATGTTTAAACGGCTTGCCATATCAGCTACTGCTGCCAATCCCTGAATAAGTGTTAAGATAATGAGGATGCCATTACTTTAAGGGATTCCTGAAACCTGCCAGGTTTGCAGGGATAATTTCCCTAGTTTTTCTAGTTAACCTTCCATATTTAAGTAAAGAAAATTCCTGGAAAATAACCTTGAAAAAGAAAAAGCTAGCTTTTGGATACTGCATTCTATAAAGTGTGAATGTAGACTGCATAAATATTGCTCTGAAGAATTGTGCTATATACATTGAAAGCATTATTATTATTTTTGTTATTATAAAAAAAAAAAAAAAGAGTAAGTGTTAGTGTAATGTACTGTTGTCAATCACCTGACATCATCATCCCATGTTTACTATTGGTTATCTCAAAAGAGACATCTGCCTCTTGATCGGGGGGTTTCTTCACGTCATCATCCTCATCTTCATCATCCTCGGTGCCCACTCTCACCATGATCGCTGTCTGTAAGCTGAGAGCACACATATGGACATGCTAAATCATTTGGTTTCATGATTCCTATTGTGACAATGTCGCGAGCTCTACCTGTTTTGAGTAGTCAACTTCCTGTCAAACTCCAGTGTATTTGTGATTTCTGGGCTCTGGTTTGAAACTGGCTCTGGACTGGTGAGTTCGCTTTCGTCTCTGTCTGATGCTTCATTGGGACCGCTGTGTTTGTTTTCGTCATGATTCTGGACTGGTTTTGGACTTTGGTGTCCATATTCCTCCCAGTTTATCACTGGGTTTGGACTTGATTGTTCATAGTCATCCCAGTCTACCACTGGATTTGGATGATTTATCACTGGTTTTGGGCTAGAGTGCACAAATTCATCACGGTTTTGCACTGGTTTTGCACCAGAATGTTCATATTCTTCACGATTTAGAACTGGTTCTAGATTCAAATCTTCATATTCTTCACGGTTTAGCACTGGTTTTGGACTTGTGGGTTTACAATCCTCCCGGTTGAGCATTGGTTTTGGATACACACTCCTTAAAAGAGACTCTTTCATAGAGACTGAGCGAGACACAAGGACTCTCTCCTGAAAAGAGACGAAACACTGGAAGTTAATGCAATTCAGTAACACTCAATGGATTCTACATATGGACCTTTTAAATGTTTTTATTGTGGCAGGAATGGTTTGAGTAGAATAAGCACCTTGTTCTCTGAACTGGAGTTTCTGTAAAGCACACGCTCGTCTTCTCTGTAGTTTTCCTCTGCATCGATGTGTTTTAATGCTCTGCGCTCGTCCAGCTCATCTGGAGTCATCACTGGACCCTTTTTCCGCGCCTTCACGGACAAAAATTGTTAAACACAGTAAGACCACAGCTCAAAGTGATGAATTTGATAAAAGAATGATGCATTACATCCTCAGTGAAACAGAGGATAAAAAGTAGCAAAGGAATGAAAAAAACCCCCATAAAAACACAAATGAATGTAAATAAAATGAATAAACAAAAAAGGAAAAATAAAAGAAATAAGTAAATATTTGTTAATTGTATGTGGTATTTATTTATGATTTTTTAAAGTTAATTAGAAGTGGACCAGGCAATTGTAAGCTAATTTCCATTTTAACTCTGTTTATTTGTACGTCATAAATATCTACAACCAAAATATTTACTAATGTTTAACATCATTTCAAGATTTTAAGAGAGAAAAAAACCTTTTACTTGGTTACATCACTGTACCACACTTACTTTCAAATATTTAATTTTGATTTATTAAATATTTATAAGTTGTTTGATTGGTTCATGAGAAGGTCTTAGTGGGTTTAGAGATGTATTCACTCTAAACATCTATTTTCTTTTCATTATTACATTCAAACAAGAGCTTTATGCCCTAAAATAGTGTTTATTGTGATAACGTTACCACAAAATATTTCTAGGCATAAAATGAACCTCTTTTTCACTGAGAACGATGGAATGAATTCTTAATTCAAAGTCATTATTAAAATATTTCATATGTTGGTTGGTTTTTGCTGTAAACCTGAATTAATAAATAAATGCAAAAAAAAAAAACCAACAACATTATTGTCAAATAATGATCAGCTTAATAATAGGTTTAGCATTCAAAAGAAGTATCTCAAGCCTGAATACGGGTATCATTTCCCTACATTTCCCTACCCTACATTCCATATATTTGATGACATATCTTTCAGAACCTGACTTTCTACAGGATTCATGTGAAACCCCTGTACAAATTGTGGACCTGTTTACCTGCAAGGTGTAGTAAATAGTGTCTTTGGTGAATGATTGGCTTCGTGAGAGTGTGTTTTCATCTCTGCGGCGCTCTCGTAATGCCCCCTGCTGGTGGCGTCGGATCCTTTCCATCTGCTCCTCCACACTCATTCGGGTTCGCACAAAGTCCACACCGGCAGCCGAGCTGTTCATATGCTCCACAGCGCTGCGAGGCCGATCCTGCACCTGACACTTTACATGATCCAGTAATAGATAAAGTTGCTTTTACAGATGCTTGAATATAATAAATTAAATCGGGAATGAATATTGATCATTTAAAAAAATAAACCACATGTAGAAAAGTGTCGCTGAACAGTTGGCTTAATTAAGAAATCAGTGAACCAACCAAACCCAAGAGTCTTTCACCACACTTTGTTTTACAGACAAATCTCTACTCACTGTTCTAGGATCAGGCTTCTTGCTTTTTCTCAAGGTGACATAGGATGCGATGGTGGAAGATTCAGGCATTGGTGATTTAGTTCTGGGACTGACCACCCCGACTGGGTAAGCTGCACCTGACAGAAATGGACACCAAAGGAAGAAATCAGTGAAAAGAGCACGGAGCAATTACCAACTGCTCTGTGACGGACACATTTGTGGACATAGCATCAGCATAGGGGTCAGAACTCAAAATCTATTTGAGGGTCAGAAAGAGTACATTCAAATAGTTTCAAAATGACTAAATGGATCACAAAGGACATGAGGAGAATGATTATGAGGGTCAAAATGGCTACTATTCTTTTATAAAATCAGTGAAAATGGTCAGTCATAGAACAGGTTCTACACAGCTAGAACCTTAACTATTCATGCTAACTTTTTTTACTGTTTAAACTGTTAACGATGAAGCAAACTTAATGTTTTAAGACTGTAAAGCTAAGAACATCAGGGTCTAGTTTGATTTGTATCTGAGCATGTGATATCCTCCACCCACCAGGGGGCAGCGCTAATTTGCATGATGAGAACTTGTAACGCTCATGAAAAAGACGTTTCTTGTGAGGGAGAGCAAACTCATTTTATTCAAAATTTTTAAAGTTGATCCTTTGTTTCTCAGTTAAAATGTAACTAATGGAAAATTGTCTTCTAGCAAATATCACACAAAGATACGTTTCAGAAATGACTAGAAGTAACTCCCAGAACTGCGTCAGCTCCAGTGATCCAACACTTGCTCCCCTCAAAGTGTCTCTTTCACTTTCTCCTGAAATGTTTGTTCTTAACCTCTTAAGCCCTGAGGCCTATTTTCCGAAAATCCTATACTTTTACTTTTTAAGGCATTTCTCAGCTTTTACAAGGCCTAAACTGCAAATCTTGGTATCAAAATGAAGATAGGTTCTTGGGGAGTGGTGTGGATGAGTTAATTTGACAGTCAAGAACACTGGGTAAGAGTAATTGATGTTGGAATGGCCAAAAAATGAACTCCGCCTAAAAAAAAACACATGTTTCCTCCAATATCTCCTTATTTTACTTATAACGAAGCAAATAAACACAATCAATTGTAACCACTACATGTCAAGAACATCTGTAGCAAGTTTGGTGTTCATACTACAAGAAACTAATATTCTGTAAAGGTTTTGATTGAACAAAGTTCAGGCGTAATCCATGTTGGCACAGTTTGGCACAATAATTGAAATATGGAAAAAATCTTGTCCAAAGCTTCAGCTACGTTCATAGTCTTCTTTTCTTGGTTATGGGACATGATTTCAGCAAAAAAAACTCCTAAAGAAACGCTGTAAAAGGGGGGTAGAAGCTCATTTACGCCATCTTGCTGCGCTTTTGGGAACCTTTCATTCACAAACGCTTTCGACGTCGAGCTTCTGCGTGTCCCTACCCCCCGACCATCTGTCCAATCCGGGAGATCTATATATCGATGGAAAGCTCTGATTCTATGGAAACCAATCAGCTCAACCATTTTGAGACTGACGGGATCGCCGACGAATCACACGACGCGCAGCGTGGAGAGACCACCTCTTACGCACGGGGAGTCATTCCATATTTGGTGACGTAATGACGCCACAGAGCTACAGAAATAATCCAAAATGGCGTTTGCGCGAAGCTATCGACCGGACATAACAACAAACGACTTTTATCGCTATGGAAATAACTTTTTGTTGAAAAAACGGCAAAGGTAAGACAAGATTTACATGCTTGCTTGGTTTTTGCTGGCGTTTTTTCGGGGAACTTTCGCTCCCTGCTCTGAAATACTTCATGCAATGTTAATGAGTTGCATATCACTGGATTCAGCTGGTTGTTAGCTTTCATTTTATGCCATGGTTTTGGCGTTTCCGGTTATATTGTGGATACATATCTCACATAAACAAAAACGTGGTCATGAATTATACTCCGGACATGTTGTTGTTTATTTGCATGGCGTTCGAGCTGTGGTTAACGGATATGAAATTGAATTAGATACGTTTTTAGAGGAGTTTCCGCTGAACACAACAGTATTTAATATGTGTGGGTTATTCTCAGGGTTCGTGAGCTATGAGTGAAAATGTAACGCACAAGGGGGCAAGTCCCCGGTACCGGGGACTCTCGGGCTTAAGAGGTTAAAGTGTTGGTAGTGAAGCTCTTATTTTTTGCCTATTTAACCAATTTTGTACCACGATTATTACACCACTAAATTACAGTGAAAATTATTTATTCTAATATTTCTATTTTAATATCTATTTAATATCTATTTTAAGGGAAAGTTACAAATACAATTAAATACACAAAAAGCCCCCTGACAAAAATCTTGTCGCTATTTTGTAGAGACAGGCATTTTGTCATTATAAACCTTTTATTTAATGAATTGGTGTTACAAATAGCTCAGGAGAAAAGATAAAACCCTCCCAAATGCACTGAATTTAATTTGTTTCATAATAAAAAAAGATTTATCATTTAATCAAGACAGAAAGGTCAAATTTTGGCAAAAACAAGTTTTGTCGCCAATACAGAAATGGAACAAAATACATAAATGTGTCAGCAAATTTAGTGATTACAATGAGATCAAATTGAATATCTTTTATGATTTCCATGAACTCAAAGGAGAGTATCCATGCGGTTTGGCAAGGATTGATACAATTTATGGAAGTAACCAGGGAAAGCAAAAAAAGCAGTCTTGTATGCATTATAGTCATACAATAGTCAATATCCATATAAATATACTTTAGCTTTCAATATCTTCCATGCTTTCTCTTTCATCCTACCACAGATAGGCTCAATGATATTCATGTCAGGTGACTGGGCTGGCCAATTCTTGAACATCTGATCTTCAGCCTCTGGTTAATCGACACTTTAGTCTCAGAGTGAATCTAAGGCTGGTCTAGATGCAGTTGATGTGAAGGTCTAGTGCATTGGGTGACACCTAGTGACACCTATTTGATTCATTATTAGTAACAGGTGAAGCTCATAAGGCACGCCGACAACACCTATTTGTCTTTGCAAAAAAATACTCAATGGACTTAATTGAGTCTCAAGCTGTGAATAATAAAATACTTTATGAAAGTTTTGAAACATTACAAACGCTGTTGTGATTGACATTTCTTGTGATATATTTCTTATGATGTATAATATATTTCAGAAGCACTTCAGGTCAGTTTGTAAACTAGCGTCAAGACTTTTGTCAGGTACTGTACGCATTGTTGGTTAAATAAAAAAAGAAAACCCTCAAAATGCTTCACAACTAGTGGGTCTTCATTCATACTTGCATATAATAGCTAAATCAGGAGGTTTCTAAGAAAGAATTAAACAAGGAGCAGAAAATGGACCTTTCGTGACCCCGTGAGGCTGTTTCTCCACGGTCTGCTCTGATTTGTCTTCTCCATTGCTCTCGTCGACTTCGGCTACAGTTGTGAGCTCCGGCTCACTCTTATACAGCCGGTAATCGGGCCCCTGGGAAAAGCACATCCAGAAACACTTGAATACTCTGATGACATTAATGGAGCATTGGTGAAAAACATAGTTGCTGAAGATAATGAATACAATGAGAGACATCATATTTTGGGCTTAGTAATAAAAGCACCAGAAACAGCTGTGCTCACAAGTTTACATGCCAGTGAGGTCTTGGCCATTTTTCTGAAAATATGAATGATAATGCAAAATCTTTTTTTTTTTCTACTCGTGGTTAGTAGTCGGAAGCCATTTATTATCAAATAACTGTGTTTGCTCTTTTTAAATCATAAAAACTGATCAAAAGTTTACACACCCTGGTGATTTTGGTCTGATATCATGCACAAAAACATACACAGAAGGGTTTGAGTGGTTGGTAATGGTAACCATCCTCCTCTGTGAACTGTTTGCTTGTAATTAATGTTTCTGCTTAAAAGATTTTAGTTTTTTCTGGACCCCTGATAGACCCTTGACTCTTTCATTTAGTAGTGCGTTGACATTTCTGAGTTCTGAGCGAATGGGAAGAGCTGTCACAGGATCTACGGGAAAACGTAGTTGAACTCTACAAAACAGGAAAGAGATATAAAAAGATATACAAGGAACTGGAAATGCCACAGCAATGAACAAAGTGAAGGTTCTGGAGTGGCTCAGCCTGACCTCAATCTGGGAAGAACTCAAACGTGCAGTTCATGCAACACTGCCCAAGAATTTACAAGAGTTTAGGCTTTTTGCTAATAAGAATGGGCTGCTTTGCCAACAGAGAAGATAAAGAACCTCATCGACAACTACCTCAAGAGACTTCAGGCTGTCATTGCTGTTAAAGGGTGGAATACAAAATATTAAGACTTAGCGCATTTAAACATTTTGTAAACAAAGTTGTTTGAAAATAAATGGCTTAGCCAACCACTATGAGTGGGGATTAAACTTCATATTTTCTGAAAAAACAAAGAATTTTAAAAATCCCTATCCAGATTTGTGAAGCAATACTTGACATGCAGTAAAAATAAGTATTATATTGCTTTTTAAATCCTCAAAAAACAACATTACAATGCAGCTGTTTTGGGTTGTGTGACCCTATGGCAATTCAATGTTTAAAAAAGCAGCATCAAATTTGACATTGAAGGGATTTCGCAAGTGATGACATGGATCTAAGTCCATGATAAGTGATGATATGACTAATTAAATGCGTTTTCATGCTAATGAACACAGAATGCAGCAGCAAGCTGAGGATGGAGCAGATGGCATGAATGATTTGAGGGGGATTTTGAAATACAGCGTCATCAACTGTGTATCAATGATGATGGGGTGAAATGAAGATGGTGATGAGGGCGGGTTCACCAAGGCCTCTTACGGTGTGTGTGCCATTGCGCTGGGCATTCTTGCGCTCTTCCGGTCGGTGGGGAGTGGTTCGGGTCGTTTGGGGTTGAACGGGGCTTGGGGACGCCAGAAGAGGGTGCTCTGAGCCCTCATAGGAGAACGGCAAAGGAGGACGGGGAGGCACTGAATCTGACTCCTGCACAGTTAAGAGCAGACACTGTGTCTCTAACATTGAACCCACTGCATATGTGTGTACTGCTTTATCTATGATTGTGAAAACCCAAAACTCTCTTCATTAAGGTCCTCACTAGAATGAACACAGCATGTATTCGTCTATCTCTGTGATTCTCCAGTGCTCACTTACTTCACTTTTTTGCAAGCTGGACAGGGGGTTTGCACCAGGGAAACCTATAGAAAACAAACACACAAAAAGAGTTCAGATGAGATCCAACATTTTAAAACTATACCAGCCACAAATCTGACAATCACATCATCATTGTGACGGCAGAATTAATCAAATTAACGGAAAATATTTGCATCAAAGCTATTCTTTCAATTGATTTGATCCTTATTCTGAGGATGAGTGTATTAAGTTTGTGTGTGTTTTCCCTCACTGGGCTCTGCGTTCCTCTTAGGTTTGTTCTTGCTCAGCGCTTCCATCACATCCTGAATCCTCCAAAGCTCCTTCTGGATCTGAACGTGTTTCTGACTGGGTGGCTCCGTCTGAAAACACATCAACACAAAATGCTCTTAAAAACAGCTTTTAAAGCTTTCAATCAAGTTTTGCAGGGTTTATTATACTCCGTTGCTAAACCACATCTTCAATATTTTGCCATTTTTAGCAAATTACAATATACTTCCGTCTCTTGTTTAATCAATATGATGGTGTGACATACCTGTCAATCAAAAGGAAACAAACTAATGACAAACCTCAAATGTTAAAGAATGCCTATTGGACAAAACAAGCCCAGTCCACACTGTTAACAAATGTGTTTCCCTTAACTAATGTTTGCTCTGTGTGTTCGACAAGATCCAAAAGAAGGGTGCTAAAGTAGTTTCCTGACCTGTGGGCTCCCGAGAGCCTCCAGCTGTTCCAGCAGGTTTGATTTGGCAAGTGTGACATCCGCCTCCAGTCGATCATACTCTCTCCAGCTCCGCTCCAGCTCCTGTCAGGAGCAAAGCAACATGTATGAGAATACAAGAACTAGACTTTTCCGGTTTAGCAGCGATGAGAATTTCTATGATGCGCTAAGGCAAAGATGCAAATCTTTCTAAATGGTTGCTAAGGTAAGCTGTTATATTTGTCATATCAAAATTACAGCACGGGTGAAATAAACCAACACCAATAACTCTGGGACTTTCTCAAGTTGAGATTTAGATCAGATTATGTAGTTGCTATGGTAAACAATATGGTTGCTAGGCTGGAGTCAGTAATCTAAAATATATTTCACCCTGTCACTATGAGTTATTTAAATACATATAGATGTTTTCATAAATGGTAAATAAAGCCGTAAGTGGTGCCCAAATTAAATTCCCTTGTGACTATGATTAACAACCCAATCTCTTTATCTCTATAGCATTTCGTCATCTGAAGCACAATGACCCACACGACCACAGCATGACCACCCTCTTTCTAGCACCATTGCACATAGCTACCTGCTCTATATGCTACCTGCCAGGTACTAACAAGGCTGTTAGTTGTATTCTATGTACTGTCAGCATTAAGGTGTGATATGTGTTGGTGAGCAAGACACACGTTATTAACACGGCTGAGCTCTCTGCAGGTGCTGAGGAGGCCACTCTGGAGAACATCTTTCTGCTGGATGAGACTCTGCACTGACACCGCAGCGCTCTCAGAGCTCATCTCGAGCTCCTGACTCGCCGACAGCAGCACTGTCTCTAGAGTGTGCTGGGAGAAGACAAACACGCAGCATTTAAATTTCTACACCACGACATTTCCATTCACTTTCTCCTAATTGCTGCTGAAATCCATTAGTGATTGTTTTGGGTAGATTTGTTTCTTCTTCATGCATATACCGTATTTTTCGCAGTATAAGACGCACTTTTTCTTCCCCAAAACTGAGGGGGAAAAGTTGGTGCGTCTTATACGGCAAATGCAGAGCGCCGCAGAGCGGAGGGCGGTCACGGCCGTAGGAGAGGCGTAAGAGAGGCTCGGCTTCAGCCTAGCTCCTGTTATGGTAAAAATATACCTTCTCGTTTGATAATAAACACTGGAGACCGTTTGAGAGAGAACACAGCAAATGCGGCTATTTATTGTAAAGATTTAGCAGTCTCAACGCATTTCCTACACACGTGTTATCCGCATTGGAAGAAGAACCTCGAGCCCTTAAGGGCAGGACTGAAGTATGACGTGAGCTCTTAAAAGTTTCTCAAATTACATTTCTCTAAATGACCACTAGATGGGAATTTTCCTATATAATACTACCATCACACTCCCTGGCGGTGCGCGCTGACGTCATCGCCCATCTCGCCGATCCTACCATAGCGCGTAGGACACCATGAAGGAGGACATTGTTATAAAATCATTTAAGAAGTGTGGCTTTAGTAATGGGTTGGATGGAACAGAAGACAACATCTTATTTGACACCAGTGAGGAAGAAAGTGCTGACAATGACTGCGTGGATCTGTTCTTCCTCATTTCTGATAGCAGTGATGAAGAGGAATTATTGGGGTTCGAATAAAAACATTACAGCCTTTTTTGTTACTTGTACTGTTTACTGACTGTTCATTTTTGGCATGTAATTGTTCTTAAACTGCTGTTAACTTTTACACAGTTGATATAAAATATTTTACTACATAATTTGGTTCAGAATCTTTTTCTTCCTAGAGTTTCCTCATTTAAAATTGGGTGCGTCTTATATGAAAAATACGGTAAGTGCTCACGGAAAGTGTTAAGGTGTTTCATAGAACTTGAGGGTTGAATATTTCAGACAGGTTTAGGAAGACCCAGGAGGTCGTACCTTTTCTCTGTGCAGCTGCTGAAGCTTTTCTTCTTGAGTCCGCACAACTTTATCTTGTTCACACAGTCGACTTAGCTTCGTCTGTAACCAGAAAGATCAATAACTTTCAATATACCAGAAACACAACACTGTAAGAAATTTTAATAAAACCCACAACTTCCAAAGCATAGTAAACTTTAATTCATTTTTGGTTAAGATTGTTTGCATATTCAGTCATTCACAGACTTTCTACAATATCTTATTCAATCAGCATGATCATAAATTGAAATAAATACAATTGTGTTTATATGTATTATGCATTGGACTAAAGAGATTTGCTCATAGTATAAAAGTCGATTCACAAGGTATAACCATTAGATGGCGCTATGCAGGTTAAAAGAACTAATCCAGTGTTTTTGTAAAGCAGCAAACCTTAATACTTTAAAGACTAAAACTAGATTGACAAAAACATAAGTCAGCTAGAGCATAATAATAGCATTTCCGTAAATCCAGTCATTTTTCTGACAAAACCAGCACTTTTGCAAAGAAAATCTAGTCATTTTTTAAACGAATTAAGGTCTTTTGCAAACAAATTCAGCACTTATCCAAACAAATCCACCAAATCTGCAAATAAATCCAGTAATTTCACAAACAAATCAAGCACTGTTTCAAGCTAGTTCAGCAACTTGCTAAGAAAATTCAGTAATTTTGCAAATTAAATCCACCACTTCTGCAAAAAAATCCAGTTATTTCGCAAACAAATCAACCAGTTTTACAATCAAATTTATTCATTCATTTTCCAACCCGCTTATTTACTTTTTGGGGTCAAGGGGGTCTTGCTGGTGCCTATCTCCAGTGCACATTGGGCGAGAGGAGGGGGTACACCCTGGACAGGTCACCAGTCGATTCCAGGCAATCAAATCCAGCACTTTGCAGATAAATCAAGCACTTTTTCAAACAGATTCCGTAATTTTGCAAAAAAAATACACCACTTGTGCAAATAAAACTAAGAATTTGCATACAAATTTAACACTTTTACCCAGTTTGAACACAAACCCTATGTTTTTAAACAAACACGTTCAGGTGGATGTTGGTACATTTACAATGAGGCAGAACAAGGGCCTGATAAATGTGTGAAGTGCATGTGAATGTGTTGAAATATATTTTTTAATCGGTTGATATTTAATTTCTAGTGCTTTAGGTGATTCATTATGACGCGCTAGTTAAGAGTTACTTTCAGATTTCCATGAGGTTGCAATGGTGTCACTTTTTTCCTGCAATGTACAGATAGTCCAAAATGGTTATGAGCAAAAAACTCCATTTTAAATATAGTTTTGACCTGTAAATAGGATATTTTTTCATATTTATTGTATTTTCAGCAGTATATCTCTTTTTATTATTCATAAAACCGGTAATCTGCAGTTTTATGCATGCTCTCAAAAGCCACTGGGCGACTAAGACCTTCAGAGGTTGGAACACAGTTGCTAGAAGGAAAAGTTTCACATAACATGGAGAAAACATTTTCACATGACATTTCCTAAGCTTTTTCAGTCTCTTTTAAAATTACATAATTTTTTCCCATGTTTTATTATGACAAACCCTGCTTATTGTGAAAAACCTGTTATCACTGTATCAAACATTACAAAAAAAAAGACACTCACATCCACATCCAGCTCCTCCGGCCGATACAAGCAGGAATTCTCTCTGTATTCCTCAGGACTAATTTGCTGAAATGAGAGAAAACTATGTAAGCAAACAAACTCCTGATGTCACTTCCTTTCTTGAAATTGTGCTAGAGAACTGAAGATAGGGCTCCATCCAGCGGTCATCGGCGTGTTGACAAGCGCTGGACATGCAGCTAATTCTTTTACTGGACAGATCACCCAAAAAAAGACACCTGTGACTAAAGTGGGGATCCCCTTCAAGGAGTTTGACAGAAGCTTTTTTTTCAGGAGCTGGCCTTGCACCTATAGGTTCCCTGAAGTACTGAGACACATGTGGGGATCCCCCTTCAAGGAGTGATTTCTGGGTGAGCGGTCTCTTTAAACCTCAGTGGATGTGAACAAAACGAATTAAAAATAAAACACCAAACGTACACAGAAGTAATGTTTTTGCTTTAGATAATCCTTGCAGCCACTGCAAAACAGCGAGTGGCGTTATATACAGATGCACTGTATACAAACGACAAACATGCAGCTTCATTGAAACAGCTTGCAGGAAGCAGATGGGAAAGTCTGATGGAATATTTGTTGTGCATACATGAAGGAAGTAAAACACGCCTTTCAGAAATCCTGCTTCACTGAATCTGTCACCCCAGGACTTTTGCCCCAACCATATCCTAGAAATCATCCATAAACATGAGTTCGCATCAAATACATTAATATGATTTTTTAATATTAAACATATTATTTACAAAGCCTGGTACTTGCACTGCATAGAATAAACATTGGAGAGGCTATCTACTTTCTGGATGTGGTGGCTACAGACCTCCAAACGTCATGAATCTTTCACATCAGCTTGAGAACCAAGAGTAGAGGGGTTTATGAAAGCTGTCTCCAAGCCCTGAAACCACCAAGAGCAATCTAAAGCATCTTATAAATTCTTCTTATATGGGCTTGGAAAGTACCAGGACAGTAGTTGTCTGAAAGTAAAACAGGACTTTATTGTGGGGTTATTTTCAGGAACTTGGCTCCAGTGAACAGGATCTCAATGATTCAGCACCTAGATATTTTGGATAATTCCATGCTCCCAACTTTCTGGGAAGCTTCAGTTCATAAAACAAGCTCCATAACGGAAGGCTTCGCTGAACTTGACTTGCCTAAGTAAGAATTTCACTCACTCTTTACATCACTATTTCACTTTTTTTTCTGGCAGAATAAACAAAAAATGGCAATAACACTGACAAGAAGACAAACTGAAGAATGGGCGTGTGTTAATTCACCCAAGGATAAATGAAAAACGTGACCAGCTGCTACCAATTCTGTGGTAGCAGTTTCACAAAAAACCTATATATTGCTGAATATTCACAGATAATTACTCTCTCGCTCTAAACAAACGTACAGAATAAAAGAGAATAAAGTGTGCACTTTGTTGATGCAAACTAAAATATTATGATAATCATATGCACAAATTAATTGACCATCTTCATAGCAACTAATTAAGTCACAAGTTAAGATGAAATATTGGTAGTTATCATTAGAAACACCTTTAGAGTCCAAACATGTCTATGACTCACTTCATTGTGCTACGATATGAACGCTAACACGATGAATGATGTCATTGCTAATGTTTATTCACATTAGCACTAACTGCTAGCGTAGCGTAGCCATGATTCTCTGGATGTCCAAGCCATGCTAAAACCAGTTCAACTATTCACAGGAAAACAACAACAACAACAGCTTTGACAACCAATGGGATGTGCTGGAAAGAAACCGACACAGAATGGGACGGTGAGGGGGTGGAGCTTCAACAAAGGAGCGGAACAATGACACGGATAAGGGAGGAGCATAACCGTGTGTTCCAAGACCTTACTTGCTGGTACAGTTGCGGCCTGGGTGCCGAGTTCTCAATCATAGCGTGAATCATGAAGATAACGGGTTCATTCTCCTTCATCTAGTACGCAAGGAGGAGGAGGAGTAACAGCTGTTATCAAAGCGCTGCAAGACTTAAGCTGTATTCTTACAGCTCTTTCAACGATCATTACACTCCTGATTTCCTCTGGAAATGGAGTAAATAGAGCTCAGCGCTAGCATTGCTAAGAGCATGGGTTCAAAACCAAGGGAAGCCAAGATCTTACCAATTGTGTTCATTCCTTCAAATTAAAGTTGTATTGCAAGCTTTATGTAAATGCTTTGTTGTGTGTTGTGAAACTTAATCTATGTTTATGTAATAAACATATATAAACATAGAAATATATATTCATTTTTGTATGGATTTATTCGATACGACAGTAAAAATGTTACAATGTTGACCGCAGGCTCAATGTCCCCAATGTACATGTCCTACTTTTCTAATCTTTTTAGATAGCAATTTTTGTTTCCTTTTACTGGCCAAATATTTTTTGTTTTATGTATTGACGTTTAATGTCTGAAAGGTTACCTATAGAAAAATATGGACGCTAAACACTTCCCAGAATATTACATATGACAAATATCCCAATATATAAAAGTTACCAAATAATAATTTATCACTCTGGGCTTTTTGCAGGTGTTTGAACAGAAGCATGTCTCATTGGTGTGAGTAGACAACCCTCCATTCTCCTAAAAAGCTGTGTGCAGATTAAAATAAGACCCCATTCATTTTCAAAGGAGAGCAGCAACTTCCAGTGACAAGAGTGCGAGCGAACCGCTGGCAAAAACTTGTTGGTGTGGTCTGCGATGAGCGTTTTCAGATAGTGATAATGTCACTGCTCGTCCCAGAGGATAGCCGTCGCAATTGGACGAACAATGTGACGTATGTCATCAACAAATCCACTATTTTCCCACGTAAAATTTTTGGGGAAAAGTACGTCCATGTATAAACACTGCAATCAAATTACATGCATTAACTGCCATGAATGAGGAAGTAAACCTCTCATGGAGTCGGCATGGTGATCATGTGGAAAATACTTCACTCCTACTACTGTATATGATGGTATGGTTCTGGCAGCGTTTTTACCATAAAATGTACAGCTTATTTTTCACAGTGTACTTAATATTAGCATTTAAATTAAAAGTCTAAAAGTCTAAACATTAACTTTCAAACTATTTGATCATTTTATAGTGAAATGCTAAGCTACAGTTTTGAACAACAGTGCTATTGCCAAATCTGAAGAACGATTAATAGTTTCCACAACGGTACAATGCTACTTATTAGCTTTGGGGGACATGGAGAGTGAACTGATGTCTAAAATTTGCTTTATTGTGCACCAAGGACTCTCGTTTTTCTTTTTGGCCAGGAAAATTCAGTTTTATGTCTTCCAATTCTCAGCCTCTGGTTATCCATGGCTTCCAAAGTGAGTAATATTCTTGGATTTAAAGGAAATAATAGTGTTCGTGTACATCCATCAACTGAACCGCTGAGGATGCAATGAACAGGTTTTGTTTAAAAGTGGAAAGACTTGGCGTGTTGTGCTTATAACTCGCTTTTAATGTCTAATATTTAACTTAACACTAATCTCATTTGTCATTCAACACATTATAAATATCAATATAACCCCAGCAATGTTGATGATACATTTCTACGCATATACAAAACTTACTAAACAACGTATTAAACTTTCAAAATCTTAACATCATCACAATCAGCATAATCAGAGATCTACCAGTAGTACTCTTACAAAACCTTGCCAGTTCACCCAGTATCATCAGAGATTTCTTCAGTAATAGTAGCAAATCATCTTGTAGTTGCAGGTGGTAGACCATCTAAACTTTCTGCACAAAACTTACACACTATGAAAGATTTCCTGAAATCCTGACTCTTCCTTTTTACAGAATCAAATCCGTGAAGAACAACCTGATCTTTCAGGATTCGTGGGATTTTGTTAACCGGAATCAAATTTTCACTACTTCTCACACAAATGCAATTCCTGTTAACAGTATTCATGTACAGTTTACCCTGGGTTACACTTTTCATATCTGTTTATATGTTTGTACCCGACAACAAGACATGCCTACATTAAAGTGCTAGTATTGTACTGGGAATTAAACATTTGTGATTCTTTTCTTATTATCAAGTTCAGGCTCCAAATGGCTCATTTTGAACATGATTTAGATTTTAAAATGACTTGACTGTTGTTTTTACTGTGTTTTCATGATATTAAGCTCAACTGAATCAGAATATAACACAATTGCTAGCTTTTGATCCAACACACAAATAAATAAGAAAAAAAAATGAGACTATGACAACAGCATCTAGAGATTGATTGGTGTTAAAATATAGATGGCGGAAAAAACTGGAAAAAAGAAACAGGAAGCAAGGCCCTCACCTGGCTGTCCAAATACATGAGATTCCTCTGAAGGTGATGTGAAAGGATTTCACTCTAGAGACATGGGAGAAATAAGAGCAGTGAGAAAAACAGAGATGGGCACAGAGAGAAGAGGGAAACTCTACAGAAGCCATTCCATCAACAAACAGCCTCAGAGGTTTAAAAAAACAAAACAAACAAACTATAATTCCAAGCGGCAGGGTTCATCATGCACATCCATAAAGAGCAAACCAAAAATAAACTTTTTCTTTGGACTGAATTTAACCTAAAAAGCAATTAATGTGGATTTCTGTAGCTCATGCTGCTCTGACTGCATCAGGCACATGCAGCGGTGCTCTTAACATGATCGGAAACCTATACACGAGTTAAAGAACAGAGGGAATGCTTGGATGGATGATGCTTCAACACTTTAAAACAAGACCCAACTTTTGACCTACAACCTGTTTCTAAACATATCAAAATGACCAATAACGTTCGTTTATTAAAGCAACAAGTTTAGCTTCATGTTATCATTTACAAGTAATTAAGTGTGCTAAAATGAACAAAACAGCTTTTCATTTGATTAGCATTAGCTAAAAACACATTTTCCTCTTTGCTAGCATAATAGTACTTAAATGTTTGTCTATAAAGATATAAAAAAAATAGCAATTATTGACCTTTTCTAAGCTAATAAACTATTATCTTCATTGCTAGCACATTAGTACTGAAATAATAATATAAAACAATTTTTATTAGTATTAGCTAAACTCTCAACATATTATAATCTTTGCAAGAATGTTAGCTCTACAATGTCCATTATTAATTTTCTATTAGCATTAGCTTAACTCAACATATTTTTCTTATTGCTAGTATGTTAGCAGTGCAATGTACGTTATGCTAATTTTCAAAAAATGTATCAATTTTGATTAGCATTAGCTGTAAATAATTTCCATGTGTTTTTAATCGGCATTAACTTAACTCTTAACAAAATTACCTCAATGATAATTTGTTAGCATGTCACTATCCACATTTACTAAAATGTTGGTTAATTTAATTAGCATTAGCTAAGTTCTTAACACATTTTGCTATTTGTTAGCAGTGCACATTAATAATCACATGTGCATGTTATGCTAATATTACAGTGATTTGTTTCATAATTTTGTGTTGTTTAACTAAATACTAAATCAATTATCCATTGTAAGCTAAAATATGCAAAACTATCACCTACTTATTGTAAAGTGTTGAAGTCCCACTTAACCTGCTCTAAAATTCCAATAAAATCATCAACAAGAGCATGCGGAAGCAATGGGGAAGACCACTATACTGTATAGGTCAAGGTGCAGGTTTGAGGGGTGAACATGAGGGATTTCTGCTCCTCAGCTCTACACTCTCAAAATAAAGTTCAAAAGCCGTCACTTTGGTGGTATTTCCAGCAATAAAAAGGTGCTACTGTTATACTTCGAGGAAGAAATTTAGACTCTAAATAACATTTGAAAAAGTACCAGCCCAGAGACAGCATTTGCAGCTTTATTTCTGGGAGTCTGGGATGCGCCGGCTGGGGCCGGCTCTGACCTTTGGGTTGGCAGTGTCGAGGTTGAGCTGCATGAGCTGAGCGAGGGTGTGTTCTCGCAGGTTGTTGAGCTCAGCCTGCTGCCGGCGCAGTTTGATCAGCAGCAGCGTCAGTTCCTCTGGCTGCAGCAGGCGACACGCTAGTGTTTATATATTGCAGATATAGTATTTCCCTTTCATCAAATGTTGCAAATGATTCTCCCTTTAACTGTCTTCAATCAACTCTCCTAAATACGAGCAAACTTTGTTAGGTGTTTCTTGTTAACACCTTGTATGAGCTTTACATTGTTTACCGAGACAGTGTTCACGGCTCTGGTGGATGTACGGCTTTGTTGCATTTTTAAATCAATACCAGCAAACATTCTAATACTAAATTCCTGACCACACTTTGTCCCAGTTTCAAGCCAAACAGGTTTCGTTGTCATGTTGCCATTTACCTTCGATAGACAGTATTTTATTAACTGTAGAACGATGGGCTCAGCTTTGAAGTAGATGATGTTCAATGTCACAATGTGTTATTTTAGGAAATTATGATCCTCTCGTTATAAAGATCACCAACTTGTGGAGAGGTATGTAATTATATGAATGAGAGGGGAATCACAGATTTAATGATAGACATACATATTTAATGAATCAATAGTGAGCTGAATTGTGAATCGTTGGGACATTGAGGGTCAGCACCAATGCGATTCAGGAAATGAACAGCATTAAACAACCCCATAATCACGTTTAGTGATAATTATCAATATTGAAAAAGTAGTATTGTAAACGCCTATGACTTAGTTAAATACTTAACTAGATGGCTAAAGTTTGACTGCAAACTTTGTTGTCCGTAAAAGAGCCATTTAATGCCAATGTCACAAAGGGGACATAAACCCCCTCTTCTCAATAAGTTTTCCAAGCAAAGTTGGAGTTATGCCAAATTGGTTGCTGTGGTAACAGCCTGGATGCTATGGAGGGGTCAGCGACATGATAGAATAGTCTTGCTCACTATAAGTTCCATGAACCCATCCCCGAGTCTATCGTTTAGCAAAGCTATGATAAAGTTCAGAAAATTTGTTTGTCCGGGTAATCAGTTTGATTGCTAGGGAGCCGTCAGTGATGTCATTTTTTTTTACTTTTAATATTATGATATTTATTCTTGAAGCGATATTCGTTGCAGTTTTCCATTTATTTTCAAAGACCATTTTAATTCACTGTTAACTGTTTAATCCATTATCTAGCATGGGGTTCAAATACTTCTGCACATTGGTTGGTATGACCTTGTCTGATAACCTCCACAAGTGTGGTCAGTTTGAAGTTACTATGAGATTCTCAGTTTGAGTTATAGTTATATAGCATTCCCAGAATTCCTTTAGTGGTACAGCAACCCGAGTCAGACCAGTTCGGATATCTTTGGTGCAAAGTTTGGTGACTGTAGCTCAGATTGTGTAGGACTGGGGTCACTGACAGGCGAACTGCGTTCCCGATCCGGACCGAGGAGCTGTCCCATACAGACCCAGAACTGCAGACCAAAGTGTTTAGAATCAAGATCTAGCGGAGCGCCGTATTTATTAAATGCCATGGCCACTGTGACCTTTCCGGTGGTTATTTAGGGGACACGAGAACGCATTGTCCAATTAAATGCGAGCTAAGCATTTAGCTCTTAACCAATCCTTTCTAGTAACAGGTGGAAAAGGTAACAGCTCAGAAATTCCGGCAGCTGAGCGCAAGTTTGAGCTTGCAAAGAATAAACAAATCACTGTAAACTGTTGTGTGCAGCTAGCGAAAACAAAGCCGATACGGAGGAGAGATTGAGAAAGAGAAACATACAACAAAAGCATGGTTCTCAATACTCACACATTGAGTGTGACATACCCATTTAACTGTTCTCAGACGTCACATGTTCAGTTTCTCACACACAGAAATTCTGATATTGGCCACCAAATTAAACCACTATTTAATAACAGCAGAAAGAAAGCTGCGAGTTTTAGAAGCACTGGTTCAATCCAGACTGTCAGTCAATCACAACTAGCCACAGTGGGGAAAACAGCAGCTATCTCTCCTCTCGAATTTCTCACTCAACTTTGACTGCATTTTGTTTGATTCCAATTATTCATTTTCATTTTATACTTGCTGTAGTTTATGTTTGGTAATTAAAGGAAACGAAGAAAATAAATAGCATCGAAAGCAACACATTAGTTGAATAATAGCTTAAAAATTAACCCAGATATTAATGCTACTGTTAGTTAAGCTTCTTTATACAAATCAATGTATCTCTTATAATAAAACTTTCAGTGTCTTTAATGAAATAAGGAGGGGTGATCTCACGCAGAAGTGCGACCAAATCTTGAGAACTCTGTTCTTCTGAGCACTAAAAATTACCCACTGGGACTTAAACAGCAACTATCTCTTAATAAAAGTTAAACTCCATTATGAAACAAAAAGGTTTTGAACACACAAATCACAATAAATCTTTTTGAACATGTGTATTCTTTCTTATTTTGAAAATCATTTTTGTTTCAACAACTTGATGACACTGAATGTGCAGTTCGATGCTACTAACAATACATTTATCAAATGTTTTTGAATTGTACTAAATTCATTTGTCTTTCTTTTTCGATTTGACAAGCAAACACAATAATAACTGTAAAAAGGTGTAATAGCCAGTTCTCTGATCCTTGAAACAAAGACAACTGGCTACACATCTAAAATATAAATAGTGACAAGTACATTACAAATATACAGGTATTTGAAAGGAACGGGTACCGTTTTGCCTTGCAGAGACTGTGCAGTGATGCCCGGGGCTGGGGGAACAGGCCTTCGTTCAGCTGGATACGAAAACTGGTGGAAAAAGAGAGACAATAACAGGAGCAGTCAGGAGAATAAAATACTGATTGATTGATTGAAAGATAACAAATTAATTGTGATTAGAAAATAGCCACATGATCACTTTCTGGCTCTGCAACAATAGCTATTGAGAGAGAAAGATAGATTGAGAGACAAAGGTGGTGGTTGGGGTGGGGGAGAGAGAGAAAGAGGAAGAAAGATAGGATGAAAGAGAGAAAAGGAGAAAGAAGCAGAAAAAAATGGGAGGGGTGAGAAAGACAGAAAAAAAGCACAAATGATCTTTCATTAGGCTAAAGATTTTAGATTAAGTTCACAATTACATTTAATTAATTTATGTAATGTACTTGAAAAAAAAAATGACAATATAGAATAGGGCAGAAGGAGGTGTCATCACATGTGGCTGGATCGGGGCCCAGTGGCCATTTTGTTTCTATTTTTCGTTTCCACCAGGAGTTGAATTTGTTTGGGGTTTAATATTTACCTTTGTGCATTAAACAAAAAAATACACAAACAACTATTACTAATTAAACAGAATAAGAAATTCCGAAAATAATTAAGTTAGATTTAGTTTCCATTGGTAGGGCTCGCTCTCTGTCAGGCTACAAATATATCCCGCCCTATTGAAAGGCATAATACAATGAACCCCCAGTAAATGTAGGAATTAAGTTTGCTACATACCCCCTAAAACCCACCAACAATAAATGTGGCCAAAGTTGCTCACACAAATGCTTATTGTTATAGATTTACATTTGCAATAAAGTAATACATTTTGAGTAATATTTACAATAATTAAACGGAAATCTGCAGGTTTTACTCATGCAGGGGATTGAATCAAGATTGAAATATGTTTTTTCATCACATTCTCCTAATCATTAAGCTGTTGTGGATTTGGTACAGGTGGGTGAACTGGTGTCATGTAAACAGGATGTAAAAAGTCTCCTCACCTTGGCGTGGTGTGGTCGGTGTCGTCGCTCTATGGTCAGTGCTGGTGAAGAAACCTCAGAGCGTGCATCTGGATTGAGTGGCCGGTTCGGAGAGAACGTCTGGTACCCCGCCAGAGATCCATGTGAGGGTGACGAAGGTATTGATTCAGAGATTTGCCCCAGTGTTTTGGTTTTAGGACTGGGGAGTGTGCCATATCCCAGTCTACTATGTGCCTGACGCTGCTGCCATTCATAAAGCTGCCACATGGTGTCGTCCCGGATCGAGCGTCGTTTCTCTGCTGTGCTGGGCTGAAGCGCCTGATCATAGACCGAGCCGGACACACTGCAGATGCTCTCTGGGCGAAGCACGTTTCGAGGGAGCGTTCGATAGCCTTCGGGGTATCGAGGGGTAACTTGGGCACGGTGGCTTGGCATGTTTCTCGGAAGAGTCTGGTAGGAGGTGATGCTGTAAAAATAAAAGAGTGCCGCCACATTGTTTGCTGGTAGGTTTATTAAATTTGAGAGAAACTAACTTATATCTAAAAAGGTATAAGTGGACAAAATGATCTTAAGCCATTACATGACAGAGGCGTGCTAATACGAGTGGCTAAGGTCTGGATGCTCTCTCCACATCCCAACCATGAGTAATCTAACATTCACTTCCACACTATGAGTGATATAAAGCAATCCCTTAACTTTAAGAACCTGAAATGATACGGTCGCTAGGGAGGGTTAAGTGAAATAATGTTTCTTCAAATGGTATATAAACCAACCCCTCTCAACAGATTTAGTGAGGCTGTAATAAAGGTCTGATTATATGGTAGATAGGGTAAGCAAAATGGTTGCTAAAGAGGCCATCACATAGTGTGTGGCATCATGAAATGTTCCTTTATTCACCTTGAATGCTATGAGCTAACACCAACATTTCTAAAAATTTATAATATGGTGCATTTGTTTTATTGAATTTCTGAAGATATGGTTGCTAGGGTAAAACGTGTGGATGCCAGGGAGGGGTCAGTGAAATAATGTTTCTAAAGTTTTCTGCGGCTAAAATAATGATCTGATTATTTGGTAGTTAGGGTAAGCAATCTGGTTACTAAGGAGGGCATCAATTAATATGTGACATCAATCATGTAATGTCCCCCATGTCATTATGAATGCTCCAACCCAAAAATTTCTACAAATTTCTGAGACGGACATATACATCTGATAATGTGGTTAGTATGGTCCATTTGTTGCTATGAACCTAAAAAGATATGGTTGCTAGAGTAAAATGTCTGAATTGTAAGGAGGGGTCAGAGACAATGGTTCTTCAAATGAGATATAAACCAACTTCTCTCCTCAATTCTTTAAAGCTTCAATAAACATTTGATTATATGATAGATAGGGTAAGGAATCTGGTTTCTAAGGTAGGCATCAGATAGTGTGTAGCATCATGAAATGATCCCCCTGTCCCCCTGACTATTGACCATTTCTACAATATTCTGAAGTGGACATATACATCTGATGATATGGTTGCTAAGATCCATTTGTTTCTATGATTTTATGAAGCTGGAATGATATGGTTGCTAGGGTAAAACGTCTGGATGTAGGGGAGAGGTCAGTGACAATCTTTCTTCAAATGGGATATGAACCAACCCCTCTCTACAAGTTTCTGAGGTTTCTGATTATTTGTTAGTAAATGTAAGCTATCTAGTTGCTAAGGAAGCCATCAAATAATGTGTGACACCATGTAATGTCCCTGTTCTCATTAACCAACCACAACATTTGTAGAATTAACTGAGGTGGACATATCCATCTGATGATATGGTTGCTGAGATTCATTCACTTCTATGATTTTCTTAACCTGAAATGATCGTTGCTAGGGTCAAACGTCTGAATAAAAGTGGTACGAAACTGAAATGTTTTCTAGGGGTGTGGCCTGGAAGTTTTAAGAATTTTCCTATTCACTGTTGCCTTGGACCTTCTGCAATTGCCTTCACCATAATCCTGTTTCAGAGGGCAACAGCCCAAGTCAGCTAAGCCAGTGACCGCAAGACTCCCCCAAGACTTTACAAGTTATCTCTTTTAGGCCCTGGTCCTGAACCAAGAGACACTTTTCTCTTGTGGTACAATAGTTACTCAAACAAAATAAAAACGCAAACATTCCTGGCAGAAAGAAAGATGCGGAGAAAAAAGAGCGAGCTCTGGAATTAAATAACAATGTTATAGGACAACTACCCAATTAATTTAAAAAGGTGCTCTCTGTTTCTCCCGACTCATTTCTCTGACCTGCGTGTGTCCTCATCAGGGGGCCGTGTACGCTGTGTCCGCACCCAGTGCTCCAGCTGCTGCATGGAACTTGTTCGGCTCAAGCTTCGTTCGGGTTCTGCCGCATTCCTCTGATTCATTTCTTCAGATCCATTGACCAGCGGAGGCTTGAACTGAGCACTCTGTACCTGCATCTGTCTGGAAGATGAGACGGCTGCAGCAATGGCTGCTGCTTGAGCTGGCTGTAGCTTTATGCTGTTTATTTTAGTGAGCGGTCGCTCCATGGTGCCTTCCTTCTGGAAGCCGTACATATCTCCCTCCCGAGGTGGCGGGACAGGTTTCTCCAGGTCTTTTTGTTGCTTTGCTTTATCCCCATCTCTTTGAAGAGTATATCGTGAATCTTTCTGCAGGATCTTCTCTGGCTCTTTATATTTTCCGCCATCCCTCACATCTTTGTGCAGAAAGTATATCTGCCCATCTTTCTGCTGCAGATAGTTTTCTCCATCTTTGTGAAGGGCGCATTTCTCCAGATCTTTGTTAAGAATGCATTTCTCCACATCCTTCTGCAGCATGTAACGTTCGGGGTCTTTTTGCTGAGCAAGTCTCTGAGCCTCTTTGTGCAGAGTGTAGTTGTCTGTGTATTTCTCACCGTCTCTTTGCACAATGACCCTGCTGTCTTTATCCTTTTTTTGCAAACTAGCCCGGCTCTCTCTCTCTTTTTGTAAGCCAACCCTAATTTCCCTGTCCTTTTGGAGGCTAGCCTGCCTTTCGGTGGGTTTTGGCTTCTTTTCATCCTGCCGGGTAGTTTCCCGGTTCCTCTCATTGTTCTGGATCTCTGGTCGAGTCAGAATTCGGTGGTTTAACATGTTGTTCAGCTCCTGAGGGCTGTGGGGCTCTACTTTTATCTTTTCAAGCCTAAAATGAAAAAGACAGAAATTCATGTTGTATAAAAATAAGCCTTCAACTCATTGCCCTCACTGCTGAAAGTCAGGATCACCATCAGGATCAAACTGGTTTAAACAGACGAGATTCTTTTTAAGAGTAAACGATTTTCAATCAAAGCTCTGAGAGCTATTTTGAACATCTCCAACTGCAGCTGTTTGCTCCTTTTGAATCCTGAGCTGTAGTTACAGCTAAAAGCTGTAGTGATGAGCACAAAAGAAGTCTAAAAACTGTGAAAATCTCTCCCCAAGAGCCTCTCTTGAGTGGCTCTTGTCCCAGACCTGACAGCTTTGCAGATCCAGAAAACTCAGCCACAATGGCTTTTGAGCAAACAGCTATTTATTAAAACCCCTTAAAAAATAACAAATTTTGACTCAAGAGTTAAAGAGCCCATGTTATCATTTAGAAAAGTAAATTTTTTGGTTTTTGAAATTTCCAAAAACAGGATGAAACGCATTATTTTACAGGATTTTTAATTAATTACTGTTTTATGAATTGTTCCTACGAAACTCCTCCTTTCTTTACGTGACGCAACCTGTAATGGTCGGTGGTTCGTACCGTCTGCTCTCATTAGATACTGTGTGTCTCTGAAACGGACGTCTAACAACAAATATTACACTACTGTTATTACTCAAATTTAATGTAAAGAGTGCATTAAAAGTAAAAAAAACCTCATCAGTATGAACCTGTAACGATGCAAGGACTTAAGAACCCAAACGCAAGAGCTGAGGATAAAGTGCTGAGTTTTAAAGCACAGTGAAAGGCCCGGTGCGCAATTAATACATAAACAAAACCCCAGGAAGAAGTCCGGCGAGTTTAACAGAGCCTGTGTCTGAGGAAGAAGAGGGCGCAGTTGCTGACACTGCAAAAGCGACTGGAGCAGGATTCCTCTTAGTGGTAAATATCCATTCTCATTAATTTTCTGCCATTTTGACAATTTTTGTTGGCGTGATACATTTTTACTCAAATGTATATTGTATATAGGTATACACGTGGAAACGGAACGATACCAGTATCTTGGCACTGAGAGTAGGAGGAGCTTTGTTTTACAACACGAATGGATGACGCGTCGATGGTAGCAGGGGTTTAGTATCAGGTGTTCGATTGGACTGGAAAAAGAACTTGTGTCAGCGTCTCAGAGTCGAGTTTTTAGTATTAAAGACAATAACTCGATACGCATAGCACTTCACATTTAAAACTCAAAACACCGAATGAAATAGAAATTTTTAAAAATGAATGATTTGGGCATTATTAAATAAATGCATGAATATAATAAACAATGGAAATCACAGAATAAAAAATGTACCAGAAAAACAATATTTCTTTAAAGATTGTGGAGGAGCAGCTATTCCTTTACTTCATACACTAAAACCATTGATTTTTTTTTCCAAATCTTCACATTTACAACTTTTCAATACATTTTGCAATTTCATTCATAAAATGAGATTAAACTTTCAATATGGACCATATATTATGTACATATTATTTTTATGTGTTGTATAAGCACAACAAAGCCACCTTTCTTTCTAATTAAACTCCTCACCTCTTGGCTGGCTCGCCATGGACCAAAGAAGCATCAGTCATAACCTTCATCCAGGACTCCATATCTTTGGCTGTATCTGTGCTGAAGTAATACGTCCGCATGTTTGGATGTGTCGCCTAGAAGTGACAACCAAAAGATATACCTGCAGAGAGAAGATCAAACATTGAGTTTTTTTTTTTTTATCAAGCTTATTTTACTTTATGTAAACTCATTTTAGATTTGATTATTCATTTGCACATGCGGTATGGATAAAGCATATCAAGCATCTAGATAGAGCTCTATGCTCATGCAAGAAAGTAGTTTTTAGTAGTTTCCCGAATGCTTTTTAAGTCTAAGCGGACTGAGGATCAGATTCGGTTTTAAGAATATCATTTTGCCCAAACTGAAAACACATGCTTTTCTGTAAATTTTAATCTGCTCTTCATACATTTCTTTGTTATTTGTAAAGAGTGTTTAATGGGAATGTTTTAGCCTTGTACAGAGTCAAATTTGTGGAAATTTTCAGAACAAACTTAACATTTTTGAATAAAAACACAAATCATCCGGGTTGATTTTCTGAGAAATGTGGTTGGTTCAGAGCAGTGCTTAATTTGTCCATGAGGAGGTCCTGGAGCACCAAGAGTGGTGTTCCAGCAGTGCCAAAGGGAGAGAACATGTCCAGGATCCGGAATTTTCTTCACCACTTTTCACAATGCCATGATTCTGGAATATGGTTCCTATGACAGTTTCAGGACTTTGTGGGTTTAAGGCTTTAATTTGGAGCATTTAAGCGTTAAACAAAAAAACAAGTCAGTTTAAAGTTCCCTGGACTTTTTTTTCCTGGTTAAATTAACTAATTTGAGACCATTTTAAGAATTACAATGTTTCTGGAGTCTTATCTGGATTTTCAGGTTCAATACATTCATTTGAGGCATTTTTGAGTGAAGTTATTAACCATTTTCTGATCAAAACCTATTTATTTATTAAGAGTGTTTGGATCTCGAATATGAGTCTGCAGCCTGGTTTACAGAACTCTAGATCTGCTGACTTTAGAACTTTTACCTATTTGGGGTGCAGCTAACTCACTGGTTAGAAAAAAAAACTGTTTTGACTTCCTCTCTGGCGTTGTACTAGAATGCTAACACTGGCTAGCATGTTTCTGTTTACCTCTTGAATGTCGTCTAATTAATTCATGTGCTGCATCTGAGTTGTGTGATCATGTGTCATTCACTTTCATTCATGTTTTTTATTTTTATTTTTATTTTTTTATTAAAGTCAATCATAAACAGACAACCAAGCATCACTGCATAAAAAATAATAAAACACTGATAAAATTAGACATTACACACAGTTTCTTTACAGATTTTGACTGACAGGGAAGGTCCCAGATCCAATAGACCTGCAAGTTACCGGAGCAAGTTCCGGCGTGCTCTGGCACAAATGAAGCACTGGTTCCAAGACAGCAGATGGTGACAAAAGCATTGCATTACACATTAAGCTTCAAAGGTTAGTTCAGTTCACAGCTGAGAGGAGCAGGATTTTCTGTTTCTTTGTTTTCCCTCAGATGATTTATTGTATATGACGATTACAAGGCTTTTACTGGGAATGTAATGCAAAAAACACCCTTATCTGCTGTCCTGGCCCCAACAACATTTGACAAAAAAAATGTGCATTTATGACAAAATTGTGCATTTATTAGTCACAAGTGACTTATACTTGTTTGTAAACCTGTCTAACTCGATAACCCTGGTCCAGATTATGTATCCTTGATGAAGATAATAATACTTTTTAATCCTAAATATGCCACGGTAGCCTCAACATGTTTATTATTCCATTTAAGACCAAATTCTTTTGAAAAGACCATCAATAAAATCTACATTTAAATACACCTCATGTAAACGTAATCTTCTTTAAAATCGCTCGCTAGTAGGAAGTCTACTAGTTACAATCTCAGGACTCACCGCATCAGTGAAGTTTGGGAACACAGGAGTCGTCACAAACGGCATTGTTGTGAGATGGAAAGAAAGCAAAAAAAGCATCCTATTCAGTTCAGATCAAGACCACCCCCAACACTTTCCATAGATGCTCTTTTTCAAATAGCATTAAAATGGTTTGAATTTAAAGGTGTGAATGTGTCTGACCTTGAAAGCATATTTTCTGCTGATGTGGTCATCCACGGACAGCATGGAGATGTGGAAACTGGGCAGGAGGATGCTTCCCAAAATCCCCTCTTCCTTCTCATCTGGCAACACACAGTAATGACAATCAACATGCTTTAGATAATTACACAAGACAAAAATGAGTCATGGTGCCTCACAAAGACGTGTGGTAAAAAGAGTGGTGACCACTTCAAACACGGAATTTCATCCCATGTCTTCAATAAAAGTGTTTTTTTTTATTATTATTATTATTATTATTATTAGTGCAAGGTCTCCGCAAAACAGAAACTATATATATTTTGAAACAGAATTCAACTCAAGTTAATATGTGAAGCAGCAGAAGAACCTAATGATTAAGAGGAATTATTTACGCTGCGTCCACCACTCATCTACAGCATACTTTCCCTAAGAACACTCTTAAAACCCAGAGACTCTTCGTAGCAAGCACCACACTAACACTTGTTCACCCAAAGCATATGTTATCTCTAGTAAATTAACTGTTCCGACTGCCAAACATTCTTAAATTGCTGTTAAATAATTTCAAGTAGCTGAACTCACCTCTGTAGTAAAAGAGACACATGTCGCACAAAACAAACCATCTCTTCTTCCACATCTTCATCCCGGCACTGTCCTGGAAATACATTAAAGCAATGTAGCCGTCAATCAAACCAGCTGACCAACTTTATTCCTTGACATTAGTCAAAATGATCATTCTTGTATTATTTAATTTTCATTCAATAAATTAAGATTTATTCATCTCCTTCTAGATGTGCAACAGGAAGTGACTAAAAATGCAGTACAACCACTGGTCACTTTGCGGTCGGAACTGAATTGACTGATGTTAAAGTACACTTTGGGAGTCATAGTAAGTCTTTCTTTTTCAAACTATTTCACTAATTTCGATTTGTCGGAGAAATTAGGGGTTTGAAATTGATTTTTATACAACAAGCGTTATTTCCATGCTGCTTTGAATAGAGTTTGGAATATGGTGGACACCTGCACAGGGCCAAAGATTTTTTTCCAGGAACGAAGAGCTCTTATTTGTAAACAGATAAAATGAGAATCTATTTAAATGCTTAATAGTTTAATACTTGTTTGTGCAGCCAGCCGTTCTTCATCACGGGTGCATTCGGGTTCCTCTTGATAGAGTTCGACCTCTTTCCAAAGTTGTGCACTTTCTTTGAAGACCTGGAAGGCTAGAAACACACCAGGAAACATAAGTACAAGTGGGAATCACATTAAACATAATCGTGTTTATAGATTTCTCTGGATTAACTAGTATGGTAACTACACATAACTAGTATGGTTTATGAAATACCAAATTTTTAATTTGGAAAGTTTAACATTGCCGTCACATGTTTTGAAACATGTCCCGTAAAATGTATATTTTTTACTGTTTTGTAGGTGGAAATAGGGCTGGGCGATATGGACCAAAAGTCATATCCCGATATATTTAGGCTGAATATCGATATACGATATATATCCCGATATTTTTTATCAAAAAGTGAGAGCAATTGTTTAGTAACAGTCAAACCCAAATATGACATTTCACAAGTAGTTTTATTTAAACTGGCCGGATGAAACAATACTCAGCTGTTTCCTTGTTTTGGGAATAAAATATAAATATATTTGAATACGCAAATAAAATAAATAAATCTAAAGTTTGTATAATGCTGTTGCTGTACATTCATAAATTATTAAAATATTCAATGCTGTAAGCAACTTAGGCGATTGCATTCTTTTAAACTTTTTAAACAATATTTATAGTTGAACAATGTGTTACAAGTAAATTTGACATCTACGCGGCATATAAGCAAAATAAAAATTAAAACTTTTTCACGAGTAAACATTTTATGTGAACTCTCATTGGCTTAGTCTGTGTAATCACGCGCGTTCACGCAAGAGGGGAGTCGGAATCTGCCGGGGAGTCGAAATATGGCACAACAACGGAACACCGCGGGAAAATGAAGCTTGAAGGGAGCTTTGTGTCGGGGCTGGAGCTTTTGCGGGTTGCGGTTGGCTTGCAGCTGGGGCCTCGGCAGCGCGCAGTTTCACACACTCTTCATACTGCAGTTTGTGCCACTGTTTTAGATGGTGAAAAAGATTTGTAGTGCTTCCACCCCTGGCTGTAACTTCTTTATGGCACTCACTACATATGACATGGTTTTGTTTCTCATCAGAAACTTTGAATCCGAACCATCTCCATATTACTGATTTCTCCGCATGCTCAGCAGATGTTGTTGCTTCCTCCATGTTTGTTGAAGAGTGCCGGCGGATTGTCTGCTCCAGAGTCCAGCCCCTCCCCGCTCTGTGCCTGAAAGAGGAGGGGCGTGGCCAGGGGCGCGCGAAGTAGTGCTGAGAGCTCCGGGTTAAAGCAGTTTGCTGGAGCAAGGCTCACAGCGCAGTTTGAACTACGCAGCCTATATCGATATATGCGATATGGTCAAATTTCATATCTCGTTTAAAAATATATCGATATATGTTTTAATATCGATATATCGCCCAGCCCTAGGTGGAAACTCCGCCTAATTGCAGATACCAGTAGGTGCAGTTGGTTCTTATCATCCATATCTAAATCACTGATGTTTAGTTTGACTTGATGGCAGAGCAAACAGCTGTAATAGTCTCTAACTGTGATAATGTTGGGCTTGCTTCTTATGCTACTAAACTGTAACCCACCCACAAATCAATTAAAAAAAAAATGTTTCATTTCTTCTGATATTGTACCTACTGTAGCTAAGTTAGATTAAATGAGTCTCAACAATATTTTCAGGTTTTACGTACTCTGGTAGTGGGGCTGCCAGGGTGCGTGGTGTAGTCGGAGCCACCGGTGTAATTGGAGGCTTCACTCATGGTGCTGGTGGGACGCTCTTTCTTCTCTTCCTCTGGAGCTTTGGTCGCTGGTCTGAAAGAGAAAGGATGAGCATCATAAAAAAATGTAGTGACATAACATATCTAGCATTTTTATGTCATTATAGTAACTAACACTTGAATAACAATGTTAACATTCATTATTTTTTTTTAAGTTTTAAATTGCGACATGGATTTTTTCCTGGACATGTCAAACATTAGTAACAATACTGGTGTTGGTAGAATTTTAGTTTTTGTGTAAAGCATCAGATTTAATTTTCTCTCCTTCATTAATTGTTTATGCCCTGTTGATTTCCATTATAACGACCTTTTCTGATTTCATGATACCGAATAATCATGCATTTTTGACCATTAACCATTGAGATAGCCCTGTGGCAAAAAAGCTTAGCTTCTGACTGGTATATGTCGTTAAAAGGAGTATAAAAAACACAGACACAACACTGTAAAAAGATTTAATGAATGTAGCTAACTTTATCTTTTAGTTAATAAAAGATAGCAATAGATTAATTAATATATATTTATCCAAACTCTAAACCCATTGTGTTTTGTCCCGCGGCAGCCATTTTCCCAGAGGTTTCTCTAGGTTTGCATCAGTTTGTGCTGGATCACATGCTTTCTTTTCAGACTCAAACTTTTAAAACTCTTGTAGTGCAACATATTTATTTTCCGATCAAATATAGAAAATATTCTGAGAATTTGGTTACCAGATAGAGCGCATTTTTGCAGAATAATTTGTTTTTATTCTTCCAGATAAGAAAATGTGTTTGTTTACCACAGAAATGCTTTCCATTTAACAAAATCATCTGATTTTAGCATTATAAACCAACACAAAGACACCCATTGACGGCTAGCTAAACATTCAGCAGTCACGCAGACCGCCAGAAAGAGTAGAAAATACCACACAGACCACATCATCAGGCCAAACGGATCCAAACACGACCATCCAGGCTGCTGAGCTCCAATTAAACTGAGCATTTAACACGGCTATTAGCATTCAGTAATTAATCTCTTCCCAAGTAATGAGCTTTAGCATGCGCAGCGGTGCCAAGTTAGCAGCCGTCACTCAGTTGACATCCGACAGTGGCTTCAGAGTGGCAGCGAGTGTGAAATTAGCCTAATGTTATCTGGCTAAACCTCACTCAATCCTGAGATAATAGACATTTGCTAAAATGGCTGAGTCATGCTAACCTTTACCTCTATCTGCGCCATTTCTCTCTTGCTACGGCATCTGCAAAGACCTAAGAGGTTAAATGAGTCTGTCTTGTGGAAAATAAATGAGATGTCAGTATTCCGCTTTGAAAAACGAATCATATTGAATTATTCAATGCAATTCCCTGTGGCCCAGTCAGTAGAAAAGCATTACTAGCTATGCAAAGGTTATGGGTTCGAAACCCAGGGAAAGTAAGAATGGATTAAAATGTGAAATGTCATTTGCTTGTAAATCTGTAGAATTTTTATGAGTGTAAAATCCACTAGAGTTATTGTTTTGAAGTGTCCTCCCCTGAAATCTACTTTTAAAGAGAGTATGTAGCGCTACACACAACATGGCAGATTGCAGAGGAATTTAGATTTCAATATTATTATTATTAGGCCTGAAGTCATAAACACTCATCAAAAAGAAAAACAGTTATAACATTTGTAATGTAATTTCGGCCCACACATGTTCTCTCATTTACCTCCTGTAGCTCTACCTCTAGTCGGAAACAAACCAAGTATGTGTCTCCGCGGTCAATATATCATTGTCTCTGGTGTTAAATATAAGCAACTGAAAGTTCTCGGATCATGTGCTCAGTCACATGATTAACTGAGCCAAACACTTGCAGGAAGTAAACAAAAGTGACCTGTTGCCTAGGGCTTCAGTGAAGACACAGATACATATAATTGATCAAAAATGATCAGTCAGTGATCTCATTCTCTCAGTCAGTGATCTCATGGTCAAACAGTTACTAGAACTCGGCTAGAACTGAATATAAAGAGATAAACAAAGCTCTAGTTACATCCAAACACTTCAGCAGCTCTAAACCACAAGAGTTGAATACAGGAGCATCTCAGTCCCCCTAAACATCTTGTAAGTCTTGAAAAAAAAAAACAGCTGCTCTCAAGTGTTTCACAAAACTTTTGTACCATCTAAAACATTTGTATATGATTTGTTTTAACGTGGGAAAGGTAACTCTTTCTGTTTTGATACAGGCGGTGCATGAGGAAGCCTTGGGTTGCCAAATATTGTTTGTAGAGATGAATAAATGTACTCACTGATTTAGTATTTTTTTAATTGTTTATAATAGATGCTTCAATAAAAACATCCAAGTCAAAATATATGAATTTAATTTGATATCGGTAAAATAGGCAGAAGTGTGTGATACACAGTGACTATAAATACTGCAAGAGTTCTTAAAAGGAATGTTGAAAAGCAGAACGAATGTTTATTATTAATCATTATGAATTAACTATTTATTCAAGCACAAGATCAAGACTTTTGTGTGTGCTATTGACATTTATTTTAATACAGATTTAAACATTGTTTAAAAAGCAGTATCATTGTGTTAGTATCGATCTGGCACCAGCGTTGAATAAAGATAAAAATAACCATTTTCACTGATAATTCACAGTACAATTAGAGTTAAAACAGACAACTATAAAGGGCAACAAATACCCTGTTACAGATTAAATAAACCGAACCTCAAGGTGGAAGGTTGTCTGAGTTGATTTGCACAGATTTAAAAGTGGAAGCGGTAAAATAAGACATTGATGAACATCACGCTCTCTGCTCAGAATTCACAAACGGATAAACACTTCTGAGTGAGAGTTTCTCACATCGTCTAAAACAGTTATGGCTTAAAATAAATGTGTCACTCTCATTATCATCGAGTTAACAGAAAAATCGGGGGGAAGGTGATAATTGAAGCAGGTAAATCAAGATGCTGCACCAGGCTCAAAATTCTGAATTCGAAGATGAGCTTTGAATGACGGAATGATTGACCTTTTCCACTCTATGGCACCAAATCTTTTCTGTTTAATGCGGACCTCTTGCATTTCCACTGGACGTTGTCATTGTTTCCGGTGGGTGTGTTGTAAACCCCATTGTGGTAGTTTAGCACCATCCAAGTCATCATCACGATGAATCCAGTCTTCAGCTCCTAGTTGAATCGAAGGATTGCATAGTTGTGTTCTTCTCTGGATAAATGTGATGACTGGGATGATCCAATCAGCAGTCTGGGTGTCTTTATGAGTCAAGCTTACTCTGGCCAATCATGTTCAGCTCCATTAGTTTTGGTTACGAAACCTGCAGGCAACAATTAGGGAATAGCCCTCAAAAGTGCCATTTTATGGACTTCTCATCTACTATATGCTTTTAAAAATCTCAACAGTTAACTGTTCCTTTTCACAAGTACACTTTAATTCCCACAATCCAGCAATTTATTTCTCAGATTGACTTCTCCTCAGCACCATGTTGACTTTGCTGGAGTACTGAGCAGAGTAAGAGGGAGAAGAAGACTACTGAAGCCATGAGTTTGACAGTTTTTGCTCTGCAGCGATTTAAGGGCACTCAAGCAAAGACAATTATCGAGAAGGCAGATCATCCTGGACAGCAGAGGTGAACTGTGAAGATGTTTCCAGAGAATAAAGTCAAAGCCCTGTTAGACAACTTTCACTTGGACACAGATATACCGCAGATTTTCCAGAAGACCAAATACATGTGTTGTATTACATATTCATATATTTGCATTTAGATGTCCTAAAGGGATCAGATAAATTGTACAGCTAAGTGATGAACTGACTTTGTTTTACATTTACACTGACAATTTAAACAGTTGCTTTGACACGATTAACTTTAGTTAACTGAAACGCCCGCAGTTCAGTGAGAAATCAGAACAAAAAAAAAAAAAGACAGGACTTTTAAATGAGACAGTGCTGGCTGCACCAATGCTTCATCAGCAAAATTCCTTAATTATTACACATTTCATTTTCTACTGGTCTTAAAACATTACGAGTCGGGTTTTAAATACTGAAGTGAAACGCTTTTGGATCTATGTTAAACTAAACACTTCCATCACAAGATATGGGACTGAACAGTAAAACTCATCATCTCTGTAATTTTAACACGGGGTGGGCAAAGTCATTCCTGGAGGGTCGAGGACCCTTCTGGTTTTTGTTGCAGCCCTGCTTCACTGGCAACACAAACCAATGAGAGCTTGATTAGTAAAATCAGGTGTGTTTCATGAAGGTTACATCTAAACTGTCACTAACAAAAAAAATAAATAAATAAAAGAGCTGTTTAAGGACACCAGGGATAAAACTGGAAATCAAATAGCATGAGCAAAAGCAGAATAGCAAATGAACTAGTAAGAAAAAAATAACAGTTGGTGAAATATTTACAAATTAAAATAAAACAAGATCAGACATCTCTCTCCTCGTGAAGCATCACTGATCATAAGAAAGAGGAAGCGTCAACCAAGAGCTACATGTGGCCTTATGAAAGCTGGGACATTAGCATTAGTAACACACTACGACACCATAGATATGGAGTATTAATGATAAAAAAAAAACAATAACAACAGAAACAACAATAAGTTTCACTTATTTATAAGTTGCAGACTGCACGCTTTCAGAGCAGTTGTGTCACAAATCCTTTCACACTGCAAGACTATCTGAGGGGCAGCATCCAGTTGCTACGATCAAGGACAGAGGATTTCACATTGTATGACTTTAGACAAAATTGCAGAGACTTTGTCCATGTTCTCAAACTATATGTCGCCAACCAACAACTTGCGAGGAATTATTTTAAAACAGCTCAAGGTCACATGTGCCAGAACAAAAAAACAAGACTGGGAAAATCAAAAATGGGAGAGCCCAAGTTTTGGTTTATTTTATTGTGTCCAAAAAGACCAAAAAGAAGCCTCTTTGGAATCAATGGTCATATTGCTATCTATGCCTTTGTATCTCCTCTGCAACTTCACGTTGCCCTGGATTCTCTCCAGGGCACTCTCATTGGCTGCAGGTAATCACAGATGCTATTTCCAGTCAGAACACATTTCACACTGCACAATTGTGACTCGCCGAAGTATTTAGTTTGTCAAAAATCTTACAACCAGCCAGCGACTATATCAGAGTACGTCTTTGGTAGTTCACACTGTGAGATTGCCACACGCGTGCGTGCATGAGCTCTGATTTAAAACCTGCCTGACACTCAAAATTGCGGCTAAAATCGTGCAGTCTGGACTTGGTTTTAGAGTCATGCACAAAATGCATCTAGCCAAACGAGTAAAAGAAGTAATTGTTCGTTAAAGTCATGGTTACTTTTTCTGGGGCTCATGTCGCCCATGGTCTGCAGCCAGCTCCCCCTCAATCCATTGCTCAGCCTCCAATTCACTATTTTCAGATCTTTAACTCTAACCGTCAACAGTTTCTAAAGTAACCACAGCTTTTAACAGAAGTCATAAGACAACTTTACAAAGAGGTGATTGGGGACAATTCTCCCTTTCATAAATATAGAGCTGTAGTGTTGTGTGCTTTATTAAAAACAGAACCCCTTCCCTTGTCATCTCCTTCGGTCCACAGCAGACGCATCCACAAAGAGCAGCCTTCTCAGCTCTTCCATAAACACCAGTTTGTTAATTCAGTGTCTTTGTGTGAAAGCGTGGGGGTGTGTTGACTGTTTGGTAAATCACTTGTTTAAAACACTCCCACCCAAATAGTAACACTTTTATTCATTACCAAATGGGTAGCAATTATGATGTTTTTGGAGAAAAATAAAGAGGGTGGACAATGAAACAGAAACAGTGCACAGTGTACTGTTGAATGAATCATATCTACATGTGAGAAGACAGTGGAATGAGGAGCTTCTCCAGCTTTGGTTTCATCAGGTATGAATGTTTGGTCAGTAAAAATAGGTTTTTACATACAATCCGATGACAAATGTATTTTTTCAATAATAAATCTGTCAACAATAATCTGACTTAAGACAAAATGTTCCCTAAATTACAGAAAACGAATCTCCTCTTCTACAGTGATCTCTCTTGAGTCGAACGCCCAGAAGAATGTGGTTCTTGTCTGATTTCTCAGTTTATGACTCAGAGCTGCAAGAAACTGTGAAGAAACTGGAAGAAAACCACTCACTGTTCGTTGACCACAAAGATGCAGTTGTCTTGCGAGGGAATGCCTGAGACGGGATGCTTGCAGGTCACCTTTCTCTCATTGTGACTGTGGGGTAGAAAAACAGAAAGTTAGATATTTGTAAAAGATCTTATAAAGGAGGACTCTGAAAACAATAGAAACTTGGCACCTTGAAACTTTTGGAAGTTCATAACAAACTAGATTTAATAAATAACACCAAATCACAAACACTGAGATTTACAAAAAAAAAAATGAGGACTACAATCCAAATGAGGACAAGTATGTCGTTTATGTATATCATTCAGATAAAATCATGTAAATTTGTGTTGACATTGAAACAAAAAATTGTTTCCTAATAGCCCTGTAATTGATTTTCTAAACCTTTTTACCAAACAAAACGAAACTGTTCTGCATAGGGGAAATTTGTAATTAGATTAGTTGAAGTAGTTTATTCATCATTTTCAAACCCGCTTATTCCCTTTCGGGGTCACGGGGGTCTGCCGGTGCCTATCTCCAGCACACGTTGGGTGAGAGGCGGGGGTACACCCTGGACAGGTCGCCAGTCCATCACAGTGAAGTAGTTTAATAACACCCAAAAAAACAAAAATAAAAAAATAAAAAAAACCCAGAAAAGTTTATAAAGTGGTTGTGATATAATAAACTGTCTGAAGCCCCACCTGCTCTCTGAGTGGTCAGTCCTCAGTCATTATTCAGCTGCCTAGTTGTAATGTGAATTGCCTCGAGTAGAGGTCGACAAATTAATCGGCCGGCCGATGTATAACATAGTATTGCTATTTTTTTATATATCCGCATCGGCCAATATCAGCGTTTAGTAGCGCCGATTTAAAGTCAGGCACATCCGTGGGAAGCCATGTGTTATTGTTGCGGCGGAACACGCTGCTGCCACATGTGAAGGACCCCAAGCCAAAAGAAGATTCAAAGATAGTACTGGGACATAAAGGAATGGCTTAAATTGTGATATCAAAGTCTCATGGCCATATATTTACCGTTAGCTAAGCTAGCGTAGTCAATGTAGTTCAGTCTATTCAGCTAGCAACGAGCAACAGCGACATATGCGCAGATATAGAACAACGGCTCATGTGACAGCATCGGTGAATTATAATTTATATTTAGTTTGTTTAAAAACAAGGTATAGACCTGTTCTATAGCAAAGCTTCTGTTGTGATCTGGATATTATGTGTAAAATAATAAATAAATAACAAAGTGATGGGTTCTGATTAATTGACAAAGATAAAGGTAAACTACTAAAATGCTAAATATAAATGTTTCTTCTGTTTAGTAAATGCTGTCTGATGGCTGTTGTATTTTTAATAGTTAATAATTTTTAATACAAATTTCAGTTTAATTTATTTTTACTTCTTAAGTTGTTTTTATTTATTTTGTGCAGTTTAAGTCACTGTTTAATATATTGTGGTGTTTGTTCAAAAATGTTGTGCATGCACTTGTTTATGATATTTTAGCAGAAAACGAAGGGGAAATCATCCTGATATCAGCACAAAAAATAGGCGAAATTTTTTTTAAAAATCAGCTGCATTTATCTGCCATCGGTTGCCCCTGACCTCTAAGCATTGGCTACAGAAAACCAATATCAGATCTCTAGCCTCGAGTTATGCACACTTGATCACAGACCAGGTGCAGAAATCTGCTCCAAAAAGGTCCAAGAGGACAATCAGGAGATGCTCAGTGCAGGCTGTGAACTCATCCAATTCTGATTTGAGAAAAAAAGTAGATATTTTATTATCAATAATGTGACTCACAGTCCACTAGAACACAGCCATTAACATCTTCATTAGAGGATTACAAATAAGGAACTATTGGAAGTTGGATAGTACTAAAATACTTCAGAAAACATGCTTATAGTTAATCACAGTGAGGGGCATATGTTTTCACGATGTGTAGAATTTTCAAATGAATTTTAAATAATCTGTGCACATTTACCATTTGGTGAACGTACAGGGCTCTTTTGGATTAAATCAAATGTAAACATTGACCCCCAGAAATCACCTTCCCCACTTGCAATTGGAGTTCAAATTATTTCATTTGTGGAGTTAGAATACACACTGAAATTATGTCTACCAAGCAGATATCCCTGAATAGCACACAAGCAAAACTGCAAAATAACAATATTTTTAAATTTATGCAACCCCTGCACCACAAGGGACAGTTTTGAGCCTAATTACACAACAAAAAGCAATGAGGCTACCCAGAGTGCTCTACTGTGGTAAACATATAAACCCTAAAGCTCAACTTTGTTTGTTATCCATTAGCTTAGACAATGTTAATTATTAAGATCATGATTACTTCAAATAGTGTGATAATCATTTAACACCACAGACATCAATTTAAATCAATGAATCTCTAGCTGTTTATTGAGTAGAACGAGCGGATCGGGGTCTCCATTTCTAACACCAAGAAAACTCTAAATATGTCTAGCATTGAGCAGCTCTACCCCAGCTCTGATGAGTCTACAGACCTGTTTCGCGTGGTGGTGCAGAATTTGAGCATGCTGTTCCTCCGACACCTTTATTTCCCCTAAAACTCCAAATTGTCACCAGCGCACGCCTGCAGACACTACTGCTGTTTCACAAGAACGTGAAGAAAGAAAAGAGCGAGAAGATAGAGACGCTCAACACTCAGCTCTCCGCCCTCTTCCTCACTGCCATCAGGCGAAGACATCTCAGCAGACAACTATAACTGCACAATAAGTGCTCAGTGCATGGAATAAAACAAGGGTGGATGCAGAGTCACGGGGGCTACTGGGAAACACTGGACCGAGTTGAACTGATTATACAGCAGACGGATCGATTCTCATCTGGAATATTCACAACATGTTAGGCCTTTACTAACCAGAGGCAAAAGTAGCAAATTTCATGTCAACAATTGTGTTTTTAAACCTGCTACTGCCTTATTCTCAGCAACAAACTCCCTTTTCTAGTGTTATTTAAAGTTTCGTTTCAGCGAATATCGATTCTCTTATGTTTTTGTTTTGTTTTCTTTCAGTTGTGTATTGGCCTTGGATATGTTTCAAACTCTCTGTCTCAAATCTAATAAATAATATTGTATATTTCTTTAGATGCATGATTTCTACCGAGTATTAGTAGTCTCCTTTTATAGTTATAAGGTCTCGAAACCTTTTAGCATCATCTATGTGTTGGTCTTGGCCATATCTTGATACACTCTGGACCTGCCTGTGATTTAATACTCTGCAGTTTCAGCCAAGTCCTGGTCTCAATGGTTGCCAGTCTCGGTTGCATCTTGATATTCACAGCCAAGTCTTGATACTTAATCTTCTCAAACGTGTCCCAATATTCTCTGGTCCCTCCCATTGATCGATATTCTATGGTCTCTGCTATGTCTCTATTCTTCAGTCTTGAAGTTCTAAAGTCCTGGTCATGTTCTACATTCTCCGTACTCTAAAGCAGGGGTCTCAAACTTTGTTCCTGGTGTTCCAGGGTCACAGTACCAAAATGTCAGTATTTGTTACCAATGGCAGTGAAAATCCACAGTTCCCAGAACCAAAAGGAGCCAATGCATTGACAGAGATATACCTGCAGCTTTTCAAACTAGTCTGATGATCAGATACTGGTGTGTTTAGTTAAAGTTGGAACTAAACTGTGAAGAGCTGTGGCCCACAAGGAATTGAGGACACCACTACTCTAAAGTTTCCGCCATCTATCAATATTCTCAGTTCTCTGTCCCATTTCTATGCGCTCCATTGCTTCTCTGCCATGTTAACACTTTACTGTCTCTGCCATTTTTTTATGTTCTCAGATCTCAGCCTTGTTTCACTGTTTCCGGTCTCCACTGTGTCTCAATATTCTTCAGTCTTGGCTGTATCTAAATACTTTCATGTCTCAGCTTTATCTCAGTTCTCTACAGTCTTGGCTGTGTATTGATACTTTTAGGTTTCAGGCTTGTTTCAAGACTATATAGGCTCGGCAACGTGTCAATATACTTCAGTCTTCACAGTGTCTTAATACTTTTAAGTTTCAACCATCTACATTCTCAGCTGTGTCTCAATATTCTTCAGTCTTGGCTGTGTATTGATACTTTTAGTCCTCAGCCTTGTCCCAGTCTTTTACAGTCTCAACGGTTTCTGAATATACTTCAATATTCACTGTGTCTTTATACTTTTAGGTCCCAGCCTTGTCTCAATCCATTACAGTCTCAACTGTTTCTCTATATTCTTCAATCTTCACTATGTATTGACACATTTAGTTCTCAGCCTTGTCCCAGTCTTTTACAATTCAACTGTTTCTGAATATCCTTCAATATTCACTGTGTCTTTATACTTTTAGGTCTCAGCCTAGTCTCAATCCATTAGTCTCACTCTTTCTCAATATCCTTCAGTCTTCACTGTGTATTGACACTTTTAGTTCTCAGCCTTGTCCCAGTCTTTTACAGTCTCAACTGTTTCTGAATAGCCTTCAGAATTTACTGTGTCTTTATACTTTTAGGTCTCAGCCTTGTCTCAATCCATTACAGTCTCAACTGTTTCTCAATATTCTTCAGTCATCACTGTGTATTGACACTTGTAGTTCTCAGCATTGTCCCAGTCTTCTACTGTCTCAAATTTTTCTCAATATTCGTCAATCTTAGCCGTATTGACAATTTTGGGTCTCAGACTTGTCTCAGTCCTCTAAAGTCTCAATATTCTTGAGTCTTTGTTCTGTCTTGATACAATTTCTCAATACGCTCAGCACTTGGCATATTGGTACACTATAATGTCTTAATGCTCTCTTAATCTACTAAAGGCAATTTATTCAGTTTGAAGCACCAGCCAAAGTTTGCTGAATTGTTCAATGCTTTCTGTGAAAAGTACATTGTAATGAGACATTTCAGGCCATTTTCTGAATCATTTCACAATGTTAGTTGTTCTACATATTCTCTAAAAAGATAGTTTGAAAAGAAAATTCATTTACCAACATCCAATTCACTCCAAACAAAACCAAAAACTCTACTCTAATGACATTGTCCAGAAATGCATCTAATTTGGAGGAACCATGGTGTTTTTAATCTTCTGTATTTTGACACTTTGTTCTGACAGCAATAAGGTTTTAAAACGGCCATCACTCAGTTAACTTGTGTTAATATGACTGGCTTTTAAGCATAATTTATACATCCATTATTCACATTTGAAATGGTTTGACACCATAATCCTTAAATATATACCCCCCCCCCCATATGTCGTGCATATTTATAAACATATTGATTTTGATTGGTAGAACACAAAATAAGATGTTTCTTAGAATGATCACTTGCAGCATAAAGTATGCATTCGCAATAATCGGAATCATCCTGTGATTACGAGTAAAATTGTACGGGAAAGTTCAATTCATGTTCCTCCATAGCCTGGCTCATTTAAATGCATTAGACCTATATCTAATGCTAAACCTATTAATAAATCCTTATTTACTCGCAGTTCTGATTGGCAGGTCTCCACAGAGAAAACCATGTGACGTGACTGTGCATTATGTCACCTATATAATGCGCCTCCGTGCATATACTGTGCATGCAGAGCCAACAGCAGATGGCACAAAAATAACTCAGTCATTCCGTCACTCAGAGGAGCGCTTGAGCGAGGAAAATACACTTCAGTGCTTTCGGAACATGGTCAGGTCACTGCAGGCATCTGGCCACCTCTCTGCCAGCTGGAAGGCCGACATGGGTCAACCCTGTCGATCTAATAACTAATTTGTGGTGTGCACATGAAATAAATTCATACATTTTATCATAAATTCTGGAGTTATTCCATGGAATTGAAAATTAAAAATAAAGGACAATGAAAAATAGCTATAAAAGACAGTATAAAATTATAATTAATAATCCAAAAATTGAGTCAGTAGGTGCAGCATATGATAATCTTTCACATTAACAGATTTTATTCATAGTTCCTCATCTTTTCTGTGGATTAACAGTTTTTGGTTAAGGTTGCTCAAAAACCTCAATCATATGGTTTATTGAAATAATAAGGTATAGCACGTTAAAATAACAGACAATTGTTAACGCGCTGACTCTAAAGATTGCTAAAAATAGAAAAATAATTCATTTCTAGGAAACCATTATCATTCGTATTTTCTAAAAAACAAATAATGATCCAAATGTCAAATATGTGTTTTCTGATTGTATGTCATTTTACAAGGTTGTAATGTCAAGTTTTTTCATTTATTCTTTCATTTTTAACAATATTTTAATATCCACAAGAATATATTTTGTATTTAACACATTGAGTATTTTGTAACATATGAATGTATCCAAAAAATGTAAATGACACTCCTTTTGATTTTACATTTAAACATTTTTAAAGTTGGTAATAGCAAAAATAATGATAAACTCTTCTTTTTTGTTTTCTTCTCTACATCAGGCCATGCCAATGAAATTAACATTTTACCATAAATAAATGAGACGTATACACCTTTTTTGTTCACATTTTTGATATTGGAACTAAATTACATTTTATCATGTTGCATACATTTTATCACAATGCTCTTTATTAAAATAAAATGTATCTTTTTAAGCTATGCTATTTTAAATGTCAAATGTATAGTAAATGAAAGCATAAAATAACAATTGATTAAACTCTTTTTGGTCCTTAAAACATACATTTGGTTTTTCTTACTTAAAATAAGGACCAAAAATAGTTTTTTGGTATATAATTTTAGTATATAATTAGCTTTATTATTAGTGCATAAAAATCTATGTCGGTGACCTCTATCACTAAAGATTCGCAACCAAAAAATAAATTAACTGTTAAAATCTTCTCTTACTTGATATTTAAATAAATGTTATTTTATTTGATATTATATTGATTTTGATCTATACGTTTATATATTTCTTTCTGCTTGTACTGGGTCCTTGAGTATCCTATAAGGTGGCCAAATATTGTTCTACTATCATTGAGTTATACAACAAAATAAAGTATTTCTAAAAGATATTTGACTAACATAACGCATCTCAGAGACATCCTTCACCACAACGATGGAGGCCAATTTGAACCAAATCGAAGCATCTAAGAAGCTGAGTAATCAATCCACTCTGGAGTTGGTAGAGTGTGGTTCACTAGTCTCTCATTTTCTTGCCGTGTCATTCTGAAAGCCTGCAGCAGACTGTGGGAAATGACTGAAAATCACAAGAACCTCTTTGAGCCTTCACATGGATTCGCTTAGGGGATCAGTCATTGGTCTCTGAGACACGTTTGTCCAAGCTTTCAGCTAGAGATAAGAGAGTCTGGAACGTTATGATGTTAAAAATGGATGATAAAACCAGAATAACAGATGTTAAAAACATTATGGAGCCAGGATCTTCACCTCAATTCCCAAGGTATCCAGAATCAGTTATATATGCTTTCCACTGTCCCCTCACAGTGACAGCAAAAAATATTGTCAGTCTCTGACAAATAAAAAACTATTTTAAATGCATCACGCTTAAAAATGTACAAGTTCATATATATATATATACACACACATATATACATTTTAGCCAGCTCCATCTGTGACATCATCTAACCCCATCTTCCACATCTTGATTACTCAGAACATAAGACAGTCAGATAGGCAATGCTTTTAAATTGGAATCAACTTCTAAAGATGGTTGTAAGGATTAATCGAGAAATACGCAAGCATTCTTCAGTGATTGGCATTTCAGAAATTTACAAAAATTCACTAGATTACATCACCTAATTTTCATAAAGATGATGTAATGGGCATGAAATAAATTTCCCCCCTAAAATGCCATGTTCAATGCCAAAGAACAAAATATGCATATAGTCATGCCCAAGTCAAGTTCTCTCCTTTAGGAAAGTGCATTTGAAATGATTATTTATTGTATTTTTGTTTAAATGAAAAAATGGACTTCATTTAAGTACAAGACCTGCAATAGGGGTGTAACGGTACGCTAAAATCGTATTCGGTTTGGTACACTGTCTTGGAGAGCTCGGTTTGGTTCATTCGGTTCGGTACAAAACAATAAGAACTTACATAATCTTTATTTTAAAAAGCTGCCAATACACAATAGAATTCTTGCATAAAATAAATAAAAGTGACACATTTGGGGGATATTTTAAATAAATTGCACTCTTTATTAAGAAAAACACATTTTTTTAAATAAAAAATGAAATACTGCAACTAGTTAGGATAGATTACCTATCCACATTTTCTGAAGAGAGCACAGATCTGGTTGCAGTGACAATATCTCCAGCAGTAGAAAATGTTAGATGTGTTGCCTGCCCGATCTCCGTGGAACAATGTCGGCATACAACTTTAAATGTATCCACTCGTCTATCCCCGTTACGTAATTTAACAGAGAAGTCAAAGTGTTCCAAAACAGGAGAGCGTAGTGAGGTGGGAGGGTCTTCAAGCACTGGCTTCTCTTTCTCTGTGTCCATTTCTCACAGCTACCCGGCGTGCAGCTGTGCTTCACTCAATAGCGTCCGTGCGGAAACTCGCATAGGAACATTGTTCCGCTATGCTTAATATCGCGCTAATAATACATTTATATAATTGAATAAAAATACTGAATACCGAAACGGTACGCAAGTGTACCGAACCGAACAGGCCGTACCGAAACGGTTCAATACATACCGTGAACCGTTACACCCCTAGCCTGCAATTGTACTAAATTTTTCAAGAAAATTCTAAAAAACTGATTTCTTGTCTGTTTTGGAAACTCACTTTAAATTGACTTCATTTGTAAGCCTTGGTCCGTTACATAAGCATTCCGAATTTCAAACTACTGTACTTCGAACAGTCTGAAATAGCAGTATAAAATTAAAGAAAATATTTTTATATTTCATGTTGCCACTAGCTAGTGCTATAGCCAACACTGTAGGTTGCTATAAAGATTTGTTCAGACATAGACTCGTAACACACATGGCATATTTCAACCCGATCGGGCATTGAATGGCTGAGTTATTGACAACTAAAAAGCAATTTACTATCTTATTTGCCTTAAGACTTAACAGATCTAAACAGATACAACAGATTAACAGATAAAAATCTCTCCGAGGAGTTCGTCAAAGTATGATGATCAAAACTGGACATTTTAAAGTTTTTTTCTTAGCTTCCAGTCAACTGCAATTCATATTATATACATATTGAGTCTTGGTACACAACACACATGTGCTGAATTTCGTACAACAGACTGAGATTCCAATATAAGCTTAAATGCTTTTCGAACCACAAACAGATAAAAATGTTCACCAGTGTGGCTCTCAAAAATGAGCTACCGGTAATTCTCCACTAGGGTTCTATGCACCTTCAGTGCTTGAGCCCTAAAAACAATTTTCTCTCCTTTAACGAAACAAAGAATGCTCTTAATGGACTAAATGAAAAAATCCGGTTCATGACACTGGTCATTAAATTGGTCACTGAATGTAGATGCAAAGCTAAAGGAGTCCCGTATGTTTAAATTGTGTAGGCATCTACTAAAACATTCATTGAACCAGTTCTAGTCAAGCAAATAACACAAAGTGTGCACAGCAGGGTTTACATGATAAATATTTGATGCAATGTACACTCTAGCTTCGATGTGGTGTTATTCAAACAGCAGTTTTATTAAATAGTGATTGCAACATTGGTGCAATGTTATGAGCTGATTGCACCAGCGCATGCAATCCCGAGCTCATGACATCATCAAGATGGTTAGAAACAGCTTGATGGAGCTGTCAAGTAGTGCGAGGCCAGAAATACGGTCTGCTCATGTTGCTAATAGTAACCGCTGCAGATGGCAGCTGTTGTGCTGGTAATGGCTCTATAGTAGCTTTTCTGTCCTCAAAAGCATGACAGGAAGTTGGGGAAAAAGGCAAAACAAGAGGCTCATTTGGAAGCAGATGGGTTGAGAGTGGCGCTCCCCGTTGAGATGCTTCAGAATGCATGGTAATGGCAACAAAACACACAGATCTGAGCGCTGGTTTGGATCTGATGCCGCTGAAAGCCCATCCAACGGTCCATTTCTTCCAAACGCCCACATGCTGATTAGAGAAGCACAATCTGGATGCTGATGAGGGCGAATATCTCCTTGCAGGACCGTCTGTGAGGCGCAATTAAAACCAGTGAGAGGTGGTAAAACAGCATTCTGAGAAGTTCTACACGAGCAGATGTGATGATGGGTAATGTTAATTATTCATTATTTGAAGGGGGTTCTACGGCAAATATGTGTAGGTAATGCTACTGATTGGCCAGTGAACCTACAGCTAGTTTTTTTCTGGCTACTAGATACAAGAGCCTGCAGATAAACTCACATCTTCTTGAATTCTTCACTGATGCACGACTCACAACACAAAAACAAAGAGTCTTCTCACCCTAAGCTGCTAAAGAAAGATAACCGCTTGAATCAGCTGCTGTCGATGGATGAATCCTCAAGCACCCACTTCTGAGGAAACCTAAACAAAAGCCTGCAGGAGGAGGTCAGCCCATGATGTCTCAGTCGAATAATCTGCTTCAGGCCATCATCTCCTCGTGTAAGCTTCCCTCCGAAAGACAAGCCACTCCTTTTTTTAAAAGCAACACCCAAAACGGTTATATCTGAAGATGATCCACAGTTGTAGTAGAAACAAAGGTCCATAACTCTGCTCCTAAAACATCTGCCAGTATAATCTTCATCATAGAAATCAATATGAAGCTTTGGGTCTTTTAACACAGATGGCTATGTAAGTGCCTGCTCTGAATTGATCTGAGCATGTGGTATCTGTGCAGACGGACGCATCTGGTCACTCACTGAAGCCTAAAACAATGAATTAGATCAGGTTTCTCAAAATGTCCTAAACTTCCAACATATACGGATCACAAGCTCCAGAAAGTGGAGGATAATTCCACTAATGCCGCTGTCAGACTTCAAAAAACGATTCCATTGACCATTGTCCAGTTTAAGACCACTTCCAGAGTCCATTCCATTCAGCTCTGTTGACCTGTGAATGCACACAGGTCAAATACCTGACCTTTCATGTGTCTCAATCCATGTTCTGTATCCTTCCGAGTGGGGATTTCAAGGCTGCTTGAAGAGTGCTTCAAGTAAATACATTTGAATTTGTTTTTGAATGTCAGTACCAGTTTTTTTTATGCTGGTAGTGATTGTATCATTATTAACCTCTTAAGCCCGAGAGTCCCCGGTACCGGGGACTTGCCCCCTTGTGCGTTACATTTTCACTCATAGCTCACTAACCCTGAGAATAACCCACACATATTAAATACTGTTGTGTTCAGCGGAAACTCCTCTAAAAACGTATCTAATTCAATTTCATATCCGTTAACCACAGCTCGAACGCCATGCAAATAAACAACAACATGTCCGGAGTATAATTCATGACCACGTTTTTGTTTATGTGCGATATGTATCCACAATATAAACGGAAACACCAAAACCATGACATAAAATGAAAGCTAACAACCAGCTGAATCCAGCGATATGCAACTCATTTACATTGAATGAAGTATTTCAGAGCAGGGAGCGAAAGTTCCACGAAAAAACGCCAGCGAAAACCAAGCAAGCATGTAAATCTTGTCTTACCTTTGCCGTTTTTTCAACAAAAAGTTATTTCCATAGCGATAAATGTCCGGTCGATAGCTTCGCGAAAAGTCCATTTTGTGTTTTTTCTGTTGCTCCAGTGCTCCTCTTGCGTCACCAAATATGGAATGACTCCCCGTGCGTAAGAGGTGGTCTCTCCACGCTGCGCGTCATGTGATTCGTTAGCGATCCCGTCAGTCTCAAAATGGTTGATCTCATTGGCTTCCTCAGAATCAGAGCTTTCCAGCGATATATAGAGCTCTTGGATTGGACAGATGGTCGGGGGGTAGGGACACGCAGAAGCTCGACGTCAAAGCGTTTGTGAATGAAAGGTTCCCAAAAGCGCAGCAAGATGGGGTAAATGAGCTTCCACCCCCCTTTTACAGCGTTTCTTTAGGAGTTTTTTTTTGCTGAAATCATGTCCCGTAAGCAAGAAAAGAAGACTATGAACGTAGCTGAAGCTTTGGACAAGATTTTTTCCATATTTCAATTATTGTGCCAAACTGTGCCAACATGGATTGCGCCTGAACTTTGTTCAATCAAAACCTGTACAGAATATTAGTTTCTTGTAGTATGGACACCAAACTTGCTACAGATGTTCTTGACATGTAGTGGTTACAATTGATTGTGTTTATTTGCTTCATTATAAGTAAAATAAGGAGATATTGGAGGAAACGTGTTTTTTTTTAGGCGGAGTTCATTTTTTGGCCATTCCAACATCAATTACTCTTACCCAGTGTTCTTGACTGTCAAATTAACTCATCCACACCACTCCCCAAGAACCTATCTTCATTTTGATACCAAGATTTGCAGTTTAGGCCTTGTAAAAGCTGAGAAATGCCTTAAAAGTAAAAGTATAGGATTTTCGGAAAATAGGCCTCAGGGCTTAAGAGGTTAAACCCAGTTTTATTTATTTTTATTTGTAAATATATGTAAACATGTTTTTTAATTATTTTTTGGAACTATTTTTTATCATTAAATCTCATGAACAAAGGGACAAATACGAGTGTGTTAATCTCGTCCTAAGAAGTGAAACACAGGTTTCCTTGAAGCAGATCAGATTTTTGTACTTTGTGTAAACATGTTTTTGCTAATACTATTGTATTTTAACGTTTCCAAACAAAGGAAAATAAACCCTGTGTGTGTTGATCTTTCTGTAAGATGTCAAAGTGAAACATCTTTTCACTTGAAATGTCTCCGTGTGCACGATGTGATTATCTGCCTGCTGTGACATTTGGTGCATTTGCCAGCGTGTCCAAGGCATCAGAGCATGTTAACATTTACATTTATGCATTTAGCAGATGCTTTTTATCCAAAGCGAAAGTTTATAAGTAATTAATTTAGTACGTTGGTTGAAAGAGACTCAGTCATTCTGGATTGGGACTGCAAGAGAATTCCACCAGCCCGGAACTGTGAAGGAGAAAGTCCTGGTGAGATATTGTTTTCCCGCAGGCATCTGGAGGGGACGTAGGACTGCAGGAGTTTGTGGAGGTATGATGGAGCGGAGCCAGTGACTGTCCTGTATACAAGCATCAGTGATTTGAACTTAATACGAGCCTCATGTGATTAATGTGAAGCCAGTGGAGAGACATGAGGAGGGAAGTGACTTGGTTTCATGAAGATCAGTCAAGTTGCTGATTTCTGTATTATTGGAAGAGGTCTGACTGCACCGGAATGAAGTCCAGCGAGGAGAGCATTGCAGTAATGGAGTCTTGATATAACCAGTGCTTGGACTAGAAGTTGAGTTGATCTTTTTGATGTTAAACAGAGCGAATCTAAACATTCAAGCGGTTGTATCGATGTGTTCCTTGAATGTTAGCTGCTTGTCAAAGATCACTCCAAGGTTACGGACAAGGGTGGATGGAGAGATTGTCGACGACTCTAGTTGTGTGGTGAAGTCATGGTGTGGAAGTGTGGTTGGATTCAAACAAACACTGGTGTGGTTACTCGGCAAGTGCAGAACATTTGAGTAATTGTGAATGCTGCCACACAAACAAATAAGTGGTGCAAGATGATAAAAAAGATGAGTCTCAAATTCACTTCTAAAGAGATCTGGTCTGGTTTCATTGTAGTATAACGTTAAACAGTACAAAACCTAATCGATCAAGTAAATAAGTGAAGTTTCTTCTTCAAAAAGCTCAATTTTTCCATGAGACTGAAGAAAAAGTTTTTCAAACTCAACAACCAATACAAAGAGAATGATGACACTGCTACAGAACAATTGGAAAGAAAATGAATAAAGGGACTTTTAAAGTTTCTAGGTCTTCTGGAAATCAGATGACTCCTGTGAATTTGCAAAACCAGTCCATATGTGTTTTTTAGATCTGTTGGTGGCATCCGACTGTAGCACACTGTGTCCTGTAGAGGAGGGCTCTGGTAGAATGAGGAGCACGGTGTCCGGTCCTTGTACAACCGGAGCTTGGTTCACATTGCCGACAGCAAATCAGTCCTGAAACTGGTGCATGCTGGAATCGAGCTGGCTTTTGTTCTTCCTTTGGGGACCACATGATTACATTGTGCAGATGATATGGTCACTTTGGCTTCATAATACCAAGACTTCTAGTGTGTGGTTTGCAGACAAATGAGAAACGTCTGGGATGAGAATCAGAACCAGAAGCAGATAGAAGCTTGTAAGTCCAAGGGAATTGTGCGTGCATCTTGTTTTGTATGGCATTGTGCAACGGCCTGAGCAGCCGCGATGTTTAAAAATAAAGTGGATTTGAGATTGATTTGACAAAGTAGAGAGTTCTTCACAAACTTTATGGATGCAACACCCTGTATCTGCTCGAACATGAAATCCTGGTAGGTTTCAGGCACATTCCTCAATCTCCACATCAATTCAGAAGGCAAGCGTGCAGTAAACTTGACACTAATGAGTGGCGCCTAATAAAGCGGCAGATGAAATGGTGGGAGACAGGAAGGAAGTGCATCATGCGCACGTCGATGGCTCTAGTGAAGCCTCCGGGAATGACACGAGTGTGATGGAGGTCATTTGTTCAATTTCTCTCCAAGCGCTCAGCTGTGTTCAGCCGCTGTAACTAAAGCTCGCCGGCAGCCCGGATGAATAAGCGACACACTCGCGAGCATGAGGCACTAACCTAAACCATCACAAAGCTCTGCAAAGCTCAGTCATAATTATATGTGGCCTCAACAATCTGCAACATGATGCTGTTTACAAATTCAACAAAGTGCTGCTATTGTTCATGAATAGTAATTAACTGCTGTTTATGTAACGTAATGGGTGACTGACAGGCGTTGTATGCTAATCAGCCAGTGACAAACATCGCGTATGAATATTTACTCAGTTAATTAGTTGGATGCTCCCAGTAGGCAACCAGACAACATCTGAAGAACCTGAGCAAGCAGATCTTTGGTGTTTATTCACAAAAAATACTATTGTTAATTTGTAAAAAATAAGGCACACATTTTGACATTGAAATATAAAATGCAAAACACATGGAGGAAAGCAGATAAAAACAATATTTAAGCTTATGTTAATAGTAATTACTTGTGTTTAATACTTTGAAGATACAAAAGTAGACTAATAATAGACTATAAATCTATAAGTTGTCCCAAGTTTCTATTTGTTGTATATATTTTAAGTGATTTGTTTAAGACAACTTTGCTAAAAAGGCTGTAGTATTTAAGGGAGACCATGAGTGTCGAATTCTAAATTGTTAATAGTTATACCAAAGGTTATGTTTTGAAACAGCTGACTTTTTTTGTAATTATAGAGAATAATATTCATTCATTCATTTTCCAACCCGATTTTTCCCTTTCAGGGTCACGGGGATCTCCAGGGCACATTGGGTGAGAGGCGGGGGTACACCCTGGACAGGTCGCCAGTCCATTGGAGGGCATAATACTCATATTTGTCTTTTATAATTGTGACATATGTGACAAGAAATCCCTATTTTACAGGGAAAAGGCTGAGATTTTGCAATTTTTCAGGTGCTTGGTCAAAATACTTGATACTTGATTTAAGCCATAGACTATAAAAAATATGGACAGCGAAACATCGGGCTATTTATAAGCATTTTTCGAACTGGGGATCATGCGCACATAAGACTTCCTGATAAGGAAGGAACTGTCATGGATTCAGAGCTACGCCTCAAGTCTGACTTTCACACGCCCCTCTCCCAAATAGTCATTTTGTACAAATTTTTTTGTGATTATAATTATGAATCTGAGAACAAATTCTCTGAATTTGATCGTTGGCATCGTAAGTGATCTTTCTCACGGTGTGATGCCAGTGTTATGCTCTGTTCTGTGCTCAGTCAATCCTAGCTGTCAATCACATGGTCCCGCCTTGTTTTATTGAGGGAAAATTGAGCCATTGTGAACCACAAAAAAATTTAACTAGAGTCAAAAAAAAAGATTGAAATTGGTTCACTGTAGAGATAACTTTTGAAAACCGTTAAAATATTGTTACACAAACGATAACAAAGTTGTTTGTGTAATTAACTCAGGAAATGTCTGTATAATTTCTGAGGAAATATATATATTATATTGATATAAATGATTGGGCTTCTATTGGGCTGGAATCATTCTGCAGCCAACATCATGGGGGCGCTCGCTGCACTTTGGCTTTACTCTGCCAGCCATGTGAGACACACTTGATTTAAGGATGTGAAATCATAAGGTATTGGCCACTACGCATAATGGTAGTTATAAAATGTTATGTCATTCAAGAAATGTGTACATGAGCGACAAATCTATGATTTAACGGTGCACGTTTTGTTAGGTTGTTAAATTGTTAAATTTAAAGCTGTTAAATTTAAACTTTACAGTCTTGTTTATTTGTTTGCTTAGTTATATTTAACTGTGACAAGAAAAGTATATGCACCTTTTGAATTTTCATAAAATAAAATAAATTAATTTATCATTTTTTGGTTGAAAGTTGCATTAAAATTATCAATAAATATAAGCCAAATTTTAAAAATTTGAACCTGATTTAGGCATGTGATTAACCTCATACACCCCAAGATGCTTGCATTAACCCTTAGCCCAGGGCATTTTGAGTGTGTTTTACAACTTCACAATTATAAGTTGTGCTAGTTATCTTAAAACATTTTTTTTTGTGTGTGTGTAAATGTGCAAACTTCCGCACCAATCCTGAAATCGTACAAAAAACAATTCTGGAATATTTTTTTTACTGTAATAATCGACAAAAAACTGTTTTCAAGTGTTGGGACAAAATACAAATTCATAAATCCCCCTAAAAAACAAAGAACAATGTGAAAAGTAAAAAATTCGCAGGTCTTGTACTTCGAAGGGTTATCCCTTCTTTTCACCACTAGATGTCACTGATGGCAACAATTTGGGGTCTGTAAAATCTCTCACATTTTAATTTGATTTACTTTGAAACATTGTGCCATAAATCTTTTAATGTTTGCTTAAAACACAAAATATCAAAACTAACAAAATTTTTAAAACCTGCACATTTTATTTGGAATCAAAATTAATCAATTAATGGGCTGCATCATTCCTACTTAATTCAAAACAGACGCTGTGACAGGCAAACACACTGGTGCATGCAGAGACGTCTAGGGGTCAATGTACATTTTGACAACACTGCTATAAAGAGATCTGCCAGTATAAATGAACTGACAAAGTGATGAATTATTAATCATTTGTTATCATGATGACTCAAAATACACATTGGAGGAAGTAAAGATGATGATAAATAAACATTTTTCTTTTATAAACACGGAGCAAGGTGAATCATTTCATTCCTGATGGATTCATTCATGTTTAATCGGAGGAGCTTTGCTATTTGCAGATGTGGGCAGTGTTTATTGAGCGCTTCGTCCTTCACGGCTCTCGTTCATGCTGTTTGTGTTGCATGCATTGGGCAAAAGCAAACTGTGCCGTGTGAGGAGGATAAGCAAATGTGTCGTGGATGTCTAAGTAAACGTTTCTCAGACTGATTTTGTCATCAATCTCAACTCGTCTCTGTTCTTGACAGTCAATTCAGAGCTGTGAAGAAAAGCAAAGACCTTGTGAAAGTCACTTCCCTTCAGTAATTCAATGACTTTCGTTCCCATGCATCTGCTCAGCATTCATCCTTTCATCACTCAAAACAAAATAGAACAAGTTCGCTTCAATACCAAAACACAGCACATATCAAATCTGATCAAAACCACACCAACACCAGAGGGTTTACAACTCTTTTTTTTAGGATTCAATAATGAAAATTCAAGATTTAAACCATCACTAGGATCCACAGCCCCTGAAAGACTTGTGCACCACTCCAATCAGCACCCATTATTCCCTCACTCAACCAATCACCAATGTTCTAGTAACTTTAGTTCAGTCAGTAGCCATGTTTCCATCCAAAGATGCAAATTGGTAATGACTCATGGGGGGCCATCGGGAAACCGCAAAAAAAGCCTGTTGAGAATAAAAGCTGCCATCGATCCATATACAAATGCATATACACTGGAGAAGTAGGGAGAGTAAGCATACGTATGGACTTTACAGATGAGCCTCACGCACAATACATCAAAGATTTTTCCCTAGACATTAAATGGCCATGTTGATCCACATAACAGTTTCAAATAATTCCCTTTTTAAGATTTACCATGTTAAATATAAAGACCTCAGGAAAGACTATTTAAAATGTTTAAAACCTGTGCCTTGCAATCACTATTATTAGATAAGAACACTAGTGAGCCACTTGCACTCTTAGTTTGAATATCTAGGGCACGTATATCTGTGTATGTGTGTATGAGTGTTTATCGGAGGCCAATGAGACCATGTGTTAGTTTGTAGATTGACGGTTTTTCCTCTATTACCCCTGCAGTAACTCAGAGCAGTGGCTCAGAGCAGGCCCTGTTTGTTCATAGGGTCGCTGTGTGAAAGAATGAGGCCAATTGCTGCGATGGAGAGAAGCTCGGCTCATCAGTGCACGAGGGCGAGGTATTGTGCTGTGCATTGCCAAAAAAAAAAAAACATTGAACGCTGCTGTACGAGCTGTCAAACACATGCTCTGTCTATGTCAAGATCTGCCACTCCTTCAAAAACATTCTTATGTAACTCTCCGCAAATAAGCTTCTCAAAGTGCCAGTGCACTCACACACTTCGACTATCGTTTTCTATTGATAATGTCAACCAGGTTCTGGATTGACGATAGGGATGAGTATTTTCTTATATAGTAAGATATGATACTCTATTTTAATTGGACAATATATCTAGTAATTACGACAATAAAGATATCAATGATCTATTTCTACACGTTTCAAAAAGATTGTTTAACTCATTACACTCTGTATGATTCTTATTCCTAAAGGTTTTGAAGCGAAATAGCGGCAGAGAACCTACTACATGACATTTAAAACTGATTAAATGAAATTGTATTTAATGTTTGTTCATTGTCTAAAATAAATTTTGGACTATTGCAATAAAATGCACAATTCAGTAATAGACGATAAAGTACAGAATGTGAGGTTATTTTCCTGTTTGTTCTTCCCAAGGAACCATTTCTTTCAGTCTCGGTGCAGGAGGGACAATAATAAATGGTGCACACTGCTCAGAGTTGCTCTTTTAGAGTGTGTTTATGACAAATGTCTTTTATTTGGACATTTATGATTGTAAATGATTATGTGTTCAACCAGAAAAGTGGTGTATTTGAGATCACATGCGGTGTGTCATCTATTATTACGAGGATGTGCATGTCTAATCACTCGCACAGTCTCTGCTTTATTTCACGTTTAAACAAGCTATTCTGTCTGTTTTATCAGGATCAAACCTGTCTCGCCACAGCAATGATCTGTATTCACAAAAGAGCTCTTAAATGTATTCATGGGTCTCGAAGTCAGCAGTTTCAAGCTTTCAAGCCCGTTGATCTTTAACCTCTTAAGCCCTGAGGCCTATTTTCCGAAAATCCTATACTTTTACTTTTTAAGGCATTTCTCAGCTTTTACAAGGCCTAAACTGCAAATCTTGGTATCAAAATGAAGATAGGTTCTTGGGGAGTGGTTCTGATGAGTTAATTTGACAGTCAAGAACACTGGGTAAGAGTAATTGATGTTGGAATGGCCAAAAAATGAACTCCGCCTAAAAAAAAAAACACATACTTCCTCCAATATCTCCTTATTTTACTTATAACGAAGCAAATAAACACAATCAATTGTAACCACTACATGTCAAGAACATCTGTAGCAAGTTTGGTGTTCATACTACAAGAAACTAATATTCTGTAAAGGTTTTGATTGAACAAAGTTCAGGCGTAATCCATGTTGGCACAGTTTGGCACAATTTGGCACAATAATTGAAATATGGAAAAAATCTTGTCCAAAGCTTCAGCTACGCTAATAGTCTTCTTTTGTTGCTTATGGGACATGATTTCAGCAAAAAAAACTCCTAAAGAAACGCTGTAAAAGGGGGGTAGAAGCTCATTTACGCCATCTTGCTGCGCTTTTGGGAACCTTTCATTCACAAACGCTTTCGACGTCGAGCTTCTGCGTGTCCCTACCCCCCGACCATCTGTCCAATCCGGGAGCTCTATATATCGCTGGAAAGCTCTGATTCTATGGAAACCAATCAGCTCAACCATTTTGGGACTGACGGGATCGCCGACGAATCACACGACGCGCAGCGTGGAGAGACGTGCTCTTACGCACGGGGAGTCATTCCATATTTGGTGACGTAATGACGCCACAAAGCCAAAGAAACAATCCAAAATGGCGTTTGCACGAAGCTATTGACCGGACATAACAACAAACGGACTTTTATCGCTATGGAAATAACTTTTTGTTGAAAAAAACGGCAAAGGTAAGACAAGATTTACATGCTTGCTTGGTTTTCGCTGGCGTTTTTTCGTGGAACTTTCCCTCCCTGCTCTGAAATACTTCATGCAATGTTAATGAGTTGCATATCACTGGATTCAGCAGGTTGTTAGCTTTCATTTAATGTAATGGTTTGGGTGTTTCCGTTTATATTGTGGATACATATCGCACATAAACAAAAACGTGGTCATGAATTATACTCCGGACATGTTGTTGTTTATTTGCATGGCGTTCGAGCTGTGGTTAACGGATATGAAATTGAATTAGATACGTTTTTAGAGGAGTTTCCGCTGAACACAACAGTATTTAATATGTGTGGGTTATTCTCAGGGTTCGTGAGCTATGAGTGAAAATGTAACGCACAAGGGGGCAAGTCCCCGGTACCGGGGACTCTCGGGCTTAAGAGGTTAAGCCTTGAGCTGTTGTGAAAGGATTGCAGCAGCTCACATCATACTTGTGCTATTTCATCATAATTATTATTATTACCATGAGAAAAATCTTTAGCCTGGCCAAGAGGTCTGAACATGTAATTGGGGTAATACAGAAAAAAAACAAACAAAAAAAAAACACAGGTAGTTAGCAGTAAAACCTTAATCTGTATATTTACAAAAAGAGACAAAAGAACTACATTCTTGTTCTATGGAGCAGTGATTTTAAAACTTTAGATGAAACATTTTCAGAACATGCAGCATTATGTTGCACAGAGAGGGAGTACGATAAATAAACATGAGATTCATAAGTTTGCCGGCCACTATAATCTTTATTTGCATCAGTTCATGTTTTTTTTTCTCGCAGTGGTGCATCAGTTGTGAACACACTTTGAGATCAACATTTAAACACATGTTTAAAAGTTGATGCTGCTCCCTCCACTGCCCACGCCTAGAGTAAACACGCAACAACTTTGGTAGTTAAAGTCCTCTAACTTTAGCGCTCGCTGATTGGATATTTACACAAAAAACAGTTCATTGATTGGAAATGTCCTTCCCTGACATCCCTGCAATTAAACAAGCATGGTTCACAGGTGCGTATTGAACTGAAGAGGCTGTACCGAATGGTTCATATAAAACAGAGTATTGTGGCATCCCTTGTAAACACTCAATCAGAGTATCGTGGTATACTGACTTTAGTGATTGAAGTCATGCAGATGAGTAATTAATGTAGAGGACTTTCAAAATCAAAAGCATGACTCATTGCTGATTTTTTGGGGGGAGAATCAAACGAAAAGCAAGGTTGATTGCAATTAAAGAAAGGTCTTAATGAGTGGTGATGGACAAAACAAAACCTTTGGTTTATTCCACATTTGAAACTAAAATCAAGGAGTGAAAACAGTGGAAATATTAAATGCAAATTGTAGTTCTCTTCAGTCTGGCCAATAGAAGAAGAGCAGCAGCAGTAGACTATTGTGTTGTTGGCCTAAAATTGGGAAAAGGCATTTGACTAATTTTCACCGCTTTTATATAGATATTACTCCTGTCAAAATTTGAACAAGCAATTAATTTGAAATATTGAAAGAGTTCAAAAAATGTTCACAATTAACGCATTTGCAGTTTTTTTTTTTTTTGTATTTTCGTGTGTTCAATGTGATAAGATGTATGGACCTTTTGTCTCAGTCTGTTGCCTTTATTTTTTGCCTTTACAGTCATTTCATAGATTTCCCCATGTATTTACTTCTGCCTTGTCATGTGTTCTGTTACATGATTTCTCATTCTGTTACCTCACACCCAAGCCTTCCATGTGACTACAGTGAGTTCGTCAACAAAGCCTGGTCATTCGTTCATTAAGTTTACATTATTCCTCCTCCTTGAGAGAAGTCTTTTGTTATTTAGGTTTTCCCTATGAGCTTATTTTATGTTTCATTGTGTTCATGAAACATTTTGTTTATATTACTTATTTTTGTGTTTATTAAACTGTGAACATTAAACTATAATAATTATGGCTTTCAAGCAGACAGTTCATTTAGGGGATTTTGATGATTTATTGTAAGTATGTTGTTCATTGAAACATGTGTTTTACTTGCAACATATATTTTCTCATGTAAACAATCAGATTTTTAATTTACATAGTTTCTTAGTCTTGAGTTTACATTAATTATTTACATTTTCATAACCAAAAAGTTCAGTCTTTTAAGTTATTTTTTAAATCAATTGACAGCACTAATAAATATATTCAAAAAACCTATAAAATGTCACCAACAGAACAAAAAATAATGTAATAGCCAGTAGGAGATTACAGGCAGATCTGCAAACAGTGTCTCGCCAGTGCTGCTGATACCAGAAAAGAAAGCCATGCAAAATGAACTGGACCGAGATCAAGCCTGAGAGATGGATCCTGGGATGTCATGATGAGGAAGCTGAGACAAAACAGTGCAAAATGAAACCAAATCTGCGAGTTTGTCAAGTGAACATCCATCAGGGATTATGAATTATAGATGCAACACATTGATCCTGCCGCATCACCCGATCTGACAGCATGACGCCAATTAATGTCTCGAGAGCTGAGAGGTTTGATTGGTGATGCAGCACTTCAAATGGGAAGAAGAGAAGTTTATGTGATGCTTCAGCAGAAACAGACCCCTACCAGCGATTATATAAAGGCTACCTGGATTTGAATCAAGCCTGGCATTGTAATACCCTCTCTAGTAATATTAATAACACGGTCGGCCGATGTTAGCAATTACCTCCTGACGGATGAGCCTGTAATTGCCTGAAACCAATGAGATGACAGGATTCAAAACTGTACATTTCCAACTGAATATTTCTCTTTTATTTTCAGGAAAAGCACTGTCTCCTCCAATGACTCAATCAGGAGCTCTATTTTGAACAGTTTTAATAAATACGCCTCAGTAAAGCTTATGTAGTTCTGTGGGGAGGCTCAGCTCTGCATGAGCGTTGTCTCTGCACTTTTATCGCTTATAAAGCTACATAAACAAAGAGAAAGCTTGGTGGGGGAGATGGAAGAAAAGCTTTGTGCAGTCGTGAAATCACTCGTTTTGACTGACTGTCTACCTTTCCTGGCTCACTCAACATCCCACTGAAGCTTTCAGACAATCTGACCAGGGTGTGAAGAGCTCCACACCATCACTAATGCGGTAAAACCTTCTGACAGAGCGGAGGATGTGGATGGAGAGAGCTGAGAGACGAAATAAAGCTTTGAAATGTCTGCCATCTCTCTGAATCATAGCAGGGCGGCTGGTGCATGGTTCAGGATATTTGCAGATTGTTAAAAGAGCTGAGAATTTTGATGAAAACAGTGTGTTGCTTGGTGTAGGCTATAAAATGCAGTTCCTGGACAGAAAAATGAGTCAATTTTTCAACATATATAACTTTACTTTCAAATTATCGTTTGACGACTGGATGACTTGTAATGGTGTGTACTAAACCGGAACAGAGTCTGGAGCTGCCGGTGGTCGGAACTCAAACACATTTCACTTGACTTCAGCTCATAAATGCTGCAGGGGGACCCGCTTTGCTTCATGCGTAAAAGAACAGCCTCGAAGCTCGAAGAGTTTCTAAAGCATGAATTCGCAGTTCGTTGGAGTTTGGGTGAATCCTGCCCGAAGCAAACCAGACAACAGTGCTGAAATCACGTGGATTTGGTCTTGTTGAGACTTGGTCTACTCTAGTTCATCAAAAAGCCATTAGGTCTTTCCTGTTTGTTTTGTTCCCACCTTTCAATTAATTGGACTCCAATCACCAAAAATGTGGTGAAAAGAGAGGATTTGTGGCACACTATTGAGTGATATTTGAGTGCCACCAAGCAGCTCTTTTATGTCCTACTCATGTCATCAAAAGAGCCAGCTTTCACTGGTCGTTCTCCTTGCGAAAAATGGATCCAATGGCAGTGCGAAACTCTTTTTTTTTTGCTGTTGGCACCAATCATTTAGCCCGATGTGTGATGTCCTGTTGATGCCGATGGTGTTATATTGAGGTGCGTTGTCTGACTAAATTTTGTGACAAAAATTTGGGTAGATGTGTTTTGGCTGTTAGTGGTACACCAGCCAGGTTCCTCTTCCTGCTTTCAGTTCCATTGGATGATTTATTTTTTTCTATTTATCTATTAATCCTATCCAGATGAGACAAAAGAATCTTCTTACTTCCACAAACAGAGCTCAATTAAATATATCTGAGGTTGTGAGGTTCAAAATTAAAGAAAAACATAATCCTCATGTTAAAACTCCATGGAGTCCTGAAGCTTAAGGGTGCTTTCACTTGTTTACTTGGATTTATTCTAGCAAGAGCTCTTTTTCATCACTGGTGCTCTACTCCCAATTTGGAGCAATCTGATCCTCCTCAAACTCCCACTGCAGTCAAAAAACTGCTGGTGTAAAAATAGTTTGTCTTGTTTTAGATTTCTGGCCTGTTTTTAATCTTAAAAAGCAAACACTAACAGTTTAGAGGTAGCTTCCGAGAGACAGAATGAGCTCAGCATCTCCTCCATACCTTCGTGGATCTGACAAGGCATCTCATTAGCAGCTTTTCAGGTCTTCATGACGATTGCAGAGAGACGGACAGCAGCTTTCGTTAAATCACTTAACAAGAGGGTGGGATGCTTCGAGAGCAAAGCCGCAGCTTGTTATTTATTCCTCGATAGGTTGCAGCTTCTTTTGTGTTAGATGTTGCAATCAGTCAGATGTAATGAGCAAGGAACAAAAACTGAAGGTAAAATCTCCAAGGACAGACCTTAGTAGACAATGTATGCATACATAATCAGCTTACATCCATTAGAATTAAACTTGCACATGGGAGGTTGAAAATTAAAGAAATGTTAATTCATTCAGAAATTTCAACATAGATGAAGGACTATCACCAACAGCTCAACATGGCAAAGAATGAACTGATGGTTATCCCTGCCAACAACATTGTCCAGAATGACTTCACCATACAACTAGAGTCGTTGACAATCTCTCCATCCACTTCTGTCCGAAACCTTGGAGTGATCTTTGATGAAAAACTTTTTTGTTTATACAACTTTGTGCAAAATTCAAGGCTTAAATCAATTCATGACAGTGACATCCATATAACAGAGTACAGAGTACAGTCTAAAGTTTCTCTCTTGTCATCTCAGCTCTGACATTTAACAACTTTTTGCCCATTTTTTAAACCATCCAGTGGTAAAAAAAATGCAACGACCAGCTGTGAAAATCTATTAGTCATTGCTACAATTTTCCCTAGACTGATGTACACATTTCTCTCTGTATTGAGCAAATGGCTGTGAGTTTCTACTGGCTATGAGCTCTCTGGTGTGTCTTGATATCATCCATCTGGCTATTCTATTAGTCCATTGGCATAACCACCTGTCAAGTCTTTATTGGTTCCTTTCTTTTTCTCTATATATATCGTCCAACCCTCGATCTGTGCTTTGCTATGAACTGTTAAACACCAAGCCATAATTAACAAGCAGGTCATACTTAACCCTATAACAGTTTTGCATGTGTGCTACTTAGCTTTACCATGTACAGATGCTACCAATAGAACATTCCCTCTCAATGGTGTTTGAGTTACTGTCGGTTTTCCATTATTTAATAAAGACATGGATTACCGTATTTTTCGGCTCATAAGACGCACCGGCACATAAGACGCACCCAATTTTAAAAGAGGAAGATCTAGAAAAAAAAGATTCTGAACCAAACATTTGTGTAAAATATTTTATATCAACTGTGTAAAAGTTAACAGCCAAACATGTAACATGAACAGACAGTAAACAGTAAAAGTAACAAAAAAAAAGGCTGTAATGTTTTTCTTTGCCCCCACTCATCATTCTAAAGTCCACCATTCGTTATCACCATCACTGTTCCAGTGCAACATCATCTTATCATCAGGCTCAAGAAACAGATCGCAAATAAACTATTAGCTGTGCCCATTTCACATCTTAAAATGTATTTTAGCGTGAAAAATCGGGTTTGTAGCGTGAGAGATCACTCAAATGCGAGAGTCAAAAGCAGTTTCGCTCGTGAGTATGGATGCGGAAGCACCGCTGCGGCTACCGTAGCCAAGGCATTGTGGGAAATGTAGTATTTTCCCCCCGTTTTCGTTATGACAGCGCTATGGCAGAGATGGGCGATGATGTCAGCGCGCAGCGCTGGGTGTACAAATATGGCCGCGGCTTCGGCCTAGCTCCGGAGCTCTTATGCCTCTCATACGGCCGTTACCGGAATTCGCGGCGCTCTGCATTCGCTCGATAAGATGCACCAACTTTTTCCCCTCAGTTTTGGGGAAGAAAAAGTGCGTCTTATGAGCCGAAAAATACGGTACTTAAAAGTCTGACTTGCGATCTCCTTGTGTTATGACAAATACATCGAACAATTTTGTTTTAACTTGAGGCCACAAACATGACGAGAGAAGCAGGGTCTGTCTTTTCGGGCCATCACTATGTTAATGTTGCTATCCACTCTGTGTTGTAGCACAATAATGCTGCTCCGCTTAAACATAATAGCTGCAAACTAACAAATTAATAATATAATGGAAATGGTTTACTTCCAGGAAAAACCGTCTCTAAACTTTTTTTAAACTAAATATCCAATAAAAAATAATGAAGATCAATGCAGTGAGCGAAGTAATATGTTTTAGTGTTGATTTATGTTGTATTTCAGTTACTTACAACAGCATTTCTTAGCTTTAACCCCCCCCCCCCCCCCTCCCAAAACCCCTTCTGGCTTTACAACATGAGCTTAATATCCCGTCTGGTTTTGACTGGTAAGAACAGATGAAAAAACCTCTTGGAGATGAGCGAGTAAGACTGAGAGCTCAGACTGCGTTTTGATTGATGTTACATAACTAAACCTCAATGCTCGCGTCCCTGTGAATATGACTAGATGCTTACAAGCGTGTTTGGAGATGCATCCATGCATGTTAGTGCTATATTCACTTCTCTCAAAGTCCCTGTGCATGGGTGTTCCAGTGCATGAGGTCTCACTGTGAGTCAGCACTGAAGAGCATAATGGCCCTGATCAGAGGGAAAATCAAGGACCCTGAAGGGCTTCAGAAAAACTGTATGAAATACATTTGAGTTTGAACAGTCATCATAGCTACATGGCACGAAAGGCCTATTATTGTGAGATGGACAGGCGGATAGATGGGTAGACGGATGGATAGAAAGACGGGTGGTTGGATTCATCGTTGAATTTGAAGACAGATGGATATGTGAAAGAATTATAGATGGACAGATGGATAAATGGATGTATGATGGGCGGACAGATATCAGGATGTATGATGGATGGATGGATCAAAGGATGTATGATGATGAACGGATGAATGTCTACATGAATGCATGATGGACAGATAGATGGATAGACACAAGGATGTTTGATGGGCGGATGGATATCAGGATGTATGATTGATGGATGGATGGATGGATGGATGTATGATGGATGAACGGATGAATATTTATATGAATGCACGATGGACAGATAGATGAATAGACACAAGGATGTTTGATGGACGGATGGATGGATGGATGAACAGATACAAGGATGGACAAATGGATATATGATAGATAGACAGATGAATGGATACATTGATGTATGATGGATGGACAGATATAATTATGTATGAGGAACAGATAAACAAAAAAAGATTTATGATGAATGGAAAGACAAACAAAAAGACCATTAGAAAGATAAGGATGGATAGAAGCAAACAAACAATGCACCGATGAATGGAGTCTGTATTTAACCAATAAATTGTGATGTAAGAATAAAGAAGCAAGAAAAAGATGGAGGGAAAGGAGCAGAGAACTGTGGGAAAACGCTGTATTTGGCTCTCACAGCAGGCCATGATGAAATCCACATGGATGCTCTATACAGTACACAAAACACATATTCTGCAGATCATAAAGTACCAAACACACACCAGCACACCTCCACAATTCACCAAAGCTTGCGTTTTCATAACATAGTAGTAATAAAACATTCTGAGCAAAAATGTTGACCGAAAATCTCCATTGGATCTAATAACCTCTGCAAATTTACCAGTAATTCATCTGTGAAGAGACCCAATGATGAAAATACAGCAGCTCAAAATGACATTTCAGATCCTCAGTCACCACAATCTCAGTATACTCATCACGAAAGTGTAAACAGACCGAGATATCCATTCTCTCTTTCTCTCAGTCAAAACAAAGTATGATGTAAACCACGCAGCAACTGCTTGATAACTAAACAACAGCCAACAGTGAAATATGCAAATAATAAAACATGATACATGTATTTTAAATCCACGTTCACTTACCACTGGTGAAAGCTTGAAAATAACATCGAAGAGGGATCTGTGCCATATACAGAACTCTGAGCGTATGAGTGAGTGTGTTTTTGAGTGAATGAGAGCAAGAGAGAGAGAGAGAGAGAGAGAGAGAGAGAGAGAGAGAATGAACGCCTTCACTGTCTCTCATCCATGCCAAACCACCAACAGTTCTGTTCCCCGATGTCTCTACAAGAGCAATGACAGGAGCGCGCGAGAGAGAGAGAGAGAGAGAGAGAAAGAGAGAGAGAAATAGATGGAAATGCTCTTTTCCAACAGCTGCTGCAGACTCTTAGTTCTCTTTTTCTTTCCCCTTTCCCTCTCCATGTGAGTATGCGCAGAACCATAGGTAGTAACAATATAAGGTTTATAAGACATGATAAAAAGCACACATACAGGGGATGTTTATTTGTATGGGAGGAAAGTAAAAGCAGAATGAGTTTCAAGCTTGACCACAAGAAAGAAAAAGATTTTTTTTTTTTTTACGTTGATGCTGTGATTATACATCAACTATAACATTCTGGGTACTCAGTATTAATGTTCTGCTTCGAGATTACAATTGCAACTTGTTCTATACACTGATTTACTGACTGTTTAAGGCAGGATTTAATTAAGAGGGGTATTTAAATGAGAGACTATATAGAGCACAGAGTTTCAGCAATATCTAAGAGTGCTTTCACACCTGACTTGTTTAGTTAATTTGATTCATACTAGAGTTCCTTCTCCCTTTTATTGTGGGTCATTTGGGCAGCCGAAAAAAAAAATCAGGCTAAAAGTGGACCAAAAAAAAGCAGTCCAAGACCCCTAATCAAACAAACTCTAGAGTGGTTTGTATGTGGTGAGAACATGATCGAACTAAACACAAATGAAGACGGCAAACACATGCTTTTTGAATGATTACAGCCACCAAACACAACAGTGTTTCTCATGGCAGCTCAAGGTCAAATTTGGAGTAGTTTGTAATCCAAGCATCATTCCCAACGTTCATCATAAGCAATGAACACAAACGACATTAAAAGATGCCAAGGGTCAAAATCAAGCAGCAATGTCTTTCCATTCCATCGCACGTTCATTCTATCCAATCGAAATGCAGTCGAGGACAATGATGTATGTGACTAATGAGTGATCCGTATAATGTCACATGGCTGTATTTCTCTTGGTCCACAACAAATGAAACAAACTAGAGGTGTGAAAGCAAATAATCAGCAAATATTAGCCATGGTTACGGTTTCTTTAACGCATGAGGTGGAGGTAAGGCATGAGGTAATGCCATGGGTTTATGGCATGGACAAGTACTAACATAAACATAATGAACTTATTAATAACATTTGTGCTGAAACACATGATTGAAATGATGAAAGTGATAACCCACAACTCTTGTGACCAACCAGAAAAAACAAAAATTATATCTACATTCGACAATATAAAAATTGATCACCTGACCTGGCACAGCTTGAGTTTATTTAAATAAGATTTTAATGGCTCTTTTCTGCAATAATATTCTGAGTCATTCAGGCTCCCGGCATTAGCACATAGCACTTGTTCGTCAAAGTATTTATTGAATTAAATAAAAAAGGAAAGAACAATATGAAACTCTGTTGAGCTCCTGATGATCAGATATTATGTGAGCATTTTAATGTGCAATGACTTGCTGTTGCTGCTGCTGCTGACAGGATCTTGTACCTCTCCGGCCAGCTTTAGAGAGTAGACAAGCAGTAGCCTCCAGTAAAATTAAATCCAGTAATCCTAGTTCAGGAAATTTGGAAAGTTTACTGTTGCCGACTTGCTACCAACAGTAGCATGAGTTACTATGGTTACCAATATCTGCAAATTGATAATAAAAGCGAACTAACCAATCTGTACATTAACTGATTTAACAAAATATAGCATGATTTTAATTAAATTAACTGACTTAAAGTGTAACCAACCTTAATGTAAGTGATGTAACATCACTGACTATGTAATGAACCAAATGCTAGTATAACACAACTGATTGGACACAGAATAACAATATAGCCCAAAAAACGATAGTGTAAATGGACACAATATAACACAGAACAATGTATTGTATCCTGATGCAGTGTTGGAGATGTAGCATTATGTGGCTGACATAACAAAAATAAGAATAAACTAAAGCTGCAAGCAGCGATCAAAGGGCTCAAGCATCTCAGGCGCTATCACCCCATGGACAATTTGTTGCACTATGGCCAATAATAAATTACGAGATGTATTTAAATGAGAACTGGTAAAAACTGGTAAAACTTGAGAAAAATAGGGGCAAATTAATAAAATATTTAAAAACAGAATATAAATGGTCATTACCACCAGGGGTACCACCATGCTAAATGCTCTACTTCATGTGGGCACCTGGTGGCACTATAACAATGTAGATTGCCAGTTTCATTATATAACTGAGTTAATTAACAACTTCATGCTTCATGGTGAAATATAGAAATTAATCAGACCCCCAAACATGAACTGTTCAACAAATAAAAAAAATAAAAAAACCTTCGCAATTTAACATTGCAGAGGCCTTTAGATGAGAATTTGATGGTGATCACATGCCGTCTCTAGGAGGAATTATTTAAAATACAAGGCCATGAAAATTCTAAAAAAAACTGACTTCCCACCGCTTTTGGAAACTCACTCAAATTGACTTTATTTGTAGGCCTTGGTCCTTTACATAAGTGTTTCAAGCAGGTACTTCAAACACACTCTGAAATAGCTGTGTAAAACTGCAGAAAATGGGATATTCCATGTTGCGAAAAGGGGGCGCTTTAATTAATACTTCAAGTTTTGATTTGTTCCGACATGGACTTAACACAGATGGCATATTTGAACATCCAATGTCCGTTTGCCATCATTGGATAGCCGAGTTATCAACTTCTTGTTTATACCTAAATTCAGACTTTTGCAATTTAACATACCATAAGACTTAAAATAAAACTGATGGAGCTTGGAGATTTTTGCAAAATAGATGACTTGCAGTCGATGTTGGAAGCCAAATCTACATTACTTAGAAAAGTCTTGCAACTTTACTCCTGTGTGCCGAATTTCATTTGCCTACGACAAGCTGTTAGTGCACCATAAGCTTAAACATGTTAGGTGGCACAATAGAGCCATTTTGCCAATACACATCAATTCTGTTGTGTGTGCAAAATAATGTAACTGAGCACAAATACACCCTTAAAAATGTGTAGAAATCTACAAAAACAATAATATACTCACAGCAAAAACAATAGAGTTCTACGCACATTCTGAGCTAAAGCCCTAACAATGATAAATTAAGGGACATTAAGTATCATGCAGAACAATTATATTAAGGAAAGCAACTATATAAACGTAGCAATCTAAAACACAACCAGATATAATAAATTAATTAATAGTTTACTTGAAAACATTGCAGTCAAATTAAAAGTGACTATATAAGGTGACAAACTATTCTTCAAAAATACAGACTGTAAGCTTTTCTATATGTTATTTACACGGCTGCGTGGGTTTCCTCCATAGGCTCTGGTTCTTCCTACAGACTAGTAATCAGGTACATCCGTGTCCTCAGATATGAGACATAGAGAGAATGGCAAGTGCGAGACCCTGCAATGAACTGGATGTTCTAGAATACACCTCAGCGTCTTGTTCAAACTGAAATGGCATTCGCAACAAAGACGTGTGTGAATCAGTTTAAAAGTTGGGGTTATTTAAGAAGAATTAATCAAAGAATGGAATCAAATTTCACATAGAACCAATGAACAAATCCCACATTTTAATGCTGAAATGCTTTGCTGTTTATTCAATACATCAATCATGTCCCTTTCTGAATGTTAA